>CM045926.1:5938801-6538801 GCA_025177825.1 Aechmea fasciata
TTCCGTTAAATTTTATATAATATTAAAAATATCTAAAAAATAAAAAAATTTTATTTTTTTATATCACTTATTTTGTCATCAAAATAACTTAGAATCAATAATTAAAAATAAAAATCTAACAAAAAGCAATAATATGACATTAAAATTTTAAATCAACATTATTGATCTTATGAATGAAGCACATAGCGGGCTATCTTTCTCTCTTAAGAAAAAAATAATATTGATCTTATTTTATATAGCATAAAAAATTTTCTATCAAAATTTTATATACCGTTAAACTTTCAAACGGATCACTACTATCATTAAAATTAATGCAGCACTATTTCGATGCATTCTTCAGAGCAATAGATTGTGATAGTTCGGATGTACAATAGATTCGAGGCATTATTCAGAGCAAGCAAGATAGAGAGGCACTTGCATTATTAAATGATATGCAAGATTCGGGGAAGTACCTCATTTGCATTGTGTTCGAGGACCGCACTTGCCTTTGAGGCCTGCAATTGTGTTCCAGGCCTTCATCGTGGTAACACGGGCTCATTCGATTCTCTATCTAACAACAACCCTCTCAACAGAAGGCGTTATTCAGGGGAAGAAGAATTCAACTCCATTAGCCTTATCATCATCATCAAGGAACTGCAAGATAACTGTAATCCACAATCAATCATCACAAGAAATGAGGAGAAAGCGTTCAAGTTGATTGAGGTTTAGATGCATTTGGAGATCAAACAGGCTTACCTGAGCAATAAATTCCGTGCACGAACCGGACTAGCCAAAAGTGATATCCCCATTTGTCTGAGATTATTTGGCAATTAACCCTCACCAGGGAGAGCCAAGAGAAAAAGGCAGAAAAAATTAGATCGAGAATGCATGATAGGAGGGACTGTAAACATTACAAACCAAAGGTAAATTGAATTTATCCATGGGAACTGCAAGACCATGAGTATGCAACTAATGCTACCACTGAAGATACAAAACTTTCAGACTATGACCTTTCTAATCCCACATTCGTCATTTGCTTGCTTTCGTGAAGGCAGAACAACTGTGAAACCCAACTTCAAAAACTTGCTTCCCTATTATAAATAAGAGACATGTCTAATTAGTCTGCCCTTGTAATATAGCTTAAGATTACACAAAAAAGAAATGAAAGCACAAATCATACTTATGTTCAAATGAGGATCATACATCTAGCTGATTAAAGATCTTCTGTATACCACCTCAGATACTGCTGAACTATTCAAAGGATAAACAAAGCAATGGTTCAAACACTAAAAGATTCTACATTCTATATATTTGTTAGGGATTCCACAGAGGTTACTTAGCAGATGGGTGATGTAAACTAATGAAATATTCTTTAAGCTCATCCAAGGTCCTTGGAATAGCATGGATTGATCACTGGAAAAATCTCTCAATATTATCTGTAACAAGGAAAGAACACTCATCTAAAGCAAATATGAATTTAAGCTAAAAATATTCAGAAGCATTATGGTAATCATTATTGCAAGCATTAATTTAATATGTGCATGTCCATCAAATAAAGTAACGAAGACAAAGGCAGCCAACGAGCCCCACAAAGAGCAAATGTATCACGCAAAATGCACGAAAATAGTAAAGTAACTTTGTCATATATCACAACACTGATCTGAAAGAAAGCAAGTTCAATATGCACAGTATGTATGTAACAACAACTAAATATATCAATGTTATATTTTAAAATATAAATATCTACGGAAGTTTTTCATACGTGTATTATTTTGCCAAATCAAGAAAAATCCTGAAAGACAGTGAAACAAAAAAATTAATATAGGGAGTTTTTCAGATGCATGTTTTTGGATAGTGAAATGTTAATAACTAGGGAAGACCATGTCAACACATGAACACACCATGAACACATGAATTGCCATACATAACATTGGAGAATTTTTTTGCAGAGGCTCCCTCTGGATTTTGATGTTTCTATACTCCCCGCACGTCCCAAGTGCAACTGGTTAAGAGAGCTGAAATGCATTCTTCTCCAAATATACTGTCGTGATTTCAAACTTGCAGTTTGCCCTGAAGAGACGTGCATTCTTTGCAAAATAAAAATCACTGTACAGACAGAGGTACATGATTTATCCAATGTTAACAGAGGGACATGATTTTTTGTTTTTCTGGCTAGAAAGATGTTATCGATATTCTTTAACAAGGTGGGGAAACCCATTGTCTCAGATCTGATGTGCGTCCTAGTCTTACTACATTCACAATTCATTCAAGTATCGTTGTACTACAAGACAAATACAGTAAGATTTGAACTCCAGGGACGTTGAGAAGTGACAGCAAATTAGTTCATGGTCATGTGCTAAGAAACTTCCTTCTGTACAAAACTTTTATGGCATAAAAATAGTTTTATTTAGTCAGCTTGAGTGCTCATCGCAAGCATGTTCAAATCTAAACTCCAGAGTCTAGATCTCAGTACAGTTTGCTTAATCAAATCTACTAAAAAGTGATTGAATGGAAAAAATAATGCTTCCTCAATCAAGGTATTAATGCCGTTTACACAAACAAATATATAGCCAAAAGAGGATATATAGCAGGATAGAGAAAGAATCTGAAAGAAATACCCAGATAGCTGGTAAATCCCAGAAGGAAAGCACCTCGTCGCTTCGACCGCCACGAACTGCACCATCCTCATGTCCTCTTGTACCCTATCAATCATCAATAGAAGATCAAATTATCCAACATGCTAACACAAACTCATAAACAGAGACAAGAGGATACATAAACAGGATAGAGAAAGAATCTGAAAAAAGTACCTAGATAGCAGGTTAATCCCAGAAAGGAAAGCACCTCTTCGCTTTGGCCGCCAGGAACTATGCCACTGCCATGTTCTTTCGTACCCAACGTGCTAGAATAAGAGAGATCAAGAAAGATCATGTTTCATCTACTATCGTGCTAAGATAAGAGAACAAGACCCAAAGATCCAGAAAATAATGTCTCCGTACAGGAGAAAGAAGGAAGAGAACCTCAAAAGAAGCACCTCATGAGGTACTCATGAGGTAGTTGAGGACACTCAAGAACCTGATCCTAAAAACCTCAATTCCAAGGATAAAGGCTCCTCGAAGATCAAGAAATCATCCTCCAAATTGAGTATGAGCTAGCTAACGTGAGGGAGCTGTACCAGGTTGCTAGGGTGGAGGAGCTAACCATGACTCCATTTGATAAAGAGTAATGTTATGCTAACAAACAATTTTATAAACTTTCCACAAACTTACCTAGGTGATTACATCTAATAGGTGGATGTTCACAAATTGCAAAGTCATAACTAAATCTGGCCATTTAAACTCATCAGTTTGTAGAAAATTTGAATGGTGATAGCATAGCATTATTCATTTGAAAAACTAGTTATAATTTAGATTCAATGCCATATCAAACCTAGAAAGCTTTCACATACATCTAGTATCAATAAAGTGGATGAGTCGTTAGGGGCCGATTGTTACAGAATCTTTTGGGTGTGTTTCCCTAGATAGTTCTTTTTGACATTTGTGATCAATAAGCAACAAGCATAATTATTGCAATCTTCAACCATTTAAACTCTATTTTATTGTTCCCATAAAACCTTAATCACGGACTGGTATACTCCATCTGTTTCAAAGATCTTGTCTACATAACGTTAAGAAAGAGTAAAAGAATATCTAATTATCCAACACAAATATAAATATATAGATCATGAAAAGAGATCAAGAAACGGGAACGCAAGAGCAGGTTAATCCGATCAACGGAAGCACCTCCTAGCTTCGGCCGGCTCGATCATCACCGCACTACAATTAGAAAGATCAAGGCTCAAAGATTAACAAAGACAAAGTTTAATCGATCACCATCATCCTAACATAAGAGACAAAGATTCAGGGATGACAAAGGATCAATCCTCTAAGGTGGAAAGACGCAAGAAAACCTCCAATCAAAGACCCCCTCGTGCGATCCGATCCAAGAACCCCATTCTAAGACCCGATCGCCTTCTCGCCTCGAGTTCGACGTCGACAGGGCGAAAGAAGCTCACCGGCGAAGAAGCTATGGAGAAGGAGATCGAGGCGGAGTCGATGACGAGGTCGAGGGTGTCGCGGATGAGGCATCGGGTGACGATCGATCGGAGGAGATCGAAGTGTATGAAGACGGAGCCGGAGAAGACGCAGGAGCCGAGGTCGTAGCCCCGCGCCATGGCGGAGTCGCGGTGGAGGAGTGATGAGTCCTCCATGGCGATGGGGAATTTGGATCGTTTGGAATTTGGGGAGAGGACTCCGAAAACATCGGGGAATGCTCCCTTTATAGTCGTCTTCCGTATGAAAATTTTTGTCCGTTGTGGGAGGCGGCGGGGCGTGGGCGTAGTGGAAAGCAAGCGAGAGGGGTATTTATGGAATTTCGCCAGAATTTTATTTTTTGTCTTTTCGGAAAGTGATGATATTTTAATTGTCAAGGTGAAACATTTGTGATTCAATTTATTACATAATAATAAATTAGTAATAGTATACATTTTTTTAAAAAGGTAAAGTACATTGTATTGCTGAAAAATTTTAGATTTTAGCACACTAAGCGAATGATTGGATTAGCGAATTTATAGATTTACCGTAATTCAAATACCAATATTTAAATTATTTTAAGTGTGATTATTTTTTTATTGTTTGTTTTGACGTAATTCGTACCGTCTGAAATTTAAATTTAATTACTTATTTTTTTATTTTAATGTAATTTGGTGTTGATAAAATTAATTGTTTTAGTTTTATTATTTATTTTGATATAAGTAAATGGATCTCGTTATTTTCTGAATATAGCGGTAAAATTACAGTTATAAAATTTAACATATTAAATAATTAAAAAAATTTATTATTATTTAAAGGTACTCTTAATTTATTATAAATAAAATAATTCTAATCTATTATAAACAAAGTAAAGTTTAGATTTACTATTTAATAATTTTTTACAAAAAATTGAGCATGTTGAAAATCGAATTCTGCACTTTAGATGGAGAAGTCAAAGAGTAAGTAAAATAAAGACCTAACAAAACTTGAGTTACACTATATTTTAAATTTACACAAAAAAAAATAACGAAAATAATAAAACTTGAATTCCACCCCGCCAATTATACCAAAACAAACAGCCAAGTAGAAAATCCTACTTGTGAACAAATATGGGGGAGTCCAAGCTCCACCTATAATAATTTATTTTATTTAATTTAGTTAGACGGATACCACAGAGAGATACAGAGAGATTGAAAGAGACCTGAGCAAAAAGGCCCGACCCGATTTTATTGTGCTGGTTCTGGGTTGTCCCATCCTTCGTTGGACCAGGTGCTTTCTAGCACAATTAATTTAGAACGGGCTTAGGCCTTAAATTTACAAAACATTTTAAAAGAAAAGGGCCCAAAATTAGGTCCAACCCAAGGCTTGCTCAGGTATATGACGCTGAGTAGGCTCCTGCGTTGCGCCGGAGAGTTTCTACTACCATTCACCGTTTCTATCCCGTCTCAGTGAGTCTAGATTTAATTCTTCATCTCCGTTTTTTTTTTTCTTTTTTCTTTAGAATTCACTACATTTGTACGGTAATAGTTCGATTATTTCTCTCTCAATTTGGGAAGTTATTTAGCCGAGAATGAACGAGTCTATACTTTGTTGATTTTTGAGCCATAGGAGAAAGATTCGATGAATAATGGGCGTTGCATAATAGATCCAATGACTTGGTACTATTAATAACATAGTAACCTAGTTATATATGGACTTTATTATGATTTCGAAAAATTAGGAAATTTATTTTCTAAAAGTTTTAAATACTCTAGATCATATTTAACAGAGTGGATCGTCGATTTAGAAGTCCCATGATCAAAAACAACTTATGAGTAGTAAGGGTCCAATACTCATATGAGTATAGTAACCCTACTCTATATAGAGTATTGGATCATTACTACTCATAAGTTGTTTTTGATCATGGGGCTTCCGAATCGACGATCCACTCCGTTAAATATGATCTAGAGTATTTAAAATTTTTAGAAAATAAATTTCATAATTTTTCGACATCATTTACCTTACGATCAAAAGCTCACAAAATTGACAATTTTTAACGGCCGGTATGGAATACTTACTAGTTTAACGGTGTAAAAGAATTGAAATATGTTGAATTTTTGATAGAAAATTCTATTCACTACCTAGATAAAGATCAATAACTCCGAACTTAAATTGAAGGATCCGATCATCTATTTTTAGGACGTCGTTCGATTTCGGCCGCTTCATTTTATACCCTTTTGATGGACTTTATTATGATTTCGAAAAATTACGAAATTTATTTTCTAGAAGCTTTAAATACTCTAGATCATATTTAACGGAGTAGATCGTCGATTCGGAAGCCCCATGATCAAAAACAACTTATGAGTAGTAAGGGTCCAATACTCATATGAGTATAGTAGCCCTACTCTATATATATATTAAAATAGGAGCTCGTAAATTCGATTACCATAAAGAAACCATCAGTTCGGCATGCAGAGCCGATTTCTTTGATTACATGAGAGCGAGCAGGGCGCCGAGCAATCCATGAAGGTCGATGAGGGGGACGGAGGCGGAGGATTCGACGTCGAGGAGGTTTGGGCAGTCGCCGACAGGCCTAATGTAGTTGGAAGGGACATGGTTGGAGCTGGATATAGCTAGATCAGTTAGGAGGAGCTTGGACTCTGCTGGTTCCATGGAGGTAAAATAACGACACACTTCTGGGTGGGAAAAATTAGAAGCCTAATTAGTATACTACGCTTCCTACATGCGAGAGGGGTGGCTTCCTTTCCGAAATCATTCCTATTTATAGATCTTTCAATTTGTGCTCAATACTTTGTAACAGTCCTCAATAAGTCAAATTAAAATAGGATTTGTCTACGCACTTCAATCCATAACCAGTTGTTCCAATTTGCAATTTACTTCTATCTCACGTAAATCATTTTATAAAGATCAATTAACTAATAATGTTAATTACATTGAATTGTATTAAGACCCCATTGTTGGATAAATTGCTTTAGTAAAAAAAAATTTAAATTTGGTGTTCGATCGAGTAATTAAGTCGTAACTTAAATAAGTGTTCGTACTCGTAAAGAGCAATATTACATCTCCGCTTTCTTTTTGGTACAATCTTTTATCATTTAAAAACTAATAAGATTAATATCTAAGCTTATCCTTTTATCATTTTTTTACGAGTAAAGTTTAAAATAAATTATACAAATTCTGACGGGATTAAGTGATGCAGGTTATGCGCTTCTCGTGGTGACGCAACTGAGGACTTGTCCTTTGTTGTGTTTATATATATATATATATATATATATATATATATATAGTTGGTAGAATACTCTCAAAAGCGAGGGTGGTGCTTTTGAGTTTTTAACCGTTGGATGCAAAGATGAAGGGTTGAGATGATGGTGGTAGGTAGTGGTAGGTGGGGATAGGTGGAATAGTGTTTGATCCAAGAAATATTAGCAATTGGGGTATAGATCCAATGGCTAGAAACTTAAAAGCATCAATAAATTGGTGCTTCTAAAAGTATTCTAGCTCTACTATATATATATATATATATATATATATATATATATATATATATATATATATATATATATATATATATATAGTCATTACTATACTTTTATGAGTATAGAGGCTCTTGTACTCATAACTTTTTGGTCATTTGATCCACCCTTTAATCATTTTTACCCGTTAGATTATACTATTCAACCAACCACCTACTCAACCTTAGGAGGCCCATTATCAATCTAACCGTAATCACTCTCATCCTAGCCTCACATTTTTTCATCTCAACGGCCAAAAAGTTATGAGTACGAGGGCTCCAATACTCATAATAGTATAGTAGTCGTGGCCTATATATATATATATATATATATATATATATATATATATATATATATATATATATATAGTTGAGTTAGAATACTATCAATAGCACCATTGAGGTGGTGCTATTGAGTTTTTAGCCATTGGATGGAAATATGTGAGGTTGAGATGATAGTGATACATGGTGGTAGGTGGTGGTAGGTAGAATAGTGTTTAATCCAAAGTCTATTAATAATCAAGGAGTAAATCCAATGGCTAAAAACTTAATAAAGACTATGGGGGTAATACTTCCAAAACCATTCTAGCTCAAATATATATATATATATATATATATATATATATATATATATATATATATATATATATATATATATATATATATATATATATATAGTATGGTTATTATTAGGAGCAGAAATTCTTATCTTCTCCTAACTTTCTAACCATCCATCAAGTTTGATGGATAATTAGAATGAGAGAATGAAGAGATGTTGAAAAAAAATTTAAGGAGAAGAGAAATTAAGACACCCATTGAGACACCCATTTTCACCCCAATTTATAGAAGCTCAATTTTATATATATATATATATATATATATATATATATATATATATATATATATATATATATATATATATATATATATAGAGTAGGGCTACTATACTATTATGAGTAGTAGAGCCCTACTACTCAAGTTGTTTTCGATGATAGAGCTTCCGAATCGACGATCCACTCAGATTAAATATGATCTAGAGTATTTAAAACTTCTAGAAAATAAATTTCGTAATTTTTCAAATCATTTACCTTACGATCAAAAGCTCACAAAATTGACAATTTTTAACGGCCGATATGGGATATTTGCTAGTTTAACGGTGTAAAAGAATTGAAATAGGTTGAATTTTTGATAGAAAATTCTATTCACTACCTAGATAAAGATCAATAACTACGATCTTAAATTGAAGGATTCGATTATCTATTTTTAGGACGTCGTTCGATTTCTATTGCTCATTTTATGCCCATTTGATGGACTTTATTATGATTTTGAAAAATTACGAAATTTATTTTCTATAAGTTTTAAATACTCTAGATCATATTTAACGGAGAGGATCGTCAATTCGGAAGCTCTATCATCGAAAACAACTTATGAGTAGTAGGACTCTACTACTCATAATAGTATAGTAGCCCTACTCTATATATATATATATATAAAAGGTCTTGTGTGCTATTATGAGCACGGAGACCTCCGTACTCCTAAGCCGTTTTCGATGATGGAGCTTCCAAATCGACGATCGGCTCCGTTAGACTTGATCTAGCGTATTTGAAATATCTAAAAAATAAATTTTGCGATTTTTCGATACCATTTACCTAGCGATCGAAAGGGTTCAAAATCAACGGCTGAAAATAAAAATCTCACAAAAATTGGTGATATAGCTCTAAATTTTCGATCATAGACATTGATCTTGCTGTAAATAGTATAAAGAATTTTTTATCAAAATTTTATCTGATTTGAATATTTCTACACCGTTAAACTTACAAACGGTATACATCAACCATTAAAAATTGTTGATTTTGAACCCTTTCGATCTCTAGGTAAATGGTATCGAAAAAGTACAAAATTTATTTTCTAGATACTTCAAATACGTTAGATCAAGTCTAACGGACCCGATCATCGATTCGGAAGCTCCATCATCGAAAACGGTAGCACACAAGACCTACTAAATATATAGAGTCCAGCTACTATACTCTTATGAGTATAGAGGCTCTTGTACTCATAAGTCTTTGGCCGTTTGATCGAACCTTTAATCATTTTTATCCGTTAGATTATACTATTCAACCAACCACCCACTCAATCCTAGGCAGCCCACTATCAACCTAACCGTAATCACTCTCATCCTAGCCACACATTTTTTCATCTCAACGGCCAAAAAATTATGAGTACAAAGGGCTCTATACTCATATGAGTATAATAGCCCCAGCCATATATATATAGTGAAGCTAGAATACTTCTAAAAGCACCAAGTCGGTGGTGCTTTAGTGGTTTAGCCTTTGGATGGAGAGATGTGAGGTTGAGATGATGGTGGTAGGTGGTGGTTGGTGGTGGTAGGTTGAATAGTGTTTGATCCAAAGGCTTTTAGTAATCAAGTAGTAGATTCAAGGGCTAGAAACTTAGAAGCATCAAGTAGTAGGTAAAATTTTATTTCTAGAAGTTTAATTTAAATGATGTAAATAACGTTTAATGATATGGATCGTCGATTTGGAAACTCCATCATCGAAAACAATTTATGAGTAGTAGGGCTCCAATACTCATAATAGTATAGTAGCCATGGCATATATATATATATATATATATAGAGAGAGAGAGAGAGAGAGAGAGAGAGAGAGAGAGAGAGAGAGAGAGAGAGTAGAGCTAGAATACTTTTAGAAGAACCAACACATTGGTGCTTCTAAGTTTTTAGCCCTTGAATCTACACCCCAATTACTAATACCCTTTGGATCAAACATTATTTCACCTATCACCACCTACCATCATCATCTCAACCCTACAACTTTCCATCCAAAAGCTAAAAACTCAAAAGCACCAACCCAATAGTGCTTTTGATCAACTTAGCTATATTTTCTTTTTAATCACACTTATTGGTAAGAAAGAACATATTCTATGACTATGTATAAGAATAATATTGTACATATTAATAATGTCGTGCATATCACACTTGTTAATAAGAAAGAGCATGTTCCATAGCTATGTATGAAAAAAATATTATACATACTAATAATGTCGTGCAAATCACACTTGTTGGTAAAAAGAGCATGTTCCATAGTTATGTATAAGAATATTATTGTACATACTAATAATGTCGTGCAAATCACACTTGTTGGTAAAAAAGAGCATATTCCATAGCTATGTATAAAAATAATATTGTACATATTAATAATATTGTACAGATCACACTTGTTGGTAAGAAAGAGCATATTTCATGACAATATATAAGAATAATGCCGTTCGTACTACCAGCTTTTTACAAGATACTGAATAGCTACGTTTCCTTTTTGATCTCGCAATTTGCAAATACCATTCTATGCGATGCAAATCATAAAAGTACTTCAATGGTTACAGAAGTTTTATATTATGAGAATTAAAATAAGGGGTTGATTTGTAATTGGTTCAACTTCATTCACCTTAACGGTTGTTTCATTAGCGTCACCATTCGTCATGGGCCCTTACTCACACTGATTTGATTAAAGGAAAGGCCCCACCGTATTTAAATTTGCGAACCGGATCTTGTCCTTGTTCAAAAGTTCAAAAATTGTGTTGATATCATGCAAAAATGATCGAAAAGTTTAGGTAGGTCAAAAGAAAGAATGTTTTGTCGGGTTAACTAAAACAGTATCCGACCCGCATTTTTCGGGCCCAGTCCGCCCCACTAACACATATTGGGTAACCGGGGAAAAACCGATCTTCATTTCGCCTATTTATCTTTCCCTCCATAATTCGAGGGTTGCGACGATCTCGCCCTTTCCCCTTCTCCCCCTCTCCCCCCTCTCTCTCTCTCTCTCACCCTTTATCGTCTTCTTCGTCAGAGCTCACTCCGAGCCCATCCATGGCGTCCTCATCCACTCCGTCGTTCTCCTCTCCGACTCCTCCTCTCTCATCCTCCTCATCCTCCTCCTCGGCCTCCGCCAACAACTACGACATCCCATGGGTCGAGAAGTATCGTCCCACCAGAGTCTCCGACGTGGTCGGCAACGCCGACGCCGTTTCCCGCCTCCAAGTGATCGCCCGCGACGGAAACATGCCCAATATCATCCTATCGGTATGCTCCAACGGCCCCTTAGATCTCAGAACCCTAGACTCATTTGGGCATTCCCTCGAATAGGAACCTCGCGCTCACAATTTTGCTTTAGTTGTCTCAGGTAATGTATCTTCAAGCAGTATTTGTTCTCCATTTTTCTATTAAATTTTGGTTTGCAGGGCCCTCCTGGAACTGGGAAGACGACGAGCATACTCGCCCTCGCTCATGAGCTCTTAGGGCCTAATTACCGTGAAGCGGTTCTCGAGCTCAATGCATCTGATGATAGGTAGAATGACTGATTGTTTTGTATGTGCATTGTTCATTGATCTATGAGTGATTGATTTGGTTTTCATCTGATTATCTCAGGGGTATCGATGTCGTGAGGAACAAGATAAAGATGTTTGCGCAAAAGAAAGTGACCTTGTCGCCTGGGCGTCACAAGATTGTAATTTTGGACGAGGCAGATAGGTATTTTATTTGAGCCGATTGGTAAATTATTAGGGGGCGTAGATATCCAATGATTTATTCAGCTGTTTTTGACTATTTTGATGAACTTGTTCTGATGTTGGAATTGTGTAGCATGACATCTGGGGCGCAGCAGGCGTTGAGGAGGACCATGGAGATATATTCCAACACCACAAGGTTTGCTCTTGCATGCAACACTTCATCTAAAATCATTGAGCCCATTCAGAGCAGATGTGCCCTTGTTCGCTTCTCGAGGCTGTCTGATCAAGAGATTCTCAGTCGCCTTATGATTGTAGTGGCAGCTGAGAAGGTAAAGTTCTTCAGTATGGTGATCAGGATATGTTTTATATCGTTCTTAACTTCCTTAGGTGTAATTATGATCAATATGCTCATTTATGATGATTAATTAAAGTAAAATTTCATAGATAAGGACATTAAATAACACGTTGTGGTGCTAAGATTCATCTACTTTTGATTTAATGCTTATCTTTTGATGATAGGGATCAATAGCTCATCAACATAACTGATGCTCTTATAGTAAATGGCAACCATAGTGGTCAGGCTTCTAAATCAGTTATTACCTCCAGTCCGCGAGTGAACGAGAATAGTTAGAAAAGAGTATCTTGTTTTAAAGGAAGTGGATCTTATGATGGTTGGAAGTTTGGTGTCTGCCAGCTACGGCTATTTAGATTCCAGAACTTGCTATTTGGTGTCATGTCATACTAGGCAGGGCCAAACGTTTGTAGCCTCCTTAAGAAATTGAGAGAGTTTTTCTAACAACACCCTTTGTTAATATTCTTTGTAGTCCGTTGATCCATGCCTTCCTCATGGGTTCTTAAAATGCATGCTTGATCCGTTAAGTACTAGTTCTGAGATCTGTGAGCCACATAAGCTTGAAGGGATGGCAGTCGTACTTCAGTCAAGCATTCTACTTTGCATTGAGTTGACCGAGTATTATTATCCCTGGTATCTTAAATCTAGTAATTTTAGGGTTATATTATTATAACTAGCAAGCTATTTGAAAATTAATATCATGTAACACCATTGTCTTCCCTGAATTTTGACTAATAGCTACAGATACTATGGTATTGTCACTTGTTCAATACTCTCGATTTATCCTTCTCCGATTGCAGTAGAAGCATTATCTTAAAACGTCATCCATACCTTTGCATATTTGGCTATTTACGCATATCGAATTTCCTAGTTGCCTTGCTCAGGGCCTATGCCTTATTTCGTGTGAGTGATCTTTGAAGATGCCTGCACAACCGTGTTTCTCACGTGTGAAAGCTAGTTGATTTGAGCAGATCGCAAACCTTATAGGGCAGAAATGCCTGTGCCAAGTTCTCTAAGCACTTCACCATATTGCTAAGTAAGTCTCATGCTGGAGACACGAGCTAGCTTATGATCTAATAGCTGCTCTCTAATTGTTTAGTATAGTAGTTGGTTCATTGATATAACTCATTATAGATCATGAACTTACCAGCAAGTTGAACTTGTTGACATCATCATAATTAAATGGCAGACATGATTTTATCATACAAATCCATGTTCTCATAAAAAAGTTCAAATATAAGCACACAAAATTATGTCTTTTCTCTTCCAGCGACTTCATTTACTTTTCTGCTTTATGCTATATTCTTTGTATTTATTCTCATCGTATAAAGTTTTGATATACGTATGCAAGATAACCTCATCTAAGTGGGACATAGGGTCTATGGTTATTATTCTTATGTACATAGCTGTATGAGTACATGAATGCAGTACGTTGTCTGTCAGCCGCTCCCTTAACACTTACAAACCAACTGTTATACTTGCTGTAAAGGACAAGCGGAAATTCATTTGCTAGTGGTTTTATTTTCAATCTGTACAATTCATGTGAACTGATATTGTAAAGCAGTGAAGTTGATAATCCGCGAGACATGTCTGCTAAGCCAAGCATCTGGAATGTAGCATGTATTTTGCTTTCTTTCAGTTACATTGTTGCATCTGTCTTCTGATGCTATATTGTCATAGCCAAGGTTATTGATGTTAGTTTTCTTTTCTTGCTTTTGCTATATTGATTGCAACCCAAAGCAGACTTATTTCACAATCCAGTAGGGCACAACAGTTAATTTTGTATACTAGTTTGAATCATCCTAATTTGCTTATTCACACTTTAATAGGTCCCTTATGTGCCGGAAGGTATCGAAGCCATCATATTTACAGCCGATGGTGATATGAGGCAAGCTCTGAACAATCTGCAAGCTACATTCAGTGGGTTCCGATTTGTCAATCAGGAGAATGTGTTTAAGGTCTGAACAATATATAGCTGTTGTTGCCTTTCATCTTTACTTGCTATATGGAGTTAATATAAGATTCTACATATCATATTAATAACAGGTTTGCGATCAACCTCACCCGTTGCATGTAAAGAATATGGTTCGTAATGTACTTGAAGGAAGGTTCGACGATGCCTGTTCTGGCCTGAAGCAGCTCTATGATTTGGGCTATTCTCCCACCGACATAATCACCACTCTCTTCCGCATCGTAAAAAACTACGACATGGCTGAATATCTGAAATTGGAATTCTTGAAGGTAGCTAAATGGGCCAACTTAAATGTCTGCTTTATAGAATTCGAACCCTCTCTTGATTATTGAAGACTGTATTTCTCGGATTTTTTGTTCAGGAAACGGGATTTGCTCATATGAGGATATGTGATGGTGTAGGCTCATTCCTTCAACTCTCTGGGCTTTTGGCGAAGCTTGCTTTGGTGAGGGAAACAGCTAAAGCCCCTTAGAAATCTTGCTACTTGGAAGAGCTTTTGACCAAAGCTTGGTATTAATTGATAGCTGAACTCATATCTTGGGTGCTTTGGAGTTTCCTTCTAGGGTTAATAATGAAATTTCTGTAGGGAATGATAGCAGTGTATGCAATTGTATGCTTATGAACTTACATGATGATGATAACTAGAATTAGTTCGAGCAATGTGCTGAAATGCTATGATGAAACTAGAGGCAGTTATATCCTTGTAAATTTCGGCTTAATTTTTGTAGTACTATGTTGGATCTAGAATTGCATCAGGTTTGTAGGAGCGCCAAACCAGGCAAGAAAACTTCTTCACTTGTTGTATTTTGTTGACATGAGCAGTTCCTTGTCCCTCCCACTATTTGCAGCTTTCTGATATGATCTATCCATTACTGTGAGTATCTGCCATGCTTGATGTCATACATCTGATGCAATGGTGATAAGTTGTTTTCCTGCATCCAGTGTATAAACTTCCCTGGTGCATTGTCGATCCTGTTGACGCTATTCACATATATCACAACATTGTAGATAGATCATGTTAACACTATTCACATAAATCGCTACAAACGTGCATAAAATTTTTGCTCATCCAATTAATTAGTCAATGTAACCAGTCTCTCGAGTTAAGGGGTCTGGAAAAGACTACCGGAGTCTAGAGATTTTTTCAAGCCATTCAGGCAAACCGATGCTAAAACCCGGCATTTAATACTCAACTAAAACAAAACAACAATTATAACACATTCGAAACTCGGTCAGCATCGTCCGACTACTTGTCTACAAAACATAAACAAAAAGACCTACCAAAATAAAGAAGTGTTACAACAATAAAACACAGGTCGCTTGCCTCTCCATCTAATATTTCCCCTAATGCAGGCATACAACCAGGGAAAGAAAAAAAAAAAGAAAGAGTCCATCAGAGAGCATAAAATAGCCGTTAGAGACTGAGTCAATACCCGAACCACCACCATTGCTGTGTGTTAAGGACTATTGACTCCGTGCATAATTCCTTACCACCTAGCAAAGGTTCTTTTCCAGCGCGCGGTTCGTTCTTGACTCAACCCATTGCCATCGAAACCCTTCTTCGGCTTTTCTTTTTTTCTTTTTTTTCTCTTTATAATTTTCTCGCCATATAATTCAAGTAGTATCGCAATGCAGAGCGGCTTTGATCTTCTTGATGGTGCAAGAGATTAGATTGTTAACCGTCTCAACCGACTCGACCGTTAGTTTTGCGGTGGGCTGACTGTTGACAAGGATCTGGAACGCTACGGTGAGCAGCGACCCGGGGGACGAGCGGTTGGCATCGGGGAGGATGGCGAAGCCGGAGGGGAGGAGGGCGACGTAGGCAGCGTCGCCGCCGTTCATGAGGAGGTGCATGGCCGGTATGTCGACGGGGGCGTACACCACCATCGACCCCGACGCGTCCGTGCACGTCTCCTGCAGTATCAGCATGCTGCTCTGGTTTGCGCTCGCGGCCTGGATTTCAAATGTCGATAGCACAAGTCAAAAATTCAGTAGAAGAATTATCTAAAATACAAAAAAAAAAAAAAAAACATTTTAAGAAAATTAGACGACCATAAATTTGTTCCGGACTTAATATCCGGAAGTTTGTATAAAAATTAAATTAATTCCTACATTCATCCACTTATTAATTAAGACAATACCAGACAACTGCCGACATTGGAAAGCTCGATCTATGAGATGTTAGAGAAAAGTAATTATTTATAACTTCGTACAACTCACAATAAGACATTTCGATAAATACAAGATATATAGGTAAAAATAATGCAAACCATCAGTTCATCTCCAAAAGCTTAAATCGTTGGAAAACTATATTTTAATGCTTTATACTCAAAATAAACTACGAGACTAAACTTGATTCGAACTCAAAACTTGGTATAATAATATATTAAAATAAGGCTTAATTCCACTCTACTATACTATAACTCAGTGTTATTTTTATTTGCTATATTGTATATAATTATTTTACAAGACATCATTGTATTATTATTGTATTAATTTCATCAATCTCTATAATGCATTTTAGATTTATTTTTATTTTTCTATCTTGCATTATTTTTTTTTCTTATAGATATTACAAAACTATTTTTTCTCACAAATCTCTATATTATTGTTAACAAATCTAATAACTTCATTAAGAGATAATGATTAAATAGTAAAAATATATATATAATAAATCTCCCAACCATTAGTTTAATATTCTATATTCAACAATTTTTATCATATAAAATATATAACATAAACTTTCCAATGATCAAATGACTCTAACAAACTAAAATTAGATACAAAATTTCACAAAAATAAAAGTAAATTATTAGTTAAAATAACTCAAATAAAGCCGTGGATATTATTTTTGAAAAATACTATCTATACACTCTCTTACAAACTCTCTTACAAAGTGTACATTACATGACTAATAAGGCTATGTGTTTTTATGAGTATAGACATTTTTGTTCTCTTAAATTTTTTGTCGTTGGATGAAGTGATGTATGGTTAGAATAAATTGATTAAAGGGTAAATTTTCTTGAATAATATGATCTAACGGGTAAAATAATTAAATGATAAATTTAACAGTCGAAAATTTATGAATACAAAAGAAATAATACTCATAAGATTATAATAGCCGGACTCTACATAACAATACTATCTTCACATTCGAAATTTGACAAGATAAAAAAAAATAGGAAAAATTTCATAACTACCCTTCCAAATAAGTCTAATATCATGAATGCTCCTATAAAAATTGAAATATTATAAAAAGCCTTTTAAAAGAGAGAAACTTTCAAAAATAACCTTTATACTAATTTATTATCAATTTTGAATAGACAACAAACAAAATTCCAACTTTGCCCTTATTGTCATTACCATCTTAAAATATTTAATTGACTACAAAATTATTTATAGTTTTATAAACTCTTTTAAATTTATAAATAACCTACGTTTAGAGATAAGCATTTTTTTAATTATATAGATATATATATATATATATATATAAAATCCTGACAAGTTAAGCCAAAAAATAAAAAAAATTAAAAATGTTGAAAGAAACTGTTTAAAGTATAAATTGACTCATTAAAATAAGGTTAAACAATTTATTCAAAATATACCTTAAAATATATATGTATGACGTGAATTAAGTTATTTGAACTAGCATAAATTTATGTGTTTTGGTATCTCGAATTTTAATATAAATGATATAAATAAAGTATCTTAATTTAATATCTTATTTTACAAACCACAGTAGTAAAATAATATATATTTTACTATTTATTTTAATATTTTAAAATAAATATATCATGTGAAAATACTTTTATAAAAAAATTTAGAAGTTAAAGGGCAAAATGGACATTTCAACCATATTTATGTTAACCTAAATATTTTATCATTCTAAGAAGAGATGAACAGTGAAAGCAAGGGTATATTTAAAAAATAGTAAGTATTTGTAGGAGGTAATTGTGATACAATCAAATTTATAAGGGCATTTATGATATTTTTTAAGTTTAGAGGGGTACAGATGAAATTAACCCAAAAAAAAAAAGTAAACCTAAACAGAAAAAAAAATAATAATAATAATAATACTTTGCCAAACCCATAAGAAAAGGCAGGCAGGGCATGAAAGGATGTGATGAAATTACGGAAATGCCAACTGAGGCTGGCTAATTGAGTGTGTGTGTCCTACAGCCCAAGGAAAAAGTTAAAAAAATCTTAGCAGCTACAGTGAAGTTTTAATTACACATGACGTAAGGAGTCAGAGAAAAACAGCTGTCAGTCAGTCATGTCAACCCATGTTCCAGCTTTTTACGGATCTACCCCCTTTTCTACTATTATTTTTTATTTTTTTCTTTTTCGCCCTTTTTCTCTGCACCCTGTCCCCACGCTAACATAGGGACAAAGCGCCAAGATAGGGACAAGGATAAATCAATGGAAAAGGGAACAGTGAATTATGTGAGTAGGTCCAATACTATCCATGTATCCATATATATATATATATTATTACATTATTGTAAGTTTGGGCCCTGCAATCTTCGCTGAGCTACGTACATGTTTGGCACTGTTGCCCTTTTTTCCACTTTTCAGTAAATTATAGGCCGTAGCTTCCTCTACCCTTTTCACTTTAAATTTCTATAATTAAACTCTTAATTATTTGAATAACAAGTTTAAAACTTTATTTTTCGGTACACAAAAAAGACTTTGGAATTTCCAAACCTACTTTGAGAATTTAGTTTTTTTTTTTTTCTCCTAACAACATTTCTTAAATATATAGGAAGTAATGGGAGTATAATAGCATTATATCGACATAATTCCATAAAACCTTTATACAACTAAATCAAATGCACCAAGTAGTTAAATTTTCTTTTTTTAAAAAAAAATTGTAGTTTTATTTCTGCATTCTGGTGAGGTAAAATCTCAAAATTTACTTATATTTGCAAACAGCTAGGAAGATAAAACCACAGCTGCATATGATGGAATAGAAAAATACTACTTGAACATCTTAAAGTAAAATATAAATTTTACACTTGCCTATCAAACATTTTGATACTCTTATTAAATTCTTAATATTATAAAAATAAAAATTTATAAAATTTACTTCAACTATGAACGGTTTTGAGCCCGTTATCCAATCTAACCTTCTAATTTGTTTAATTCTAGTCAGTCAATGACACTTTAACTTTAAAGTTGACTACATCGTTTGTTTTAACAAATTTAGTTAGCATATTTCCTGCAACTCTAGCAAATACAAATTTACTAAAATAATTAGCTTAATTTTTAAAGCCACACAATTGTTGACTAACTCAAATCAACAAATTGAGTAGTTGGATGGTAAAATCAAAATTTTAAAAAATTAAACAATTGATTCAAAATAGTTCATAATTAAGATAAACTCTATACGTCTTAACCTAAAAGAATTATAAAATTAGTATGAAAATATTGATCCTTGTCCGGCCAGGATGAGCTTTAGGCATGTTCTTTTTTGGATAAACAGGCAGCATTGATCTGACTAATAATAATAATAATAATACGAGTAGAGTTACCATACTATCAAAAACATAACGTATATAATATTGCTGACGCTTTGGCCTTCAATCAGTCTTTTTGATCATTTTTAAACTTTAGATTAATATTAGGATAAACTTTAAATACTCCTCTATAGTTTTATACTTTCTCATCTTAATGCCCTGTGATTTGAAGCATATTGAGTTAGTGCCATGTGATTTCATTTTTATCTTTTCGTCCATTTTTTTTGTTAATATTTTATTAAATTATATACAAAAAATTTCAAATACCCTTTGCTACCGTTTGGTTTGTGATTAAGAAAAAATTAGTTATTCTAGAAATAGAATTAAGTTCAGGATTAAGGTTGAGTTAAAGTTTTTTTTTTTGGTTGGGGGTTGAAATTAGTTTTAGGATAGTGAAAAATAGTGTTTGGTTGGAATATGTGAAATAAGAAGGATAGTGGGTAAATTAATATTTTGTTTGGTTGAAGCACTTGGGTGGGGTGGAGTTAGCTCGAATTAGCTAACCCCACTCCAATTTGGCTATTCCGGATTAGTTGGAGTTAGCTAACCCCACCCCCCTAAATTCGTGTTTGGGAATAAAACGGGGGTTAAGGGGTTCTCCCACCCCTTAACCCCGAACCAAACACAATTAGTTTTAACTTTATCACTGATTTAACAAAAAAATTAGCATAATTGATAATTAAAAACTAAAAATTAATGAAATCACATAACACTAAATTGATACACTTTAAACCATAGGATACTAAAGTGGGAAAATGTGAAACAACATGCATGGTATTTAAAATTTTTTCTTAATATTATTATTCTGTGCGTGGAGACAACTCAACTCGCCTTTGTTTGGTTGGGGTCAAGTGGTGGAATAAACTTTTAACCCTATGTTTATTTTCAAACACCAACTAAATGGAGTAGGGTTTGCTAATTCCATCCCAAATGGGCTATTCCGGAATAGC
Source organism: Aechmea fasciata (assembly GCA_025177825.1). Classification (NCBI taxonomy): domain Eukaryota; kingdom Viridiplantae; phylum Streptophyta; class Magnoliopsida; order Poales; family Bromeliaceae; genus Aechmea; species Aechmea fasciata. The sequence goes on from CM045926.1 coordinate 5,959,673, forward strand.
CAATAGCCCACCCCACCCCACTACTTCAATCAAACAAAACACTATTTTAAACATCATCCTTCTTATCCCGCCTACTCCAACTAAATATTATTTTTCACCATCTTGGACTAACTCTAACCCCCAACCAAACACAAAAATACTCTAATCCCACATTAACCCTGAACTTAACCCCATACCTGAAATAATTAGTTCTTTCTTAACCCCGAACCACACGGTAGTCCGAAGTATTACTCATTTCTAGAGAGGACCACAATCATCTTGATCTAAGGATCAAAAAGTCAAAACCATCAAATCCTCTTAAACTTCTATACTTCCAATGGCAATCTAATGGCATAGTAGCTCTACACTAATAATAATAATAATAATAATAATAATAATAATAATAATAAGCAAAGCTATATAATAGTGAATGAACTACTTAATAAGGAGGATTGGGGGGCACTTACAGCGGCACGGAGTAGGGAGACAGCGTTGCCGTGGTGGTGGCCCTTGGGGATGTGGGCCATCTGGTGCATGGGCCCGCCGTTAGATAGGATGTCCCACTGGCTGCGGAGGCGCTCGTCGCGGAGGAAGTCGAAGAGCCGGTGCGGGGGCACCGCCGGCACCCACACCGACGTCGCCGCGCTCAGCACCACCCCGGGTGGCTCCCCAGGGTCGTCCACACTTTGCCGCGTCATCACCCGCACCTCCTCCACGCCCATGGCCCCGCCACCGCCTCCGCCTCTCCCTGCCGCAGCCGCGGCTGCGGCCGCGGCGCCCACTAGCTTGGTCCACTTGTGCGCGGACGACGCGCTCACCCCCGCGCAGAAGTTGTCCGTCATCCGTTGCGCCAGCTTCAGCATGCTCCGCCGCCCGCCTGCTGTTATCGCTGCATGCGCGAGCATAAACCCCCGTTACGTAACGTACGTACGCAACGCACAACAAGAATACAGGACATACAAGACGAGAAACCCTTTTAAAACATAGATATTCAAGGATTGTTACTTAGTGCATAGGCTCATAGCAAAAAATCAGTATTCCACATTACAAGATCTCATCATAAATCCGCTTTTTTGGAGGACCAAAAACGTCTTTAAACGTATCTACAATATAGCACATACCACCGTCTCTGCAATATAGTATATATATATATGCTGATGTTACAAATATAGCACCACACTACAGACCAATTAATTGAATGATAAACTTCAATCTTATTTTTATTTTCTCACCACTTTCAAGTGTTAGAATTTTAAAAAAATTTCAACCGTTTAAGACGTTGAAAAGATAATTTATCGAAAATGGTGTTGATATATACATAACAATTTTTTATTTGCCGCCGCTTTCAAATAATATTAGACTATTTTAAAACATTTTTAAAGTATCGATAAATATAAAAATAAACATACTTAAATATTAATTTTCTTATGGTGTCATCACCATTTTCTTCTACTTCCTGAAGATTTTGAAGCTCACATGTTGAGTTCAATAAAAATTTAACGAAATCATGGTCGACAGGGTCATAATAAAATCGTTAGGGACCAATTGAAAAAATCAGAGGTTGGGGACCACTAGCCTAATTAATTTTTATATATAATATCAAATGTACAAATTTATCTCTCTAGCATAAGTATCCTTAATTCACCATTAATATTTTCTTTTTTAACCACTGAACCATTATGCCATTATAAACAATAGATTTTCCTAAAAACTTTCTCAGAATTCATAACTGGCGTTATGTGAAGAATCGTACAAAAGTTAATATAAAATATTAAAGATAAAAAGGAATTAATATTGTTAAACATATTTTAAATGTTAAACTACTGAAGGGTCAAATAATCAATTCATAAACAAAAAGTCCAACTTAATTAACAGATACGCTCGTCAAAATTATGTTACTGTAGAGAAACATGCTTTATAATTAAAATTTCATAGAAATAAATTTACAAATCCACTACTTCACAAGATAAAACTACCTATGCAATCAAACTTATATTTTATGCAATAAATAACAACATACATTTTTTAAAAAAAAAAAAAGGAGCCAGCCAACACACGACTATAATGTGATAGATGAAATAACATTTTATTTTTTTGACAATAACATTCAATGTTTGGAAGTTTAGATTGTGATCTACAGTACTAAAGTTTGGAAGACTTTCTGAAAAAAATTTTGTGGCATTGATTAAAAACATATGACAAAAAATTATTAATTTATAATAAATAATAATTAATTAAAAACAGTAACTTCAAAAAAAATTCCAATAAATCTCAGATGATATATGACTGATCAAAATATGAAAAAAGAAGAAGAAGAAGAAGAAAGAAGAGATCTTAATTACGGTATCGAAGTTGGGGCCGGGGGAGGACATGAGGATGGCGAGGCCCTCGCACTGGCGCTGGAGGATGGCGAGCCACCGCGGCGCGCCGAGGGCCAGCCCGGAGCGGAGCAGCGGCCGGTAAAGCTGGTGCACAGCGGCCTCGTCGTACTCTGCGTGCTCCACCCATGTGACCTGCACCCCCAAATCGCGTCCGTTAGCTCATTAATACTTCTCACATGCATGTCTCCTCACTCGCCCACACATCCATCTAGCACCTGTAACAGTTGTAAGCATATTTACGCCGGACCACGGTATGGGCGCGCCCCGTGGCCGCGCGTACACATTACCACTTAACGACGAAACTTTTTACCTCTTCGAGGTGGCTAGCGCTTCTGCCATGGCTTTGGTTGAGAGTTAGATACAAAAACGCTGCAGGGGTTTGACTACTAGCTCGCTATGTGTGCGCATCGACATGCGAGCAATGGGAAGAGAAGGAAAAAAAAAAAAAAGAAAAAAAAGAAGAAAAGGGTAGCTCCTGTTTAAATATTACTCTAATAAACTAGGAGATATATCTAAAAGAATATAAAATATTATATTAAATTGAAGAGGAATCGGCAGAGTACCATGGTATGAGGAGAAGAAGATGGGAATAGAAACAACGGGATTAATTACGTAAAAGCGTGCAGCTCGATATCTTATTAATCTAATATAAGAGCGGTAGCACAAATAGCGAGGGGTTGAACCAATTTAATGTGATGTTTGAGGAGAGAGGAGATACGGAAAACAAGGGCGAACCCCAAAAATTTAAAAATAAGGGCGAGTTGAGTGAGATTAAAGATGGCGTTAATGAGGACAAGAAGCTACCTGTAGCAGCTGGTCCCGATGAGTAGAAGAAGCATCTAATACTCTTTTAAATCTCGTAAAAGGTTAAATAAACATTATATGGGATATGAAATGCTTAGGAAGGGGTGAGATCTACAAAAACTCATTTACCGAGCTAAGCTCTCGCTGACCCAGTTAATATTATAAGATTAAGTGGGCTCGCAACCCAAACGAGGCATTGAAAATCCCGGGGTTAGGGCTTGACTTATGGATGCAGAGAGAATGCACGGGCATCACAAACCCAAGTCGCACTAATGGCTTTGTGTCACACCTCTTACACACTAAAGCGGGTAATATATATATATATATATATATATATATATATATATATATATATATATATATATATATGTTTAACATATCCATTTTCTCACCAACCAAAGAAACGCGTTAGAAAGAGAACACCATCATTTACTAGTGATTAGGTTAAAGCTTTTTCAAAGCGTTAGTGTGAACAGCATAATTAATGGGGATGCAGCGCGGGTTTTGTGCGAGTACCTTGCAATAGCCGTTGGGCATATCTTGCACCACACACCCAGAAGGGAGCCTGCGACACTTCATGTTAGCCGTTGGATTAGAATGGTTCTCCCTGATTGCATCGACGGATACGTCGGCCACGGCCCAAGCACCCTCGGCGAGCTGTTTACAGAACCTGAGGAAGTTGATCTCTCTGATGGGGACCAATGGGGAGAGAACTTGGAGCTCCGCATGCATCTTGTGTTAATTTTAACCAACAATAATTAGTTTTCAAAACTAACTCAGAAAGAGGTTATATAAGTATAAAAGGAAGATCTATCAAGTTTTTTTAACTCACGAGTTGCAGTGCACCATTTCGACTCCCACCCATTCCACCAGATATTACTTCGGTGGTGCTCGCTCTAGCAATCATAGAAGGGAACATTTCCAACCACCGAGCCTGCAGCATATATACGAAGCATTATTCAACACAGCGCGGCGATCAAAAAGCACTAGTACCGACGAAGAAGAGAGATGGATCATATAGATAGTTGCTTGCTCACGGCATCCATGAGAGTCTCGACGAGCGCTGCGCTGTTGATGATGGCGATGCCGGTCTCCCTAGAGGCCTCGGAGACAAAGCCGACGGGCTTCACGCCGACGCAGCGCGGGAAGGCCCGCGAGTACTCCTCGTAGTTCACCGTGTCCCGTCCGCCTTCCAAGCTGGGGATCCACAGCGGCTCCTCCATCTGCGCCATCTTCACCAGCTCGTCCATGGCGGCGAGCGCGAGCTCCAGCAGCAAGGACCGCTCCAGCGACTTGTCCACCCCGACAATGCCGCCGCCTGCGGTCCTGGCGGGAGTTATGACGGTGCCCAGCGGGCTCGAGACGGTCGTCGGGAAGTCGGTGAGCGCAGGCACGGCGCCGAGAGCGGCGGCGTAAGCATTGGTGCCGACGGCGAGCTCTAAAGAGGAGTTGGGCATCGGGAGAGGGAGCGGGGCCCCGACGGCCGACGCGGGTTTGCCCATGAACTTCCCGGCGAGCGCGCAGACGCGGTCGAGCTCGTCTTTGAGCCGGGCGTTCTCGATTCGCAAATGCTGCTCCTCTAAAGAGATCTCGCCGAGCACCGCCGGGCTGCCGCAGCTGCTGCAGATCGGGTTTCGCATCGCTTCCCGGATCGCCAGGTTCTCCGCCCGGAGCTTGTCGTTCTCCTGCCGAAGGATCGTGTTCTCGTGGCGCTCCATTTGCGTCTAGGACCGACGAGACATGCATATTACAAACTGATCGCTATGTACCGAAGCAAACGGAAACGAGAAGGAACCAAGAGAAATCATGGATTTAGATTTGGATATAGATATAGGAGAGTTACTTTCATCTGGGTACGCCTATTCTGGAACCAAAACTTGACCTGGCGAGACTCTAAGCAAAGCCGTTTACTGAGCTCCAATCTTTGCTTCTCATCTGGGTGAGGACACTCCTTAAAGAGCCTAAAGTAAAAGAAAAATCCAACCAAAAAAAAAAAAAAAAAAAAAAAGACCTAACGCTATGAGATTTGATCAATTACGTAGAGAAAAGAGAGCGGGAGAAGCAATTGAGGGATGCAACTCCTACGTTTCGAGCTCTTGGATCTGCTGAGGAGTGTGGCGGTGGTAGCGCTTCTTCCGCTTGCGAGGGTTCGGATCGGGCTCCAAATCATCGGCGGAGACGGCGTCGAGGTGGTCGCTCCCCGATCGGCTCTCGTTCTCCTCCTCCCTGTTCGCACCCTGCGCCGAATCCAAAACCCTTCCTCCTACGGTTGTGACCACGGCGAGCGAGTTCCTATCTCCTTGCCCTTCCATATTCGTTTGCTGTGCTCCATAGAGAATCAAAATCAAGATCTCAAATCACACAAAATAGCTATAAATACACAGTGAAAGGTTGATGATGATGATGATAATGGTAGGAGAAGGGTATATATATATATATATATATATATATATATATATATATATATATATATATATATATATATATATATATATATATATATATATATATACACACACACACATACCAAGGCGAGGGACAGAGCGGGGGAGCTGAAGAAGGTGGATTTGTGAGGGAGGGACCGCGGCGGCTGAGAGATAGCGCTGCCGCCGCCGCCGCCGCCCCCGCCACCGCCGGAGGATAGTAGACCGCCGGAGCCGCTGCTATCGAACAAGCCCCCGAAGCTCATCTGAACGGCTCAACTCTTTGCCCAAGCTCAAGAGTCGTCTAGAGAGTACTAGATCTATCCGAAAGCTCTCTCCTACCGACCCACCACGCACTCAATAAACCATAGTGGAAGAAGAAGAAGAAGAAGAAGAAAGAAGAAACCCTAAAAGGCGGAGAAGGAGATCTAATGGTGATTCAAAATGGGTTTTGTGAACCCAAAAAATTGAATCTAAGCTCCCTCCCTCCCTCCCTCTCTCCCTCTTTCTCTCTCTCTCTCTAAAAAATGGTATTAAGGGTAGAAAGAAAGAGAAGGAAGCCAAGCGCGAGTCGCTAGCACCTCGTTCTCTCTCCCTCTCCCTTCCCCTCTACACCCTCAAAACCCTAAACTCCACTCAATCCCACGGATTAAATTAATCGCCAAAAGGAAAAAAAAAATTTTAGAAAAGAAAAAGAAATTGAACCTCGCCCCAGCTCTTAGCTCCTCTCTCTACTGCATGTGGTCTCGGTGATAGGCGAGAGAGATATAGAGGGATAGAGAGAGAGAGAGAGAGAGAGAGAGAGGGGAGAGAGAAAGAGAGAGTGAAAATTAAAAATAAAATAAAATAGAGATGAGATCCGCGGTGACCAACGGGTGAAAAAATAAATAAAATAATTAAAAAAAAACAAAGTTAGGGCGAGCGAGTGGGGTTCGGTTGACCGCGATCTCTCCGCCTTTCCCGTACAGAAGAAGAAAACAATAATTTTTTTATAAAAAAAAAAAAAGAAAATGAGAAAGAGATGACGCCTTTTCAACTCCGCAGTCTCTGTTTTCACTTTTCGGGCCCTTTCTCTCTCTACTTATGAGAGAGAGAGAGAGAGAGAGGGGGAGAGAGTGCGTGTGTGTGTAATTTAAAGCCAAAAACGCCCCAATCCCCAAGGCCGAGGTGAAATAGGAACGCAACAGGGAGGTTCGGACTCCCTCGCTTGTCTCCTTCTCTCCAACCCCCTTTTCTCCCTTCTCTCTCTCTCTCTCTCTCTCCTTCGTACGCGAGGAGGAGAAGAAGAAGAAGAGGAGGAAGAGAAAAAGTGGGAGAAGCAAACAAAGCGAAGGGGAGAGAACGATGAAAAGGAGGTGTGAAACCTTGAAGAGAGAGCTCGCTCTCTCTCTCTCTCTCTCTCTCTCTGAGTCAAAATGGGACTCTCTCTTTCAAAGGCCCCATGAGAAAGCGAGGCGAGAACCCCCTGCGAGCGCTACTACGGGGTACGCTTGTGGGTTCGCGGAGGAGGACGAGCCGGGATGCGGATGCGATCGCTCTGAGCCGTCTGATGCGGTTCGGACGGACGCGGGCTGCCCTTGGGGGTGCCCAATGTGGGGATTGGCGGGGGAGGTTGTCAGATGAGGAAACGTATCGTGGGATTGCTTGGGGGGGTGTGGTGGAAACGTGGCACCGAAGCGGATTTGGGCGTGTTTCCTTCACCCGGTGCACATCTCCATACAATATTGTTTTTTTATATATATATTATATAAAGAGTTTTGCTAAAATACTATCGGTGGTAAATCGAACGGTTTACTATCGGTTTATTTTTGATGATAGAACTTTTAAATTGATGATCGACATCGTTAAACATGATCTAAACTATTTAAATTATCTGAAAATCAAATTTCACATATTTTCGATATTGTTCTCTTGTTCATTAAGTGAATAGAAAAATAAATGACTGGAAATAAATATTCTTTAAAAAGTGATGATACAATTTTTATATTTGAGATCTAAAGTCTAGATCTTATTTTAAATAGTTTCAAATATTTTTTAACAAAAATTTAATTGTTTTGAACTCTTTTATATCGTTAAATGAGCAAACGTACCATATCGGCCATTAAAATTATAAATTTTGTGATCCTTTGATCGTTCAGTTAGTGATGTCAAAAAATCATAAAATTTGATTTCTACATAATTTAAATGGTCTAGATCATGTTCAACGATGCCGATCATCAATTTGAAAGCTCTATCATTAAAAACAAATCGGCGGTTTACTAACGATAATATTCTAGAAAAGATCATATTATAAATATATTGATTGATAAATATATATAATAATAAATAAATATAATATTAAAGATTTTTTTTTTTTCGTACAAAAGACTGTTTAAATATGTTGTATATGTTTATCAATATATTATCTTTTAACACAATATATATATATATATATATATATATATATATATATATATATATATATATATATATATATATATATATATATATAGAACTACTTATCTTTATTAATAGCACCAAGTCATTGGTGCTACCAACTTTTTGGTCATTGGATTGAGAGATGTGTGGTTAGGATGATGTGGGCCCCCTAGGGTTAAGTGGGTGGTTGGTTGAATAATATGATCTAACGAGTGAAAATCATCAAAGGGTGAATCTAACGGAGGAAAACTTCGTAGCACCGAGTGCTTCATGCTATTGATAGCATACCAGTGAACTCTATGTGCCGTTTTGTTCGGATATAAACAAGAACTAGCTATTACAGGAATAGATACAAGTATGGGAATAAAAAAAATAGCGTTTGGATGAAAATTAGGTTGTTTCCCAGGATAAAAAAAATATTAAATAATTTTATATAAAAAATGAAAGAATTGGTGGGGATAACAGAGAACTACTATTCTCGGGTAAAAAATTAGCGTTTGGGTATAAAAGGGGGGATAAGGGCCTATTCCGATTCCTCTCCCTTAACCAAACAAAGCCTATATATATATATATATATATATATATATATAATTGAGCTAGAATACTTTTAGAAGTATTAGCTCCATAGTGCTATTAGGTTTTTAGCCATTGAATCTACTCTTTGATTATTAATAGTCCTTGGATTAAACACTATTCTACCTACCACCACCTACCACCATTATCTTAACCTCACATCTCTCCATCCAATGGTTAAAAACTCAATAGCACCATCCAATGGTGCTATTGATAGTATTCTAGCTCAACTGATATATATATATATATATATATATATATATATATATATATATATATATATATATATATATATATATATATATATATATATATATATTACTACTATATTATTATGAGTAGTAGAGCCCTACTACTCATAAGTTGTTTTCGATGATAGAGTTTCCGAATCGACGATCCACTCCGTTAAATATGATCTAGAGTATTTAAAACTTCTAAAAAATAAATTTCGTAATTTTTCAAAATCATAATAAAGTCCATCAAATGGGCATAAAATGAGCAATGAAATCGAACGATGTCCTAAAAATAGATGATCGGATCCTTCAATTTAAGATCGGAGTTATTGATCTTTATCTAGGTAGTGAATAGAATTTTCTATCAAAAATTCAACCTATTTCAATTCTTTTACACCGTTAAACTATCAAGTATCCCATATCCGTTAAAAATTGTTAATTTTGTGAGCTTTTGATCGTAAGGTAAATGATTTCGAAAAATTACGAAATTTATTTTCTAGAAGTTTTAAATACTCTAGATCATATTTAACGAGTGGATCGTCGATTCTAAGCTCTATCATCGAAAACAACTTATGAGTAGTAAGGCTCTACTACTCATAATAAGATATAGTAGCCTCTACTATATATATATATATATATATATATATATATATATATATATATATATATATATGGCCATGGCTACTATACTACTATACTATTATGAGTATTTGAGCTCTACTACTATACTATTATGAGTATTTGAGCCTTACTGATGGAGCTTCCGAATCGACGATTTACTCTGTTCAATATGATCTAATATTTGAAACTTCTAAAAACTAAATTTCGTAATTTTTCAAAATTATAATAAAGTTCATAAGTGAGTATAAAATAAACGGTTAAAATCGAACCACGTCCTAAAAAAAAATGATTGGATCCTTCGGAGTTATTGATCTTTATCTATACAATGAATAGAATTTTCTATCAAAAATTCAACAAATTTTGATTCTTTTACACCGTTAAACTAGCAAGTATCCTATACCGGTTATTAAAAATTGTCAAATTTGTGACCTCCTGATCGTAAGGTAAATGATGTCGAAAAATTATAAAATTGAAGAAAGGGATTAAAATACACAATTGGCGGTATGCGGTGTACAGCCTGTAAGGGTACACCGGGTGTAGGGATAATTGCCACAATAAATGGCGCGGAGCTAGTGGACAAGCCGTGGGGCGGTGGGGCCCGGCTAAATTTGTCCGGGTTCGGGGCCTTCGGGCGTCGAGTTTCGTGCGGACACGGTGGAGATTTCTCGACGAAGCATCCCACGGTCCGCCTTCAAGTCCTATAGCGAGAAATATGTACATTGTATCTTGCAAAAATAAAATAAATCTCATTTTACTATATAAATTTTGTATTTTTTATTTTTTGAAATTATATGTCTATATAAGTTTAAAATGGACTAAAATAAAAATGCTTTAAATCAAGTTACATTGATAATTAATAATCGAGATTTCATTAAAAGAATTTAAATGAATTACTTATAATTAAAGTAGCTTGTTGTTTGGTATTCAGATTGATTCGATTGCTCTTGACTTCGAGCTTATGACTTCACTCTTTTATTTGAAATCTAGGAATTAAGCTTGCTTAATCTAAAAACAAACAATGTAAAGTCATCGAATTAAGAATTTAAAACCCAAAAAATATAGATTTTTATGAGAGATGGCCACAAGTAGACAAAATGGTAAATGTTCAAAACACATTAATCAATGTCATTAAAATGTTTTTTACATGATTTTTATGTTTGGTGGCCGAAAAAGTGTAATGTCGCGATAAGAAAAGACGGTCGTAGAAATAGATTTTAGTTATCATAGAGACGGCCTCTACGACTCGTAAAGGCGATTTTTACAATCGCCTCTAGACCGTCGGCTTTTAAACCGGTTGCAACAAATTTTAACGTATAAAGACGATTTAAACCGCCTCTACAAAATCGCCGCTACAAATATTAATATGTAGAGGTGGTTTAAATCGTCTCTACGAATAAGTGGCAAAGGACTTGATAGTTGGTATTCGAAATTTCAAATTCGAATCGTAGTTGATTCATATTTTCAGGTAAGTTTATTTCTAAATAAAATAAACGAAGTAGGTAGCGTGTTATCTATCTCTTAAAAATTAAAAAAAAAAAAAACAAATTTAACTTATAGAGGCGGTTTAAACCACTCTACAAATATTAATATGTAAAGGCGGTTTAAATCGTCTCTGCAAATATTATTATACAGACAATAGATCGATGCGGTTTCATCCGCCGCTACCTTACGAATAAGTGGCAAAGAGCTTGGTGGTTTCATCCGCTACCTAACGCTGATTGTTGTTTAGTTAATTAATCAGAAATTAATGTTACCTTTGTCCTTATATAAGATGGGCTAACCACTAATTTTGTCCCTAAGATGTTTTAGCCTTTAATGTTATTCCTTTAGGCGAATTAAAGATATACGATGATAATTTTTTCGGCATAAAGATTGCGACGCACGATTCAAACCCCTCTATTCAAATTGTAACTGTCGCACTTCCATATGATTCAAATACAAATTAAAATTTGAATATTATGAAAATGCAAGACTTAAGGAGCAAAGAAAACTGGTTGTTCCTTGAGGAGCAGTACAAAATAATGCAGTATTTAAGGCAATTCTAAATATACTCAAACATAGAATAAGATCACTGCTCAATATAAACTACTACTACTACTGTTGCACATATGAGTTAAAACTGTATATATGTATTCTCTCACCAGGTAGTTCACTCCCAGATATACTATCTAGACCCACCTACAAAACAGATTGGACACACATCGATCCTTGATGCATGGTTGGGATATATATACTATATATATATCAGATAGTTAATAATTAATCAAACATTTTAAATACTCATAGTGATACTTATAATGTAATTTGCCGTGAACGTGGACTAAACGCATTCATGCTATGCTATAAATGAAACCAGATACCAGCACATACTGGTGATAATTACATGCACCTTTGATATTGACATTTATATGTAATCATGACATATGGGCATATCTAGTGTCCACAATACATACCAACTATCACTCACACGCATCTCCCATCCACCACCTCATGCACGTACCGTGTGGCTCTTCAAAATAGCACGTCATAACTTATTCAACCAATTGCTCGCCCACAATTGACAACCTCCTGAAGAGAGGGTGGTCTGGAGATACGACCTGTGCGTTGTGTAGGAGTCAAGACGATTCGGTGGATCATTTGCTCGTCCAATATGTCTCTGTATTAAGTTCATTTTGATGATAGGTCTTGAGGATGTCCGGAAGGGGGATTTGGCAGGCGACGTGCATGTCGCCTGGGAGAGGTGGAATGGAAGACATCGCCCACCAAATAGGAGTAAGGGGATAGTTGAGCTGGTCGCTTGCCGGTGGACCATCTGGAGGGCCAGAAACGACATCATATTTCGCGGGGTCCAGTTCGACCCCCTGCTAGTCATTCAGAGACTCAAGTTACTGCTTTTATCCTGAAGAGATCTGGGTGTCTAACCCCTTCTTTTTTTCTTTTTTTTTCCAAGGTCCTGGCTGTCTCATTCTTGTAGCCTAATTCACATTTTCAATGAATGAAGCAGGTAGCGTAATATCTTTCCTCCCAAAAAAAAAAAAAAAAAAAAAAAAAAACACTTATTCAACCAATCTAAGAATGTGTTATTCTTTCTCGCTGAAACAGCAGATCAATCGTACATAAACATCCAAAATAGCAAAATAAACTCAAATGACATCAAGAAATACACCATAAGGTATGAGAACTCATCTAAAGAGAAAAGTATGAAAAGAAACCAGCATGCATGCATTAGCTTAGCTCAAACCGATCGGTCCTTGCTCTGATCGGTCGACTGCATGTCCTGTTGAATTGAGCTGAATCAAAATTGTCGATCTACTCCGATAATGCTCTATAACTGTTTACCTTGGTTCCCAAATAAAAAAAGAGGGTTCCCAAGTTCATTTAAATATTTAGAATTTAAAATATAAAGCAGATAAAAACTAATGTATTCATGTAATGCACCGATCAATTTATAGAAACACGTGATGTAATCAATAGTTTTAACTTTAAGGACTAAAATGAAAGATCGCTGAAAGTTTAAGGACTTAAATAAAAGGCTAAATTTTCAATATTATTCAAATCGGCCTCCAAAATGGGTAATCCAATTAAAAACTCATTCTATCTACGATTCAAGGGTAATACGCAAAACTTTTCAATATTAGCTATTTAACTTTTTAATATTAGCTCTCACTTTTTATCAAAAAAATTTCTAAATTCACATATCTGATGACCGGTACTACTTGTGCAATGACAGGTCATCTTTTTTTGTGCATAAATTCTAATCCTTCATTAACTAGAAATAAGCGGCTAAAATTAGAACGGAATATTGAAATATTGGTCAATAAAATATAGCGTTACGTTCGGGACTAGGACTGCAGTTTTATCCATTTGTTATTTACTAGTAAGGCTTGTAATTTCCTTGTTGAAAGTTCGACTCGGCACCACATGTTTCCTAGTTTGTACTGAGAATGTAAAATTGTCATTGTCCAAAGGGTTAATTTGCCTAATTAATTACAGTGGTCCAAATAATTGAGTGGTATCTCTTCTAAATGCATAAAAGTCGACGCATTGTAAAGCGACCTGCAGGTTTTAGATAATTGATTGGTTTTAGATTATTATTATCAAATAAAACCATATATAATAATATCATAGCTTAGATCATTAGATGGAACGATCTTCTATGTTATCCATATATAGGTTAAGATTCTGTTTTGTATCCTATATATATATAGGAGTATTATTATATTATATTATATATTCCTTTAAACTAATTCCTTAATTTGACCTGATGAATATTGTATACCGGTAAAGATTCTATTTTAATTATATCCGATATGGACGTTTTAATTAGCTCTAACATAAACGTGGTAGTGAGATATTTAATCCATGTCCTTCAAAATCAATTTGTTAGTAGAGAAAACGATGTATACATTTTAAAACCAAAAGAAAAAAACAAGATTTAACACAAAAATTAAAGACAATGTGCAAGATACAGTATTTGGCTTACAACTAATTATGGATTGTTTTTTAATCTTGAATGCGCTATATAATTTTCCAAATAATGCTTCTGCTTTGTTGATTAAAAAATTAAAATTATAAGAAAATTGAATTTTAGAGGCTTTTTTTTATAAGGCTAATTAAAAGATTAGTAAATATTACCAAAATTTTTAGCAATATTTTAGTAGTGTATACCATCTATATATGTCCATATTAATTAATGAAAGTATATATTTATTAGCAATATTTGTAATCGCGAAAAAATTAGTATCAACAAACCTATATAGAAGAGTTGCAAAAAAATTTTGAAAAATAAAAACTTAAAATAACCAAAATTAAACCAAATAATTCAAAATGCTACGAAATATTAAATAGCAATAATCATCAAAAGGATAGATATCCATCTAATTAAGGAAGTTTTCAGAATATTAATTACATCTCCAACATTCTCTTTCGTACACTACTTTAAAAGCCAATAATTAATGATAAATCACTTACTTAATACGAAATCACTTAGATAAAGATCTTTGCAATTATTGTATTCCATATCACAAAATCATGAAAAAATAATAATAATAAATTACGTGTTCAGATAGAGCATTACTCAATTATAAGATAAGCGAAAATGAAATTTTCCAGAAACAAACAATGCAATCTAATTAAATACGTGGGACCGGCTTAAGCTATTATTGCACCAAAGTTGTTTTTAGTCATTATTTTGTATATATGTGATAGTTGTTGGGGAAAAGCCGCAACGAAATCAAATTCTCTGTTTGGATTTAGCAATTATCTGTAAGCTAAGTTTATTAACTCTATCACAAATTTAGTTAGATTTAAATCACAATCAGATTATTCGTTGCGGTATTTGTTCTAACAGTAGTTTGGATTGCTATATGTCTTAAATAATTAATAAACAAATATACCATCACACGTTTTAATTGGTGCATGTAGAGAGTGATATAAAAAAAAACAAAAGAAAAATGCAAAGAAATTAACTAAGATCTTTTAGAATTAAATATATATATAGAATTAGGCTGGAATACTATTAGTAGTAAAACGCCATTTTTACTACCAAATTTTTAACCTCGAGATAAAATAAGATATTTATATAAGATGTATTGAGTGGTCCCCCTATTGAGTGGTCCCCAATGGGTTATAGTATTTAATCCAATTGCTTATAAATAATGATAAGAAATGATCCAAAGGTTAAAAACCTGAAAAGAATAATGGGATTTTACTACTAATAAGAAATTTCGGACTCTATATATATATATATATATATATATATATATATATATGTTAAGGAGCACTGTGTTTTTCATTTTACATACTTTTCAATCGACACTTCAGAGATAGAAAAGTTACATAGCGTATATGCACTCACCCTGGATCATGTATATAAGTTACTAAGAATTTTTATTTTTGTAAGGAATAAAAACTAAGGGCTTATAGGGTTGTATAAGCACAAACGAATGAGAATTTTTAAATAATTGTTTTCTTTAGATGTAAGGGCTTTAAAATTAAACAAGAAGCTGAACTCGAGGACGAGTTAGGTTAATTCACATGCGACATAAAATTATTAGAACTTACATATGAGAATCGACTCGCTCGATATAGTCTTAAAGGATTCACTATGTTATCGTATTTACATATTTATTTATATTATATATTGCATAAATTTCAATTAATTTATCTTATTATTCTCTCATTTAGCCTTGAACTAAGAGAGAACTCCCTAACAACGTGAATGTATAGTACATATATACAGGCAACGAACTATATTAGTCACATCAAGGCAAATACTTTTTAACTTTCCAATATTAACTCACATGTGTTTCCCTGTGTGACCTGGATAATTTTTTTTTTTTTTTTTTTTTTAAGAGATATATAGGTAGAAGACACTTTCGCTTGCTTTATTTCATTTAAATAAACTTAACTGAAATAAAACATGAAAATACTCGTCAGTAGGATTGACCCAGGATGCAAATTACATTGTGATGGCTGCTACTTTATGCAAGGACGATTGGTGTGACCTAGATAATTTCCACTTTGAAAGATAATCTTTGTGTACACGTTTCTTTATTTTTGAGAGAGAGAGAGAGAGAGAGAAGCAAAATGTGCATGGTTGGGACCTTGGACCACTGACAAAGTTGTACATGAATATTCATTATTCATCTACATATTTCAAAATGACTAAAGCTGGAACATGGGATTCAGATTCAAAGCTAATTCACTACAAAATCAGGTCAGATCCAGTGTGTTTGGGTATGGCCCAGTAATTAGGATAATATAAAAGAGCGTTTTCTTAATTACTAACTTCGCTTGTGGAAAGTATGAATAGATCTAATTCGCATTAAAAAAATGTACAATTAATTAACCTTTATTGGTCCCTCGAATCACTAATAAGGTTCATGAGGACCCGGGCGACGTCATTGATACGAACGCGAAATACAGGACACAAATACACAATACAATTCGAACACGATAATTCGACATCCTTAAAATATAATTAAGAGACGAATACAATATAGTTATCGTTAATAAAATAAAATATTATCAATATAATAAAGTATATAAAATATTAATTTATTAAAATACTGCTATATTTCTCATATGAATGATGATTAAATAAATTTTAAAGATTTTTTTTTTCATCATATATAATTTATGCGTTCACAAATCAATACACATGATCAATTTTATGGGCCCTTTTAAATTATAGTTCACGATTTTGTGATTAACGTTTATCAAACAATTAAGCTCCATGAATGGGAAATTAATTATTGCAAAATAATTAATCATCACCCACGTGCATGATCGGATCCCTTGGTAAAATCCAACCACTGGAAAATATATAATAAATTAAAAGAAAAACTGAAGCCATTGTCTCAGCGAATCATTGTCATTAGAGGAGTAAACATTTAATTGCTTCTATGGACTATGGCTCAGATCTCGCTCATTCAACGGCTATTATTTTTATGGGGCAATTGTTTATATACTCCTGAAAAGTTTCCGATTTTTCGATTACCCTTCTTAAGAAGGCTAATATTGAAAATACCCCTCCTACGTTCCAACATATTTTAAATATACCTTTAGAGTTAAAATATGTTAAGTAACTCTGTTATCTCTGTAAAATTACTATTTTACCCTTTTCAAATATACCCTTCTACCATTACTGTCTTTCTTATTTGTCCTTAAAGTCAAGAGCACAAAAGTATTTCGACTTTTGGTTTTTTCCAATATACCCCTCTACCGTCATCAACCTTTCTTATTTGCCCTTAAGTTAAGGGCAAAATTGGTATTTTAATTTTTTTTAACTGTGGTAGATATTTAACTCACGTTTAACTCAGATTAACTTAACAGGAGATAACTGCGGGGATATTTTGCAATAACGGTGGAACGTATGAGGGACATTTTAGAAAAAAAAAAAAAGAGTAGAGATAGATCGGATATTTTCAGATGCGTGAGGGGTATATAGGCAATTATCCCTATTTTTATCGTATCACAGATTAAGTTTGCGCCCACGTACAGTATAGGTTTTGATAGAGAATTAATAGCGATAAGAGAAGGCCCTTTCATTACTTTGTGACAAATAAAAGTTCTGTTGATAGAAACAAAAACCATGCATGCATTAACTTATTATTTAGCTTTGCGACAAATAAAAAACACTATTGATATATAGAAATAAAAACTATGCATGCATTAACTAATTGCTTAGCGATCTATGTTACGAAACCATGCATAGCACCTCATGTATATATAATAGTTGATTAAATATTGAGGTGTTGTATATTAAAGTAATGTATAAAATTATAATTGATAATATAATAATAATTAAATTATCACATCACTTTTACGTTATGCACACTTAACTATCTAGTAGTTAACTAAATTAGATCGTAATATTTAGATTGTAATAATTTATAAAATTTAAGTTAAATATTATATTAATTTAAAATTTAAGAACCAAAATATCAAGCCCTTTATAGTTTTAGGATCAAAAGTGCAACTTAGGGGCTTTTTGGTTGCATGCATTTTCAACTGCATTGTAGTTGAAAATGTATGCATCTATTAATTTCTTATCTGGTTTGATGTAGTTTGACGGCGACTAATCGTCGCAGCGATTCATCTAGCAAGAAAAGCTCATTCGGGCTGAAAGTTGATCTGCTGCAATTGTAAATTGTAATAATCACCAGCCTGTGATTGGTAGATCTCGGCCATTAATTAAAATAATAAACAAAGTGTGATTTTTTTCATACACTTTTTTTATTTTTAAAAAATATATATTCATGAAATCGATAGAATTTAGCAATATTTGTTAGAGTCAATAAATTTTTTTTATACGCTTCTTATTTTTTAGTTTGTTAGTTTAATAATATCTTAATTTTTATTCTGAACAAATTTATAATAAATTTACATTTAAAATTTATTAAATTCATATATAATTTTATAAGATATAAATTATATATAGATATAAAAGTTTTAATTAATATTTAAAATATGATTACGTTATGCTCAGAAAAGGCAATCTCAAAATTGATAGAATTTACAAATACAAATTTCAACTACAGACTACCAAACAGAATTAATATAACTGCAGCAATTACAACTGCATAAAATCAGACAGACTAGGTATAGTTATAACTGCAGCATTTATCATTGCATGTGCTTTCAACTACACTGTTTTTATAATTACATTCAACCAAACGGCCGCTTAACCAAGTGAATTTGACTGTAACAATTCCTATATTATATCCCGTAATTGAATCACAAAATATCGACAAGGATGCAGCAGTTTTGGAAGTGTTCAAGGCGACATCCCACGTGTCATGCTGATCTGAAGATGAATTTTTGTAATTTGATTAGCCATCACAAGTTTAATTTTAAGTTAATTATTAGCTTTATTTTGTTACATGTTCATGTAGCGTCTCTGGGCCAATAAAACACGAAGGCTCATTTCCAAAAAAAAAAAAAAAAAAAAAAGAGAAACAATTCTATTTATAAACTTGATCGAACCATATATTATCTTACAATAAGAGATTTGTTTGGAAAAATTAATGACTAAAATGTTTTATCTATGAAAATTTTGGAACTACAATCTTTAGAAAAATAAATAAAAAGTATAAGAACTATAAATAGTTGTGTCAACATGATGCTCATACTTTCTATATATTTCAGGTGCCCTAACGCATCCAACATAGTCGATAAAAGTTTTATTTTTGTGTACCCAAATCTAGATCATAATGTCTAAATAAATACATCTATTTTTAGACTTTAAATGGTCTAAAAAATCGTTGCAAGGGGGGAGCTTCAAAATGCTTTCAGATTTTTTTTCTTTTTTTTTAAAAAAAAAAACCTTTCAAAACACAATAGTGAATATGTGTTTAGACTGACCGACTGTTCCTAGAGCAAGTAACAAAGGGCTTGATGGTTCGTATCCGAGACTCAAGTTCAAATCCTAGTTGATTCACATTTCTAGCTAAGTTTATTTCTAAATTAAATAAACCAAGTGGATAGCGTGCTACCTATCTCTAAAAAAAAAAAAAAAGTGCTTAGCATTATAGCTCCAAACCAGGCCTTAGAGAGGTTTGCGCTGAGTCCTGCTAAAGCCTAGCCCAGATTAATGAAAGATATATTTTTATAATTATGGGCCGGCCTGCAAGCAACACTTTTTCTTTTATCTTTTTAACGAAAGTATCGAGCTCTAGTTCGGCCCAGTTTCGCCATTCGCGTCAACGATGTATCTGTTGCAGATAAAACCAAACTATTTATTATAAAATTAGTTAGTTAAAATGATCCTTCATCTGTTTACTTTTTTTTTTTCCTAATAAATGTATGTTAGCTACATTATAAGTCAGTTTGTTGGGTTGGGATTATTTGGTTACTATTATAGGCGGCTATTTACACTAAACAAATATATTTTAGTTAATTTTTGCAGCCTCGCTTTCATGATCAGCTAACTATATGTTGAACATAAAGACATAAAAATATCGTTCTTGGCTCCTAATGTTATTTGATTTTTTACTATTTAATTAAATTCAAAGTCTTGGGTCTATTAAAATGTCTCTGAGAATCTATTTTGAAATTGAGATATGAACTTATAAAAACATATGGTGACCCTTTCAATCATAGAGTAGAGTCCTTCAAAACAATTAAATTTGACAAAACTATCATTAAATTTAATGAAATATCATTTGAGGGGTAGATTTAATGAAATTTAATGAAATTTCAAAATTATATATATATATATATATATATATAACTAGGTTACTATCGTTATTAATAAGACTAAACATCACGCAGTTTTTACCATTGGATTGGAGATGTGTGGTTAGGATGATGTGGGCCCCCTAGAATTAAGTGGGTGGTTGGGTGAATAGTATGATCTAACGGTGAAAATCATCAAAGGGGTGGATCTAACGGCGGAAAACTTGGTAGCAGAATCTTCGTCTTATTGATAGCATAAAATGTTATATATATATATATATATATATATATATATATATATATATATATAGTTGAACTATAATACTATCAGTAGTAAACGAGCCGTTTTACTACCGATTTGTTTTCGATGATAGAGCTTCCAAATTGACGATCGGTTCCGTTAAATATGATCTAAACCATTTAAACTATCTAGAAATCAAATTTCACGTAATTTCGATATTGTTCTTTTATCCATCAAGTAAACAGAATAATGAATGGCTGGAAATGAATACTCTTTAAAAAATGATGATACGAGTCTTGTAATCAAGATCAAGAGTCTAGATCTTGTTTTAAATAGTTTAAAGAATTTTCTAACAAAAATTCAATTGATTTGGATATCCTTACGCTGTTCAACGAGAAAACATCTCTTATCGACCATTAAAATTACAAATTTTGAAACCCTTTGATCATTAGGCAAATGATGTCGAAAAGATTTGAAATTTGATTTCTAAACACTTCAAATGGTACAGATCATGTTCAATCTGAGCGGATCGTCAATTTGGAAGCTCTATCATCGAAACAAATCGGTAGTAAAACGGCTCGTTTACTACCGGAGTATATCTTTTCTTTTCTTTTCTTTTGTTTCCAAACATACTCCTGGTTTCGAGGGTTTATCAGTGAGCTATTAAATTTTTGAGGGGGCAGATTTAAAAACTTAGATACATATTTGAAAAGGAGCTGGTCGTAAGTGAAATCTCCTACGGTGGTTGTAGCAAATCCTCAACCTGTGGGGGGCCCCACGCATCCGTACGCTTCTTCCCGCCATAAACTCCGCGTTCTTTAAAATATAAAATAATCACGCAGTACGCGTTTATGCACGGTATTACGCTCGCTCACGTTACTCCCTTCGAATAAGAGAAAAAATAAATAAATAAATAAATAAATTATTAACAAAAAAATAAATTAACAAAACAAAATAAAATAAAATAAAATAAAATAAAATAAAAGGAGCAAATCAACCCATTTCTCGCCGGCAACAACTACTCGTGAAAAGAAACTTCCACCCACGAAGCGGGCATATTTGTTTGTTAATTAATTTATATGTATTTATATTTATTTTGCTCTTCAGAAATCAACATAATTCAGATGAAAACTTAAATTTTAGTTTGAATAAAGAATAACTTAAAAATAAAAAGAATATCTTAAGAATTTTCGTCAGATAATCTAATTATTTTATAATTGTAGCTGAATTTATCTTAAGCTTAAAAAAAAATCAACTAACAAAAAAAAATTTAAAAAATAAAAAAGTGAGGTCGCCAGTCATGTAGCAGTCGAAAACAACTCGCAATCCTCACCGTGAACAAAACAATCATAAAATCCTAGCGCAAGTGATAGAAAAATTTGATAGTTAATATTCGAGACTCAAGTTCAAATTTTAGTTGATTTATATTTCCAACTAAATTTATTTTTAAATAAAATAAATAAAGTTCTCAGCTACCTATCTCTCTCCCCCCCTCTCTCTCTCTCTCTCTCTCTCTCTCTCTCTTGAAAAAAAAAAAAAAAGAAACAATCCATATTATATTTTGAAACAAAACCCGGGAAAAAAAAAAAAAAAGTTAAAACCTCTTTAAAATGACCCTTTCCTCCTCCTCTTCTTCTTCTTCTTCTTCTTCTTCTTCGTTGTCGTCGTCGTGATATATATAAAATACAATCGAAGTCAACTAACCAAACGAGCTCCTCCTCTCCTCTCCTCTCCTCTCAACGGAGCTCGAACCCAAGCGAGCGATGGCCAACGCCGACGCCGAGAACGTGGCCCGGTCGCCGTTCTACTACGACCCGGCGGCGGCGGAGGCGAAGCGGGGGTGGAGAGCGTGGGCGGTGCCGTTGTTCGTGGTGGCGAACGTGGCGGTGTTCGTGGTGGCCATGTACGTGAACGATTGCCCCGGCCACCCCGGCAACCCCTACGGCTCCTGCTTCGCCAGCTTCCTCCGCCGCTTCTCCTTCCAGCCCCTCCGTGAAAACCCCCTCCTCGGTCCCTCCTCATCCACGTGAGAATGTTTCCCTCTTCTTTTTCTTTTTTTTTTCTTGATATGATTCGATAGTGTTGTTGTGTATATATATATATTGCTCTGTTGTTGTTGTTGTTGTTGTTGTTGTTGTTGTTGTGCTCGCATGGTGGTGGTGATAAAGATGCGATTTTTATGCTTCATTTGAATAGAGAAAATATGATTGGAAGAGAAGGAAACGCAAAAAAAAAAAAGTCTCCCCTGTTTGGATTTAGAGAAAAAAATTGATCCTTATGGAAGGTCGTTTTCTCTCTGTTTTTTCTTCATTTCTCTGTTTCAACTTTCAAAGTTTCAATCCAAACGAAAGAAAAATAAATATTTTATCCTCTTTTCTCTCCATCAGGTCGGAGTGTTAATTTATTGGAATTTAGTAATGCGGGGGATTGATTTTGATAGGCCAACCCTGTTGAAGACTCTTCATGCACTGTTTCCTATCATATCGAATTTTTCGGCGACACGATATCAGAACTGGTTCTAAAGGCCTCTCGGTTTCGAGAGAGATTGCGGATTCATTCCCCTTCAATTCGTGGGTTAAATTCCAACATTTTGCCTATAATCTTGCGCGTAATCTCCAGCAAACAAGACCTTACATGAAAACATTTAGAGATGTAGCACCTCTCAGATTATGGGTTTTATTTCATCGACAGAACTAGTCGCTATTTCGCTCTTCGTCTTTAGATTTTGCTAATTGATCGACAAGTATGTTTGATTAATGACCCTAATTCTATGATGTTGGCATGTTAGTTTACTGGAATGTGTGATCTAGTTACCAAGTCCTCGTCGAATTCACGTTTTCGCAGATTTGAGAAGTTGGGAGCTCTCGAGTGGAACAAAGTGGTGCATGGACATCAGGGGTGGAGGCTTATTACTTGCATGTGGTTGCACGCGGGTCTTATCCATATCATTGCCAACATGACATGTCTCGTTATCATCGGAATTCGCCTTGAGCGGCAGTTCGGATTTCGTAAGCTTTGCTCTATTCTACACTCTTTTAATCGATCGAAAAAGCTCTAGAAAGGCCGAAACTATCTGTTCTCTTCGCTTCATTCTACTTCAGTAACTGTTTTGGGGGGTTTTTTACCTGGTTTGATTATGTAACTTTTCAATATATATTACATATGTTGGCTAATTAATCGCCGATAACTCTTTCGCAGTAAGAATTGGGACGATATACCTTCTCTCTGGCTTCGGTGGTAGCGTGCTCTCCGCTCTCTTCATTCGAAACAGCATCTCTGTAGGTGCTTCTGGTGCTTTATTCGGTCTTCTCGGAGCAATGCTGTCGGAGCTCCTCACTAACTGGACCCTATACACACACAAGGTTTTATCTTTTCTTTCTCTCATTTCCTTTTCGAGGCTCATCAGTAAGTTTTTTTCCTGGAGGCTGATTTTTTTTGACTTACTTCTACAGGCCGGAGCTTTGATAACTCTTTCGGCCATGATCGCGATCAACTTGGCCATCGGAATACTCCCATATGTAGATAACTTTGGACATATTGGGGGATTTCTCACTGGTTTCCTCTTAGGTTTCGTACTGCTGCTCGAACCTCAGTTTGCGTGGTTGGAGCGGCACAATTTGCCTCCCAGAAGGAAGGTCCCACCCAGGCATAAGGCTTACCAGTTAATATTATTGGCTGTTGCGCTCACATTGGTCATAGCTGGGTAAGCATGCTCTTATACTAAGTTTTTACCAACTGATTGCGTCGGAAAACCTACTTTTTATTGTCTTAGGTAGCTGCAATTTGCAAATTCTGGAATTGATGCTTTGTTACCAGCAAATCCCTCTCTTCAGCTCTACTTGCTCAGCTATATTATTATCAGAATCAATCTACATATAACTTGGTCTAAGCAGAAGAAAAGCCACTAGCTCTCATACAAAACACAACTCAACACCGCATCTTCTGAAAGCTCCTTTTGTGAATCTGCAAGATTCTGAGTTTGAGTGCATAATTCACTTTGAATAGTTGGCAAAGATATCTTAACATCTATTGTTTTCTATTTAATGTTTTTTTTTTTTTTTTTTTTTTTTTTCTGTGTCTTGGTTGGGTATATGCCTTAAATGAAACTCATATTTCTTCTCATAATGCAGTTTTACTGTTGGGCTGATAATGCTATTCCGTGGGGCGAACGCGAATGATCATTGCCACTGGTGTCACTACCTGAGCTGCGTGCCTTCGTCGTGGTGGAGCTGTAATAACTGAAGCATTACTCCAGTGTTTCTTAGAGGGGGATTAAACTTGTATTTCTTTGATGCTATAGATTGTGTCGTGGTGTGTTCTTAGCAAAGTACATTCTTTTGTTATCTTGTTGATTCGTAGGTATCGGTTCCTATGTTTGTGAAAATATATTTATTTATTTTTATATTCTTGGTTCTAAGTTTCTGCAAGCTGTGAATGAACATTCTTGGGAAAAGAAATTTCAAATTAAATGCCTCAGCTGAATTGCTGCATCAGCCATGATGATGAACAGGGCTGAGACGCCAAAGGAACTGAAATGTTTTAACTGGGGAAACTATTAACTTACTGGGAGATCAAAAAAATCAATAAAATGATTATCTGAAGATTATTTTAGACGATCATCAGATTCTAACTGAGGAAAAGAATTTGCAATTTGCTAATTCAAGTGCACTCAACACAAAAGTGCAACATTTAGGCTAGTCCAAAAGGTAACAAAGGGTGATTCATTGCTCCCTGAATAATACATTTGACAAATAAAGAATCTGAAGCTTTTAAAGCAGCAAACAGAAACGCCGTAATTATATCAACAGCAAAAACTCCAATTATACAGCACGAGGAATAAACTAAATACTCATTGTAGCACAAGCAGTAATAATGTAAACATCCTTAATAGAAGAAAAAGAACAGCAACGTTGTAACAGATGATACAATTCCTTTGTTTTTTTTCTTCTTTTTTTTCCATTGAACAACTCAAAGAGGGAAACAAGAAGGGAGCCAATTTCTATTACTAAATCTTAGTACATCACAAGACTAGCAACTAACCCGACTACTCTGAGAACTAAATATGATTATTGGGCACCGATTTTAAAAAATAACATGAGTCATATCATTAATGTTAGGACCACTTCTTACAAGAATATATATAAGATTGGACAACCTACTTGAACTTTAGCTGCATCAAGGCTGGATTACTCCACCCCCTCCCCAAATAGGAAAACAAAAGGCAATGACACATGCATGCACCCCAAAATAGAAAAACTACTTCAGTGTGAGGCTGAAGGTAACTTCCAAAACGTCTTTGTTGCTACGAGAATTTTCTCACCGCTGCGTGATTCAGGCTCGCTCTCGTGAATTTGTATGTTCCACCGAATTGCATGAGCAATTCGTGCCACCTTATCGATCACTTCTGATGAATCCCTTATAATAGCAGTACCTTCTGGGCGGAGCATGCGATCCATCTCCACCATGAGATCAACAAGATGACACCTGCAACCACCGGCAGCAGAAAAGAGATACTGAAACCCAAAAGCAGTAGTTCCAAATTGGAGCTTCTAATTTGGCTGCAAAGACACTTTCGTGGCGATTCGCTATATTAGTGGTTATGGTCCTAGCAGAAGCCATGTGTAAAGAAATTTATAATAAACACAACAGAGAATATAGACAGCCTGGATAGTAAGCAGGAATCCAATTGAAAGCAACCAAGCCCACATTGAAAGTAATAATCTGAATTGTCGTTGATGATCGCTTCAGAATATAATACAATTTTCAAGAAAAAGGCTCGACGAAACGACATTAATATGTCTGTTACCAAATGCCAAGATACTTAATGTACCTGCTATTGCCAGAAGTTGGGTCTCTTATCAAGGAGTTGATTCCTGCTGCATGAATGAGATCATATGTTCGAGGATAAGTTGAGAAAGCCTCGCACCTGGCACCATGAAATTAACAGGTTTTTCTCATGATATTCTAGATGACATAAAAGGGGAAAAAAAATAGCTCCAAACAAAACCAGTTGACAAGCTCAAAACATTCTTTACAAATCATGGACTTAACGTTCTAGCCTAAACAAGAGAGACCACACATAAACAGAGAGGAAGAAATAACAAATTATGAGATGTTGCAGTGTCTTAAATAGATTTAAATGAGGAATGGCAAGATATGCAACAGAAACATACCAATCATGATAAACTCCAACCAGACCTCTGTCGTAAATAACTCCAAGGGTTAGTGGTTTTCGAGCAGGAACAACATTCATAACCCAGACAGGATCGGAAATAAGAGCTGCCGCAAAACCTCCGAAAAATGCATTCATGTCCATAACATTTCGGATTTGTGGAGTTCCAAGCTTCACACCTAGAGATTTCTTATAATATGCAACTCGTCTGATCCACCGCCGAGTATCAGCTTCAAACACATCAACTCCATTCTTCATGACTGAGACCCTTGCAGACGGTGTGGAGAGTCTCTCTGGCCATTTTTCAATCGAGCCAACAGCTATTTCTTCCACGAAGGAGGCTTTGCTTACGCACTTCTTCAACTTGAAGTACCTGAGTGGAAAATTTTAAGATATTAGCAAAACACGAAAGAAATGTAGCACAATATAACAAGTCTCTTTGTACTACGGGGGTTTTAAATATATACCTCCGCAAAATTATCTATTTGCATATATAACCCTATACACATGAATTTTTCATACAGGTTACTGAAAAGCGTTGTTTCTTCCATTCTTCCAAGTTTTGTATTGGTGTTTTTCACGGGGGTGGTGTAGTTGGCTCATTTGATTAGTGCAAGGAACTTAGTTTTGTATTCGAAAAGGTTTTGAAAAAAGGGAAATTATTTCCAAGCATATGAACCACTAAATGATGAACAGAAGAGTAAAGATCTAAAAGAGTATACCAAGCTTCATTTGGGTCATTATTATCACTGCATAGATCAAGCCCAAATTCATTTTGGTTAGGAAGACACGAGGGCCCTGAAGGCTTCTTCCAGATGGCAGTGTTACCATCCACAGTAATCAGTTCATAACACAAAGCACGAGCCATATCTTGCAGCTCATTCCATTCCTTGTCCTGATTAACCCATTGCACGGGAGGGCCAGATATAACTAGATACCCTCCCGGACGAAGTAAACGATCCACTTCAATCAGATAAGTTCCATCTGCAACACATTTGCCGTTTAGCTATGAATGAAAGATAATAATAATAAACACAGTAAATGCAGGTCGATGCAGCACAGGCAACAGCAGAGGAAGAGAAAACTTACTATGACCGGTAAAAGGGATCAAACATCGCGAACAATGAACCAAGTCGAAGGAGTGTGCTGGAAAAGGAAGCCGCCGTGTGCCCAGCATTGCAACGAATGCAGGAATTCCCCTTTCTAAAGCAAACTGTATTTGAGATTTATGCGAATCCCTCGGCGCAAAGGATAGTGTCATGATATTTTCTTTAAGCAAAGATCCCCCAAAACTCGCAACCTTCGAGAAGAGACGGGGACCGTATATCAAATTTCTGAGATTAGAATACAACCATCAAAGGCAGATTAATTGGTGACACGTAGGTCGCTTACCCCACAACCCATATCAAGAGCCGTCCTTAGCCCACCCCCGTTTATCGGAATAAACTGTCCGAGCTTGGCAATGTATTGTTCCGCTCCGTCCGGAAACATAGTTCCGCCACCGGGAAATGTAAAGTACGAGCCTTCCACCTTCATCCAACCCTGATGACCTTTTCTCTCGGCGATTTTACCATACGGCATGTTATCATGCCATATCTGTGCGCAAAAGTAAGAACACTCACACATTAATGCAGCAAATACATGAATGCCAATTTCAAAATTTTCCAATTTACAACGAATCTGCACTACTAGTGAGTATTAATTCAAAGGTCCCAATTTTCCATCCTAGGATTAGATACTTTAGATTCCCTTTTAAAGCTTGCATTGCATCTATCCCTCTAATCAGTGCACGTAGTTATTGTCAGTATAATCGCTACAATTGAGTTCGATTAATGCGTTGAGATACAAAGAGGGAGCGTCGAGCGCGGATACCTTGCGAAGGCTCTGGGGCCAGGGGACGGGGATGCGGTAGCCGGGGGGCGGGGGGTCGAGGCAGAGCGGGGCGTCGGGGGGCGCAGGGCAGTGGCGCTCGCGGTAGAAGTTCATGTCGCGGCTGAGCTGGCTGTTGCGGCGGGGGTCCTCGCAGGGCATGTAGTCGACCTCGTCGGCGGAGCACGCGTCGATGGCGGCGGCGGCGGCGGAGGTTGGGGATCGGGAGTCGAAGAGGGCGAGGACGCGCTCGCGCTGGCGCGGGTCGGAGGGGGAGGACGAGCGGGCGAGGGCGCGGCGGCCGGAGGCGGCGAGGGAGTCGCCGAGGGAGGTGAAGATGAGCACGAAGAACACCACCACGCCGCCCAAGAAGCAGGCGCACACCACGTCCAGCACCGTCCACGCCCGCGCCCCCGCCCCGCCCCTCCTCGGCGGAGGTAGGTTCACGTGCCCCATTCTCCCCGCCGCCGCCGCCGCCGCCGCCGCCGCAGGATCGGGAGGGAGTGAGAATTAGGGTTTTGAGATCCGCTTCAGATCGCGACCATAAATTGATCGATCGAATAGAGAGAGAGAGAGAGAGAGAGAGAGAGAGAGAGAGATCTGAATGAGGTGGGGATCGGAGTGGTGGGGAGATAAGAATAAGAATAATAACAAAATAGGAGTGGAAAAAGAGAGGAGCGAAGTGGGAAGTGGGAGGGAGAGAAAGGAGAGCGGTTGTAATAATAATTTAATAATAATAATAAAGGGGGCGATTTACGCCTCCTAAGCATTGCAGTTGCTGTGCACAACAACTGGGAACAGAGAAATTATTGGTTTTTAATTTCTCAAAAAATAAAAGAGAAGGTTTTGGTTTAGTTCCATATTATATGAACATCTTGAATGTTAGATAAGTATAAATGGGATTGTACCTAATCGTTGCTATATAACTTTATTATCTCCATTGAAGATCATTGTCAAGCGCTGTGTTTCACTGTTTTGATAGATTTAAAATAATAAATATTCAGATATTATATACTATATCTTAAAATAGTTATATTTATTATATTTATATCTTAAAATACTTATCTATCAAATTTTTTGTCCAATATAAAGGCATTTAGAGAGTCGAGTCTATTTATAAGCACCCATGACCTCTTAAATGAAATTTTGTATAGCAATTATTAAGCTGGTCTAGTAGTGATTGTTAAGAGTTATCAGCCTCTGTTGTCCATGGAACCGACACTAGAAATGTCGACGGATCGAATTCGGGACGGATTTTTAAAAATTCGAATCCGAACCCGACTCCGAACCTCAAATCCGAATTCGAATCCAAACCCGACGGATTTTAAAAATTCATATTCAAATCCGAACCAGACAAAAAATTCGAAATCTGAATTTGAATCTGAACCTGAAAATTTGAATTCGAAACAATTTTTTTCTTCAATATTTCAAAATATATTATATTAAATCTAAATTTTTAAAATACAAATTTAAATATAACATCAAATATATATATATATATATATATATATATATATATATATATATATATATATATATATATATATATATATATATATATATATATATATAAGGGCTATTATACTATTATGAGTAGTAGAGCCCTACTACTCATAAGTTGTTTTCGATGATAGAGCTTAGAATCGACAATCCACTCCGTTAAATATGATCTAGAGTATTTAAAACTTCTAGAAAATAAATTTCGTAATTTTTCAAAATCATAATAAAGTCCATCAAATGGGCATAAAATAAACGAAATCGAACGATGTCCTAAAAATAGATGATCGGATCCTTCAATTTAAGATCGGAGTTATTGATCTTTATCTAGATAGTGAATAGAATTTTCTATCAAAAATTCAACCTATTTCAATTCTTTTACACCGTTAAACTACCAAGTATCCCATATCGGCCGTTAAAAATTGTCAATTTTGTGAGCTTTTGATCGTAAGGTAAATGATTTCGAAAAATTACGAAATTTATTTTCTAGAAGTTTTAAATAATCTAGATCATATTTAACTGAGTGGATCGTCGATTCTAAGCTCTATCATCGAAACAACTTATGAGTAGTAGGGCTCTACTACTCATAATAAGTATAGTAGCCCTACTCTATATATATATATATATATATATATATATATATATATATATATATATATATATATACAAAATAAATTCGGATTCGGGTTCGGGTTTGGGTCGGGTATAGTCAAAATTTATATCTGAATCCATATCCATCGGATTTCTACTTTTGATATCCACATTCGAATCCATATCCATTTAGCATCGAATATATCTGTTTCATACGGATTCGGGTTTTTAGCAATTTATTGATTCGGGTCGGATTTCACGGGTCAAACTTGAGATTAGGGCTGGCAAACGAGCGAGCCGGCTCGTGTTCGACTCGCGTTCGGCTCGATATTTGGCTCGCTCGAGCTCGGCTCGAATTAATTCCAAGCTGAGCTTGAGCCTAAATCTCGGCTCGAAATTAATTTCAAGCCGAGCTTGAGTATTACTAGGCTCGTTCGAATTAGGCTCGAAAAGCTCGAAAGCTCGAATATATATATATATATAGTCTACAATATCATTAATAGTACCAACCACTTGCTGTTAGATTTTCAGTCATTGGATGATGAGATGTGTAGTTAGAATGATAGTGATTCTCTAGAATTGAGTGGGAGATTAGTTGAATAGTATAATCTAATGGGTGAAAATGGTCAGAGGGTTAGATCTAACGGTACAAAATTCGATAACACTAAGCATTTTGTACTATCGATAATATAGTAGCGACTCTCTCTCTATATATATTAGGCTACTATACTATCTATACTATTGATAGTACTGAGCATTTTGTGCAATCGAGTTTTCTATCGTTAGATTTACCTATATATACAGAGTTCAGCTACTGTACTACCGATAGTACCAAGCATTTGGTATTCTCGAGTTTCTTCCGTTAGATATACCCCTTTGGCCTATTTCATCTGTTAGGTCACACTATTCAACTAGCCACCTACTGAATCCTAGGGGGCTACTATCATCCTGACCGCCCATCCTTTCATACAAGGGCCGAAAACCTAATAGCAAGCCATTTGCACTATTAATATAATATATTAGTTTAAATATATGTATAATATTATAATATAGTATATGGCTACTATACTCTTATAAGTATAGATCTCTTTATACTTATAAATTTTCAGTCGTTGGATGTGCGATTAGGATGATAGTGGTCAGGATTGAAATAGTTAAAAGAATAAGTCCAACGATCGAAAAGCGATGAGTATAAATGGATCTATACTCAAAACAATATACGTAACTCTCTATATATAATTATATATAATATATACTTTAATTATATAAAATAATATATACTATGTATTTTAATTATCTATATAGAATTTAGATTATTGGGCCCACAAAATTAAATCAGTAAAATTCTATTCTAATTGCTCTCTCTCTCTCTCTTTTTCATTTGCTCGCAGAATTATTTTTCCTAATTTTTATAATATTATAATATCTTATTTTATGCATTCATTTTATATGTTGAACTATTAGATATTTTTTGTATCAAATTTGAGATAATGTTTTATAAAAATTAAATTATAGATTGCACGATGTTAAAAATTTCAAGCGGCTCGTTTAGGGCTCGAGCTCGCTCGACTCGAAGTTAGGCTCGCTCGAGCTCGGCTCGAATTAATTTCAAGCCGAGCTTGAGCCTAAATTTAGGCTCGAAATTAATTTCAAGCCAAGCTTGAGCTGAGGTAAGCTCGCTCGAGCTCGGCTCGTTTCCACCCCTACTTGAGATTATCACGATATGTGCCGCTCCAAAACCAAAAATGGGCCGGGTCCAAAACAAAAACTCAGTAGGTCCGGTTGCAGTGGCCTGAGATGAAGAGTAAGATATAATATGGGCCCGATATGGGCTAAAACTTGGCCCAACTAAGGGTTTGTTGTGTTGAGAAGTAGTGTGATTTAATTAGGTAAAAATCTATAAAACTTAATCTTAAATATAAGCCTTTAATTAGATTTGATTACCTAACCTCTAAAAAATTTGATTTTACTATCTAAGCCTTTAATTTATTTGATTTAAACCAATTAGTAACTTTTTAACTTCAATTTTTTAATTCGCCATCTATCTTGACGAATTTAATTTATGTAACTATAAATTTATTAAAATAATCAATTAGATTAAATTTTGTATTCAAAGAGCCAAATCAAATGATTCCAAAAGTTTGGTACTAAAACCAAAATTTTGAAAGATTGGATAGTCGAATCAAAATAATCTATAATTCAAATAAGTTTTATAGATTTTTACTTTTTAATTAACTTATTTATTAGCGGAAATATCTATAACATTTTGTAAAATTGCCTAAAAATAATAAGTAGCATATGCATTTGATTATCTCCATAAGTTTGAGCTTCCGGATCTTCTATTATGATACCATGTTAAATGTTATATTAGGGCTAATATCTAATACGGCATTAAAAATTTTAAAAATATCTTATTGATCCATGGATGGCCAAAATATTTTTATTTTAGAAAATTTCTTCAAATATTTTCTTTTTCCTCTATATGGTTTACTAGTGAGATTGGATTTTAGAAGAGTATTTTGAGTATTGATAGATAAATTAAAAGTTTTTCAATAATAGTAAAGAATAAAAAAGCAAATAATCTCTATTATAAAAAAAAAACAATAAATAATATGAAGGAAATTCTATCTCAAAAAAACTTAAAGCTATTGAAAAAACAGTATTATTGATGGAAAATCTTTCTGCTATTTTATTAAAATATTCTTTAAAAATAATTCAAAAGTTTAATTGGAGTTTTACAAATTTTCAAAAAAAAATTAAATAATAAATACTGTAAAGAAAAGACTTGTGAAAATCATGGACTCCTCCAAAATATAGCAAGAATCTTACTCGGCTTGGCTCATGTCGTGCGTGCATGCATTTAGTCGAGAGTATAACTCTCATTTTGTTACAAGCAACTAAGAATGGAGCAATATATAAATCACAACAACACATCTTTAGTTTTCAATGTGGGACTAAACTTCAGATATAGAAACTTTAGCTAGGCTCTCAGATAAGGCACATTAATTAAGTATTGGACTGACCAGGAGGTCTAATAAATTTTAAATCACCAAAAATCAAGTAAAATCTAGCAATTAAAATATTATATACATTTAAGAGATGGTATTAAAAGAAACATGAATATATAGTTTGCACCAACCATCCTACTGGATTTGTTTTCTAGCCAATAAAAGATCCAAGCTTATATTGATTGTGTAATCCTCTTTATTCCTTTTGCTTGATAGAGCAGTTATTTGTTGCAGGGTGGAGTTGTTTGGTGCAATTTTTTTTTTCTTTTTTTTTTCCTTTTTTTTTTTTTGGTTGGTGCATCTTACATCAATTTTATATGAACATAAAGGTTCTCTCTTTTCCTTGGAATTATTTCCTTATGATGAAAAAGTGTTTCAGGTGGAAAAATAAAAGAAAAGAAAAGGAAAAGGGAATCTCCAGGTGGAGAAATTAACACAAGGAAAGGTCTGGTGAGCTGCAGCTAATGAAGAACATGATTGATTTAATTAATCATTTTTTTGTGGGCTCGGGATAATGGGTCACATTCTTGAGGCTACAACTAATTAAACGGATCATTAATTATATATTACACCTAATTGCAATTAAGTTATCACTAATTATCAAACTTGCTTCATGTGCATCAAAATGCACCAAAGTATGTTATAAATGAACTAGGGATAATTCCATGAAAGCTCCTATGCAAACTAAAATTTGTTTGCCTCGGAAAATTTTAAAATATCATATATATACTCAGGGATGGAGCTATTGAGGGGCCCACAATGACCATGACCCTTTCTAATTTTTTTAAAATTACATAAAAGTTCTTTGTAATAAAAATTAAAATATTATAATTTTTAATTTTAGAGGGCCAAAATAATTTTTTTTAATAAAATTTGTGTTTTATTTTTTTTTTCAAAATTTTTGGTCCTTTCTTTTCAACTCTTATAGTTTTATTTTTCTTCAAGCATATTGTCGTTATTGTTGCTAATAATAACTGGTCAGTAAATCTAACAACTCTTTTTCTTAATTATTATCCGAGATCGAATTTTTTTTATATCAAATCTAAATCTTGGCCCCGCCGAATATTAATTTTTGGCTTCGTCCTGTTAATATACTCCTTTAAATGGAAGAATATGCCATAGTTATTCCTCGTGATATCGTATTAGCTAAAAGTTAAGGCATTTGAGGAACATATATAAAATTATCATAAGAAATTGTTTATTTTATATTTTAAAAGATGGCACATATAAAGATACTAAAAGCTAAATTATTCACTAATTAAGGGTGTTATATACGTGTATAAAGTTGGTTCATGACATTAGATGATACGTACGTAGATACATAAAGGTTTATTTTTATTATATATTTTTGAAAAAAAGTAGCACGCTACTTACTTCATTTATTGAAGAGATGAATTAGGCTACAGGAGTGAGGCAACAGAGGACTCGACAAAGGCAGGAAAAAGAAAAGAAAAGAAAAATAAAAATAAAAATAAAAACAAAATCTATCAATTGCACAAAGGCCTAATAAAACTAAAAACTATCAATTGCTTAAAAGCCGTTAGAGACTGCTCCTAAAAATTCGTCAGCTATTTGATATTGTAAAGCGCTATGATAGGGTCCAACATGGTCTTCCGAAAGATTACTCCGTTTCTACCCTCCCACGTGACCCACCAACATGCTACTATTTTGGTTATCCAATTATTCGTTGCTAGTGTTCCATACCTAGTCAGCTTGTTACAGACCGAATTCATATTATCTCCCAAATCTCTCTAGTTTGTACATTTTTCAAGATCATCACTAATAGGAATCTAGAAAAAACGCATTGAGTGAATAAGTGATTGACGGTTTTCTCTTTAATTCCACACGACACACAAGCTGTGTTGCCAGTCCAACCCTTTTTTAGTAAGGTTATCTGCAGATTTATTTTTTTCCAAATGCTAATCATATATACTTTGCTACGGACTAAATAATTAATCGTACGACATTCTACGAAATTCATTGATACAATGGATCAGGAATAAAAACAAAAGTAACAAACAAACAAAGAGCCAGAGCGACAAAGAGAGAGAGAGAGAGAGAGAGAGAGAGAGAGAGAGAGAGAGATAAACCACAAGATAGAGGATCAAGAAGCTTCAGTATAATTCTACTTAATTACTCTATTATCATCTTTTAGTTCGTAAAATAAAATATAATAAAAATTACTGGGACTAAAAAGCAAAGTTTATTTTATTTTATTTTAATATTTTGTTTCATTAATTTTGGTGTTTTTTTGTGTGTAATGAAGGTATGTTCCGGTGTCGGAGAGGAGTAACGTCTCTATCTGCAGGAAATTCACGTAGCTCGAGGATCAGGCAAGCCCATGTGCGTACGTGCTCTCGTTGCATGTAAAATTATAATTAAAAATAAGAGAAAACTTCAAAAACCCCCCTATGATTTCGTATTTTCTCACTTTAGTACCATGTGATTTAAAACGTATTAATTTACCTCTCTGTGGTTTTGTTTTTATCTTTTTGTTATCAATTTTATTATTATTTTTTCTTAAATCAGTGACAAAGTTAAAATTAAAGGGTACTAAAGTGAATATTTGTGGGTATTTGAAGTTTTTTGTATATAATTTAAGAAAATATTAACGAAAAAGCTTGTAAAAAGATAAAAACGTAACCACATGGGGATAAATTGATACGTTTTAAACCACATGGTACTAAAGTGAGAATGGACAAAACCACAGAGGGGGTTTTTGAAGTTTTCCCTAAAAATAAATATGATGTTTAGCCCAAGTAATATAGTAAATTAGTTTTAAATTTTAGATCTATCTATCTAATTTACTCTTATATAGGTTTCTGATTTACATCCCTGGCATTCAAAAATTTTAAAATTTTATCTAAAATTTTTAGTAAAAAAATTGATACAACTAATAGTTAAATTCCGGCAATACAAAGCCTAAAATATGTGTGACGGTTATATATGTTATGGACTCACAAATAGAATTGCTCTGTAATATATTCATTAAATTATAAATGTAAATATAACTATAGAATGATAATTTTAAACGTTCAATACGGTGTAGAAAGTTTAAATAAAACTTAAAAATTTTGACCCGAGGTAAATCATATGCCTTAACAAATTATTTTTTTAAAAAAATATTTATAAAAATATAAAGAATTTATTTAAACTCTAGATCATTTTGAGTTTATTATTCAACCTTTTTAAATATTTGATTTTACTATTTAACCTATAAATTTATTTAATTTGAGTCAGTTAACGATAGCTTTCACTACAAAATTAGAATGCCTCGTTTTATCTTTACAGATTTAATTAGTTAGTATACTTTATGCAATTCTTATAGCTATAAATTTATTAAAATAATTTACATAAATTTAAAGTCAGAATATTATTAATTATTCAAATCAAATAAATTAAAATTTTATATTATAAAATTAAAATTTTAAAAGGTTGGATAACTAATTCAAAATGATCTATTGTTCGATAAATTATATGTATTTTAGTCAAATTTTATTAGAACACTTCTCAGCAAAAATCATCGTATGTACCGAATAAAACTTCAGTTGGGGGATCTCCAATAATATCACGTTTGGTAGCTTCGGATCCATTGCAATATATTAATTTTACTTTCATTCAAAAATTTCATTTTGTATTTTTTTAGTAACATTCTCAAATAGAGATAAAATTAATACGACAATGGATTGGAACTCCACAATATGATATTTTTATATAGAGAGCTCGATCTCAGCTTATGGGTCTTTTTTCGAACGAATCGCTTGGAGAGATCAAATTATATAAACAACAATTTGGTTCGGGGTTAAGGAATAGAATAACCCCTTAAAAACATCCAAATTTAGAAGGTGGGTTAGCTAATCTTATTCCAAATTGACTATTTCGGAATAATCTATTTATCCCACCCCACTACTCCAACTAAATAAAATATTATTTTAGTCACTATCTTTTTTATCCCATCTATTTTAATCAAATATTATTTTATTTATATTTAGATTAAATTCAATTCTAAACCAAATATAATCCTACCTTAATCATGAACTTAACCATATTACTCAAATAATAAATTTTTACTTAATCTCGAATTAAACGGTGGATAAAAAAAAAAAAAAAAAAAGTAGTGCAGCCGATGAGAACAAAAAAGGGAGCGTAGAGATAAAAGTCAAAATTGACGTATGAAAACCAGTGCTCCTTAATAAGATATTTTGAGAGAGTTTTTTACTGGTGTTTTTTTTCCGATCGAATCCCTCCGAGAGATCAAATTCTAAAATAGTAATAAAAAGAAACATCATGTAGTCGATAGGAATTAAAAAAGTGGGACGCATATGCTGGGGAACGGGATTTGGCGATTCACTGTGGGGCACTAGCAGATTCTTCGATTTGGACGCTCCTAGTCCTAGATCACGTTCTCCCTCCAACCAGAGGACCAGAGGTAAAAAAAAAAAGAAAAAAAAGAAGCTCAAATATGAAAGAGCCAAAAACAACAAAAAAAAATTAATTACAAAAAGAAAAAACGTAACATCACGGGGACTTTTCCGAACGGGAACTGGGATACGTCATTCAATGCCCCGTGAATCTTTACAAAAGCTTTCGCATCTTGCGCGTACCCACCACCCTTGTCTCTCTTAAACGTATGTATGTAATATCATCTTCTTTTAATTTTTTTTTTTTGTGATCAGAGTAATGTGTGTGTACGTATGTGTTTTTCTTTTTTTCTTTTTTTCAAGTCCGGGACATTTGTAAAATAGATTGTTACTGTTCAAAAATAACTTGATTTTGCTGTGCCGTTTACAACAGTTAACTTGTCGAGATATATATATATATATATATATATATATATATATATATATATATATATATATATATATATATATATATATATATATATATATCACAAAAAAATGTAATTAATATGCTCCTCTCCTCTCATTTGCCTTTAAATGAAAAAGTGGCAATTGTGGATTACCAACTTTATGACTAATATGTGAGATTTCAAATTTAAAATATAATTTTTTTAAAAAAATAAGCGGCAGTTGTTGGGCAATTGTTTCTGAGACTCGAGACAAAAGTCAAGATTAGGCCAACTAACCCATCTATCGTAGAAATTAAGAAGAAGATGATAAAAAGGACATGATTTGGACAAAACAAGCCATCAATCAAAGTATACATTAACACAAACATTTTGCAGTAAACAGGAAATGGAAAAACACTGATATATATATATATATATATATATATATATATATATATATATATATATATATATATATATATATATATATATATATAGCCAATTAAACACACACGATATATATATAACTAGTGGGGGAGCTACAAAAGAAGCAGCATTTACATATAAGACAGTTAATTTCCTAATAAGTAATAACAGAACACAAATACAAGAGCTTCAGATATGATGTTACAAAGATGTCGCGCGCGCGTCAAAGAACCAAACCTTCTTTCGCGCGCGGATCTCCGAACAATCTTAATACCTAATCGGCATCCCTAATCTATCCAACCGGCCCGACCCCGGGTAGGCCTTGTTCGCGAACTTGGCATGCAGCGACTTCTGCGGCGCCGACGCTGCAGAAGAATCGTGCTGCCCAGAAACATAACCACAACCCGAGCCCGAACCTGAAACCTGAAGACCCCTCTTCATCAATCCCGACTTCTCGTAGCACTCCGGCCTCTGCTTCGGCGCGCTCTGCGACCGCGCCTTCGCCTTCGAAGACTCCGTGTTCGCCATGTAGTTCGGGTAGTCCAGGTAGCTCCCGAAGCAGCCCTTCGAGGGCGTGAACGGCCCCCCGCGCCCCTGCCGCGAGGTGGCCGAATAGAACTGCGGGCATTCGCCGAATTCCTCGAGGTCGGCCGCTGCTAACCGTAGGGAGCTTAGCGGCTGCATCACTTCGCCCGCCGATGGGCTCGGGATCGACAATTGGGCGGTCGTCGAGTCTGAGTCCGCCGCGGCGGCGGCGGCGGCGAAACAGCGGCTCTTCTTAGAGTTGTTACTGAATTGTGGTTTTCCGGGGTCGACTTCGAGGATCTTGGCGTTCTTTTCGTCGTCCATTGTCGTACTTAGACCGGATTTAGCTGCAGGATCATGGATGTTCCAATACCTATCCTCCATCCAGCGGTCCAACCAGTTCCAACCGGAAGAGTGTGGCGAATTGTTTTGATCTGTAGCCTCCGTGGTAAGGGACTTCCATGGACAAAAAAAAAAAAAAAAAACATTTGGGTTGTGATATTCAAATTATTAAGTGTATGTTTGGAGAATTTTAGTAGGAACAGTACCTTGAGAGAGCCAAATCGGTCGGAGTTGGGCAAATTTGTTTGTACATTGTGGTGGTCGCGTTTCTCCGGTGTTGGATGGCCCTGAAATTATCAAACGTTCACTCAAATAAAATTATTTTAATTCGACCATCTAATTTTTTTTAAAAATAATTTAATTTTACTATCCAATCTTTCAATTTATTTGATTTGTAACGAGAGTCATCGTACCAGATGGGTACGTGGGCCGGCGCTCTGTGCGCGCAGGGCGCGGCAGGCGCGAGCCCGGGCCTGAACTCGAACCAGGGCGTGCATGCACCGCAGCGTCTCCGCCGCTTGTTTTCTGACAATGTTGCCTCTCACCAAAGCCTGGAGCTTCACTAATCCTCTCAGCGCCCTCAGCGCCTTCCTCGCCTTTTCACAAAACCCAGCATCATGTTCCCAAATCGCAGCAGTGAAAAAGCGCGTTAGCGATAAGTTTATCTACGTTTTGTGTCAGCAAATTAAACTACGTATCCTGGAATTTAAATAAAGAAATATATATATAGACGTTTACGTCCATATCTCTGAGTTCCAATATGGCCATTTACTACTACCACAAAGCTGCTGCTAAATGCAGGTGGTGAGTACGATGGACCACCATCAATTATACCAAAACCGCTCACATAAATAAAAAAGTGCGCGTTGATTTATTAGCCTCTTTTAATATCAAAAGTGAATAACAGAGTAAAAATGGGAAAAAGGAATAGGAGGGACCATTATAGGGTTTTGAGC
The DNA here is from genome assembly GCA_025177825.1 of Aechmea fasciata. NCBI lineage: Eukaryota > Viridiplantae > Streptophyta > Magnoliopsida > Poales > Bromeliaceae > Aechmea > Aechmea fasciata. The sequence goes on from CM045926.1 coordinate 6,000,201, forward strand.
GAAATGGTAATAATATAGTGGAGGTGACAGGATCCATGCCTATCACGCCATCCAGCTCACGGACCCCATTCCAACAATTTAATCAGGAAAAAAAAAAAAAAAATCAAAGAATTTTAGAAAAAAAAAAAAAATTCCGATCTTAAAAAGACGTGACCTCGGGGTTCGACGTGAATTTATACTTTATAATATAAATTAGATTAAAGTGTGCCCAAAAAACCAAAAAAACAGAAAAAAAAAAAGAAGCCTAGATCTAAAATTTCATAAGAAAAAATGGAGGAAAAGAGAAAAATTACGCGGAAGAGTAATCGTAAAAAATGAGGATGGGAAAGAGAGAGAGAGAGAGAGAGAGAGAGAGAGAGAGAGAAGTGCGAACCAAATAGCCGCGAAACGCGGCCTGAATCCGAACCGCCGCGGACTCCTCCGACGGAAGGCGCCGGGGCCGGCGCCGGCGCGGCGGAGCTCCCCTGAAACGCACCTGCTCCCGCCGCTGGTGAGCTTCACCACCGCCGCCGCCGCCTGCGCCGCCGCCACCGCCGCCTCCGCCACCGCCGCCGTCGCCGCCGCCACCGCGATCGCCCTCTTACTCTCCTCCTCCTCCTCCTCCTCCTCCGCGCGCCCCCTCGCCCTCGTCCCCGGCGGCGGCGGCGGCGGCGGCGGGGCCCACCGCGGTCGCCGCACCTCGACGCGGCTCTCGCGGAAGGATTTCCCGAGGCCCCACCTCCTCCTCTCCTCCTCCTCCTCCTCCTCTTCCTCCTCCCTCGCCCTCGCCCTCGCCCTCGCCTCGGGATCCGACCTTTTCCCGCCAAAAATGCGGCGGAGCCACCGCGCCGCGCGCCCCATCACCCCCACCCCCACCCCCGCTCTCTCCCTCTCAACGCGGCCCCTTCGCCCCCTAAAACCCCCATCTCCATGCGCTAACTAAGCTGGGTATCGCATTATAGCGCCAAAAAAGGACCTCCGCTGGAGCCTCTGTCGTAGTACTTCGATGCTTTATATATGTATGTATGTATATATCAACCCCAAAAAAAAAAGGGGTTAAATCTTCAATAAAATATAAATTATAATTTTATATAAAAAAATACAATATATATACGTCAACATATAGGTATGAGTTTTATATGTTTTTCCATTCCGGCTTATATAAAAATCTAAAAAAAAATAGTATAAGATGTAGGCCCAATCTAGGAGTGTATATTATTGTTGTTTATTTTATAATCCCCAGTTCAAAACCGTGTAGCGTTTAGTAATTTTTCTAATTTTTAGTTAAAAAAAGAAAATGTTGATGTTTTCGATGGGAATGTTCTGAGATTACAATCTTCTATTTTGGATTATAAGCCTAATACAGCTTTTTATTTCAATTTTATTTGAGAATTTAAATAAAATATTTAATAATAATTTTTTTTTTTATGAGTGATTAGAAATTAAAAATTTAGCTCCTACTCTATACAAAAATTTGGTACCTATAATTATAATTTAATAGGAAGGTATATCTTTATTGACTCTTTAATTAATTAATCACAATTAATTAGCCAAGTGCTTTAATACTTAGTAGTAAAATTAATTAGAGCTCCACTCACTCTGGTGCTAAATTCCGATTTTGCCCTTGCATGTTTCTGGTAATAACGGGAATGTTGTTTGTCTCAGGAATACAGAATTCTTCGGCAAATCTTCGGCTGCATCTCTGTCGCCTGCAGCGTCGAATAGCGGTAAAGCGGATTCCATCCACCGCATTCCGTAGACCGGGATCCCAAACAACACTAATTTCAAAACCTTAAAATTTAACCTTCTAAAAATTTATATTTTACTCCTGTAGCAAAGTATCCGAAAGTTGGTGGTTGATATCCTAGAGTTGAATCCTAATTGATTCACATTTCTAGTTAAGTTTATTTTTTAACGAAATAAACGAAGCAGGTAACGTCAGGTAGCGTGCTATCTATTTCTCAAAAGAAAAAAAAAACACAACTCTTCTGCCTTCTACACTAGGAAATACCCGATTCCTATCTTTAGGGGGAAAAAAAATCTAAAATTTGGCCTAAAGTGCATGCCCCTAGAATTTACCAATTCCTTCATAATTTTTTTTTTTCATTTAATTTAATTCTTTTTTAAAAAATAATTAGCAGAGATATAAATGATGCGGTGTAACTACTACTAGCCAAAGAACTTTCTTTATCGTGGGAGGAAGTCTAATATGTAGCAGTTATACTAAATTATTTATGATCAGCCGATTACATTTTTTTTTTTTTTTTTTGAGAGAAAAGCATAGAAAGAGTAACTTGATAAATGAGAAATTTGATAATCAGTCAATTATACGTCAGTAATATAACCGCTGCATTATTATTATTATTATATTTTGGGTGTGGACTTGCATGTGTTAGCTACGTGACTTGAAGACCCTGTACATGCATGTACGGGTGCGTAGCTCTTTTCACTCCAAAGCCAAAAGTGCGCATGTCCGATTGTGACCCGGGATTGCAGCAGCGTTAGAAAAGTTTGGGGTCCGTGATCACGTTTTCTCATCCAGAAAATGACTCCTAATATCACAAATATTGGGCCATGCAAATTTAGAGGCCTCTGTTTGAGATGTAGCCCATGTGCACAGGCCTATGTACTGGGCCAGGGTATTCCTCTTAGCCCAACAAGTTCACGTATATATATTCTTCTTCTTTTTTTTTTTTTTTTTTTTTTTTTTAAAAAAAGGTCTTGGTTTGAACGCTTTGAACTACCGCAAAAAGTAGTGAAAATAGAAGTGAAACTTCGATAATTTGTTTGTATATTTATCCTAGAATCTATAGGAATCACCGGTGGGGCCCAATTAAACCCAATCCGGATATAAAATTCGATTCGGCCCAATAATTGCATGGGCCACGTGAGTCCATTAGTTCCCAATTTGGGCGGCCCATTAAAAGCTTGTGGGCTGGGCCAACCCAACCGTGTCCCATCGATAACCGTGTCGCTGGCGGTAGCGTAGGTGAGGCCCACATCATACACTGTCACACTTACACCACATCATCAATAATAAACTCGTCATTTATTTTTTAAATAAAAATATAATATAAATACTTTTTTTATAATTTTGATAAGGTATATATTTTTTTAAAAAAATATTTGATTAATTTGTTACGCCATGTCATAAATATACACATTTTAGTATTTTTCTCGGGACAGAGCCATTTCGCACAGCATCGCATCACGTGGATGCGCCGCTCTTGGGCTACGGCCTACGGGAGAAGAGTCGAGGGGTAGTAGAAGCGACAAATCCGCTCATCTCTTCTAGGTAAGAAATCGTATGCATTTGCTCCTCCTTTTGGCGATTTTAGGCGATTAAATTTCGAATAAATGGCTCGAATCTCTGATTTATTCGAATGATTCGGAGAAATTTTTGTTTCCGATGGTTAGAATCTATTTTTTGGTCCATAATTTGGGGTAAAAATCGTATCTTGTTGAGTTCGCGAGCATCCTGCAAGGGGATTTAGAGCTTTGAGTGGTGTTTGTAGGATTAATTGTGTTAGTGAAGTGCATATTGAGCCCCATAGAGAGAAAGTTAGATTAGATCTCGGGAACCTGTGTTAGATTTGTGTGGGATTTAACCTAGAGATCTCTTTTTTTCCCTTGCTAAGGGAGAGGAAGTGATTAAGTTGTTTATATTTTGCTTTTAAAAGAAAAAATCTTTTACTCTGATGAAGCATAATTGTGCATTATTGCTATAAGAGGAGGTTATCTACTAGTGTGAGAATTGATTGGATAATGTATCATCTTGGTATCCTTGTCCCTTTTTTTGTCCTGTTCCTTTATAGCAACTTGATATTGATATGGATTGGTTCTCATGACATGTGGAAAGTAGATGTTTTGTTAAATGTTTCTGAAATATATGACTCTTTATTTTGAGTTGCATATGATTTGGGGTTGAAATTTAACTTTACAACCCATGAAATTTTATTTTCGCATATTTGTATGTATTTTAAGACAGAATAAATGAAAATGTTATATCCAGCGTTTGTATCTTGCAGTATTTTTGTTAAGCTCTTTGGAGAGCAGCTTGTTTTGTAAGTAAAAAAAAGGATTAAGAGCTCACATTTACTCACGAGCGAATCAGCCCTAACACTAGTTCTACTTAAAGCATGGCATTGTAGTAGTATTTAAGTTTATTTTCTTTATACCTATATAGGTCGTGTAGATGGTACTTCTTAATTTGTTATTTCGAAGTTTCTCTTTCCAATTAGGCGGAGAAAATGGAGGTAGAATTTGTGACAAAAGGGAAGCAGCAAGTAGCTGTTCATTATGTAAATGCCCCTGACTGTGGTGTCGTTGAAGAAAATTTTGGCGGATATTTCCATGACCATGATGATATTTCTCTTGCTGAGGCTCTTCAAGATCAGGTGGAAACCAACTGTTTTTTCTTTTTTGTATATTAATTGTAGTCTATTTCATGTCATAATCATTTTTCTCATTTCTGTTTTTGAGCTTTCCCAAATTGTACCAGATTAAAACTTAGCAGTCACAAAAGCTATCTTAAAACGATACTTTCAAAACAAGGGAAGGTGCCATATGCTCTTCAAGTCAATGATTGCTTAGTTTCACACTTACTCTCAGTTTATTTTTGGTCTAGGAAATTGTCTACCAATCATTGCAAAGAAATGTTCAATGCAGTAGTTCTAGATCTTCTTCGAATCATGATCATGGGCAGAGCTCATCAAAACTTGTGAGTTCGGACTTACAGCTCGCTGCAGATGAAGCCTTAGCTAGAGAATTAGAAGAGTTAGAGAATCAACTATCTGCTACTTCTTTTGGTGACATCAGGACACAACCTGGTAAGGAGTTTTCTGGACACTCTAGATTCTGTGGAGTATGTTTTTGTGAAAGTTAAGTTTTGTCGACAAGTCTTGCTCTAATTTGATTCTTACGGTTATGCTTGTCGTGTTGCATTGTGGTTTGTAGAGGGCTAGGCTATCTACAGTTCCAATGGAATCTGTAAGGGTTGTTATTGGAAGAATTCTTGATAAATTAATTTCATGCTGCTCAGTAAAATCTGCTCAGAATATCTGTTAGTTTCTAAATTCTAATACAAATTTTTGGCAATTCAATAGATATATTATTTTAGTAATTGGATTCTAAAGGGAGCACAATGATATACAGGTCCTTTGTGTAGAATATTAATTGGTTAGTAGTGTGTTTTAACCTGAAGTTTTAGTGCCGACGCCATATTGATTCTGTCATTGTGAAATTTTGATGCTTCTCTATGAGGATAGTTAATCATGGAACAAATCCAAGACCATCTTCAGCATCAAACAGTGGACGCACTTCTGCAAGTCCGTCTGCTCAGGTATCTTGTTGGTCTTTATGAAAAATGTCATTTCATTCTTAACAAAGGAAACTTATGATTCGCAACACACAGGTTGCAAGGGAAGATGATGTTGACCCAGATATTATGAATTATGAGGTGGGATTGATTATTCAATGAAGCTTTACTTTACTAGCTGCCAGTTAGTATATATCATTGTTATTGTTATTATTATAGAATACAACTGTTCTCGGGTATACTAAGCTTGGAGAACTTCATATGTTTTTGTTTCAAATAATTAATCCCTGTCCAAACTGGCTTTATCAAGTTGAATTAACTTCACTTTGCCATGAAGAGCTCTTATGTGTGATTCAGTTTATATGATTGTGTGCACTTCTTTTCACTTTGTTTGTTGCTTTGTATCTTATGGCTTGTAGTTCTGTTGTTCCATGTCCTTCAGGAATTGCAACAGTTAGGTGAAGCCATTGGTACTCAAAGCAGAGGGTTACCAGAAGAGCTGATATCATATTTACCGTCCTCAACCTACAAAACTGGGATATTCTCAAAGAGAGACAAACATGAAGAGTATGCTTTCAATTATTTCTGTGATTATGATGTTGACTTTAATGCCTATTTGTTAGATTGGTAGATTGCCGAATGTTATACTTCAGAGGTTTAAACAAGCTGGATACGCAAACCTGTGCTTTTCTTCCTTAAGGTTTTCCTACTTGATTTTCGAGCTTCTCTTTCTTTTGTATCGAAGTACGAAACTTAAACTTCTAGATCCATTTCACATGCAAGAGCAAGTGACATACTAAGAGATCGCTCTCAATAGTTGTATGGAGAAATAAAGTGCTTTAAGGGGCGATCTAAACACTCAAATTTTTTAACAGTGAACTACATGTCAAGTAGCTGAAGTTGCTTTGCACTTTTACTAATGAGTAACTAACAATATTTGCTATCTGCAGATGTGTCATCTGTTATATGGCTTATAAGAACAAAGATAAGTTGATCACGTTGCCCTGCAAACATCAATACCATAAAGCTTGCGCAACGAAATGGTTAAAGATCAATAAGGTAATCTTGGTTCAGTTATAATTCTAATCACCTCCGTTTTTCTCTTGACTACTATTTGGTTCCGTTACTACAGACCCGTTTGGCCCAAATTCTGAAAAGTGATTTCTGCATAATTGATTTTGGTTTGGAGTTATTTTGATTAAAAATTATAGAGCGTTTAGCTTAGTTTAAATGGAGAGTAATTTTTCTAAAGTAATTTTGTAAAGCTGCTTACAAATTTTTTTTTGATGTTGGTATAATAATTTTTTTACTAAATTTTATTGAAAAAAATTTAAAATTTGAATTTAATTAAAATTTTAAATTTGAATTAATTTTAAATTTGCACAGAAATTTAAATTTTGATATTTTAATTTAAAATATATGTTTAAAATTTGAAAGTTTAATTTTCAAATCTAAATTTAAATTTTCAATTTCAAATATAAAATCTAAAATTGAAATTTAAAATTTAACATTTGAAATTTTGAAATTTAAAGTTTGAATATTAAAAATTTAAAACTAACAATTTAAAAATTAAAAATTAAAAATTAAAAAATTGATTTTAAAATGTGAAATTTGTAATTTGAAAATCAAAAATTATAATTTTAAATTTTAAATTTTTAAATTTAAAATTTAAAATTTAAAATTTTTAATTCTAAAAAAAATTAAATTTTATCTTAAATTTTAAATTTTGAATTTTAAAATTTAAAATTTGAAATTTGAAATTTAATATCTAAATTTAAATTTTAAAATTTTGAAATTTGAAATTTAAAAGTTAAAATTTATAATTTATAAAAATTCAAATATAAATTTAAAATTTAAAATTTAAAAATTTAATTTAATTTAAATTTTAAAATTAAAATTTGAATCTAAGATCAAAATAAAAAGTTGAAGCTTTCAAGAAGTAGTTTTTAGTTGTTTCTGATTTTGGACCTCGAAAATTAGAAAACTGCTTCTAAAAGTCAAAATCAAAATTTGAAAATAAGATCGCCAAACTCTCTATTGAGCACAAAATCACTTTGTGGACCAAGATCACTTTTCAGAAGTTTGGCCAAGCACCCACTACCTTTAATCTCTTTTGCTATCCAATTTTTTTGCATTGTTTTGTATTTATCTTGATGGTCTTTTGCTCGCTGTGCCAGGTATGCCCAATTTGCAAAGAGGAGGTATTTGGCTCTAAAGCATAAACATAGTATGTCTACATGTCGTCTGTCGGTGGTTGCCCCGACCTCTCAGTTGTGTTTGTAAATTGTTGTGTTTGGGGTTAAACTTGTTCTGAAGCCGAGATTTTCTGTGTTAAGTTTCATATGAAATTTCGAACCAGAGAAATGAACCATTGACATGTAGCTGCGACATATGACTCCTTGCTTCTATGATATTGTGCTTGTATCCTGTTGGTTCTTGTAGTTGTGTAACTATTAACTTTGTGCCAATGCCTTTGTGTATAAATGTGATCAAATTTGGGAACATGGTGCCTAATGACTTAAACTATAATAGATCCTTATTTGTGACATCCAAATTTTAACCGTACATAATAGCATGATAATTGCGCGATGGTTCGTCTCTTATTTGCTAGTAATTCTCTCGCAATGATTGTTATCGTGGCTCTACATTTCTTTAGACAGAGACCATTTGTTCGTAAGTTCGCTAGTACCCGACAATATCATGATCAGTGCATTGGCATTTCAATATTTCTTCACCATGATATGGTAATGTGGATCATATGACGAGTTTTGAAATATGAAAAAGACTAACAAAATGTGAAACTAACGTGGAGGAAATACAAAATGAGGATGTTTTCATCATACGATTGAGCTATTCTGCAGATAACCGTATACATTATACAAACAAACAACTTGTCGATCGATCTATATGTGCAGATCAAATTAATAGGATTTTCAATTATCTTCACCATATCGCCGATTAAAGTCGTCATCAACAGAGTGATTGTAACAAGACAATGCGATTTCGATGGTTCATTTTGATCCGGCTTTTGGTTCGATTTCATCGTACCGTTGATGGTTACTTTTGCAGAACTTAATCAGGGTTAACATGAATTATATGTTTGATATTTCTAACACGATAGCTAATCCGAGACGTAAATGTTCCAACTACTTTTAGGTGTGTAATCACGAAGGTGGTCACTCTTGCTAATTAATACTTAAATCTACTAGAAATTAAGGTTTTTATGCATATATATGTTTAATTCACTGCACATGCTATGACCTATTAAGCATCACAGCAATGTGAAAGCAACTTAATTAAAACCGTAGGGCTATTTACAGGTAGGTGGTCCAGATATTGCCTGTATATATAGTCAAGGAAAATTAATGATGAGATAGATATTTGATGAGTTAACATATATGAATGTATCCAAAAGAAAAAAAACCAAAATTAGAGATAAATATTCGTAATTTTTGTAATTTATGAGTAATGCAAAAGTTCGCAGGCTCAATTACAATCAACTAAGTTTACGTTCGAACGGCGAAAAGTTGTATTTTTATTCGTGGCTTTGAGTGATGCAGCTACATAATTTCTCGAGATTCAAAATATCGAAGCACTACAAGAAGATCAAAACCAAGAATTTATTTATTTATTTTGGGTATGAGAACTTACAATTAGGACACAAAGAACACAAACTTTTGTTATTGAAACATGCGTGTTTATGTAACATGATGTAGCTGTAATGACCGCGTTTTCATTGTTGAATCAGTAATCAATTAGGGCTTAATTTTTTAAGTTTATTTCGAGAAATAAGTGGATTAGTATATATATATATATATATTCTTGCATGTGACTGTGTTCCACAAAGGTTGGAAATATATATTCATCTTAAAAGGTAAAGAAAAACATTTTTTAAAAGGACCGTGATTGTCGTGGTTAATATATAGTTTATTGCAAGGTTGCGTTTAGAGTTGTTTGATTTTCTCATATGATTTTTATTTTTTTTAATTTTTGGCGTTTTAAATTAAGCACATTTGTTGTTTATATATCTTCTTAGTAAAGAGACACTCTCTATTCTCGAACCCCATGCATGGCACCTACATGCACTCGAAAAAGGAAAAGGAAAATAATATATATGCATAGGGTTACACAAAATTTCACAATATTATGTGTACATAAATCAAATAATTCCATAAGATTGATAATTAATAAATCGTACTAATTGCAAAAAATAACAGTTTAATTTATGTATAATTTTATATCTCTCAATGAACGATGTAATAAGCTTCGAATTTGGAGTAACGAACAAATGCTCTGAACCGACCGTCCCTAGAGCAAGTGGCAAAGGACTTGATGGTTGATACTCGAGACCCGTTGATATTCGAGACCCGAGTTCGAATTCTGGTTGATTCACATTTTAAGCTAAGTTTATTTCTTAACAAAATAAACGAAGCGGGTAGCGTGCTATATCTTTGTTTTTTTTTAAAAAAAAAACAAAAAAATAAATGCTCTGAATCGTCGGGACCTATCAGGCGTTCAAAATTTTAAAAATTTTTATTCAAAAATAGAGAGCACCATGACGTCATGCTCAAGAGCAAAAATGTTCGGCATATTTAATTATAACTCTTTATTAAATTAGCTTAAGCTGTCGGACAATGATATTTATATATTTTATATTTAACGGTTTCCGATTTATGTTATGGATCCCGAGAAAGCTGAATTAGCTAGCTAGGCGAGATAATTATAGAATTTGGGTTCTTTAATTCATATCACATGCACGAGGATAGTTCTTATGAAATTTGAGAAAAATTTTAAATACTACTTATGTGGTTTCACACTTTCTTATTTTAATGTCCCGTCGTTTGTTTAGAGTGTATCAATTTAGTGCCTTGTGATTTTTTTTTAATCTTTTTATTATCAATTGCATTAATTTTTTTTTCGTTAAATCAGTGACAACGTTAAAATTAAATGGTATTAAAGTAAATATTTGATAAATTTAGGTGGAGTATCTGAATTTTTTGTATATAAGTTAACAAAATATTAACGAAAAATTTGATGAAAAAATAAAAATGAAATCATGTGAAATTAACTTTATATATTTTAAATTACAGAATACTAAAGTAAAAAAATGCAAAATTACAGTGACAGTATTTGAAGGTTAACCTAAAATTTTTCTTTCCAATTTCCAACAACAGGGAGCTTCTAGATTCTCAACCTAACTCCCTACAGCTTGTAGGAAAAAGATGTCACTGCTTTCACCACCAAATAGTACTCGATCACATGCTTTTGTTGAAGACTTTTCTTTTTCTTTTCTTTTTTTCCAATAATCTCATGTTGATAAATATTTTCGTATAATTAATAATTAGAAGTTTGAGTTTTACTCCATTCCGAGATATTAGTATCTATAAAATAATATAAATCCTCACGATTTCAATCCATGCAGCGAAATCTTAGCAATTTGAACTATAGTGGTAAGTCCACCTCTCTTTTTTCTTTTGGTGGGTAATGAGCCTACATAATAAATGTTTATCTATTTTTTTATAGGCTTTCCTTCTTTCTTTAATTTCTTAATTAATTTCTTAATTGCCTGAGCTCTCATGTCTGGATTTTTCTCTTTTCTTTCATCTTTTCGTTGCTTGAGCTCTCATGTTGATACATAGCCCCTAATGCTCGCTCACATCTTTTCGTTTTGTGTGTTCTCGCATCGATACATTATTTTTAAAACTTTGGCCGCATTATTTTTCTCATTATTAGGTGCCGTTCGGGGGGGTCCTCGGAAAGATCAGAGATCCGTATCGAGACCCGCGTAAGGATGTAAAACGGCTTTAATAGATGACCCTCGAGAAGTGCGCCATTCTGACGGTCAAGCAATTCAGTCGGTGAGGGATCAAACCGACCGGGTTCGTATGCCTTATCCTCACTTCGGTTCGGCCGAAAGAGCCGAATGGTCAGCACAAGTAATAGATTAAGCAAGGGAGGAGCCGAATAGCCAGAAGAAGACTTAAATAATCGGCCCGGATCAGCCGAAATGTGACTATATTAATAAGAAAAACGGGGAAATACAAGGAATGGACCGTAACTCTCAAGAGTGATGCCCAAAGGGCAGACAGACTCTAAGAACTACAACAAAGAGCGGAGTGATGCCACTGAAGGCAGACAGACTCCAGGAGTGATGCCCGTAGGGCAGACAGACTCCAAAATTCTAAGTTACATGCTATTCCTAGGAAAGCAGTAAATGCAGGAAAAAAAGATGCGGGAAAATAAGGGTGGTCTTTTGTGCGCAGGGGCAAAGACCTCTATTGCAGGCTTCAAAGTTCCTATTTATAGCCTGCATTATTGGTTGGTTGAAGGGAGAAAATGGTTGTAACTATCATCGTGGAAGTTACACTAACTTCTCGTAGAAGTTACACTAACTTCTCATGGAAGTTACGCCCTGTGGAAATTACACTAACTCCCGTGGAAGTTACATTAACTTCTCATGAAAGTTACGCTCCAATCTTCAACCGTTCCCGCCTTCTTGTCCTTCAGGCGCCTTATTGCCGACTCCTGGTGTACCACGTGTTCTTATTGTCTCATACGTGGGTTAGGTCGGCTCAATTTTGGTATCAACACTCATATTGAATTCTCCTTTTTCGTCTTCGCCGACTGCCCCACCTTCGTCGCAATAGTTCTCCACATTGACAGCAATGACGGCGAAGGCTCCTTCCGTTGCATCCCCGATCTCTCCCTCTCCCTATCGCCTAAACCCTAAACTCTAAACCCTAATTTTTTTTTTCCTTTTTTCGTTTTTTACGTTGTTTTATATTAGATTGTAATTTTATTCTATTTTACTAAAATATTCGTATCCGTTGTATCGCGCAGGATCTTTACACTAATATATTCATGAATTTGTAGCATATTTAATCTAATATAAAGTAATTTATTTTATTCTAAATAATTAATTTAAAATTAAAATATGATATCCGATAGAGACATCCGATCACACTCTCCATAATTTACAAAATACTATATATTTTTTAATAAATTTAAAAAATATACTGAATAAAATAAGTCCGGTTTTACAAAAGTTCAAAATAAATAAATTTTTTATGTAAATTGGCCAAAATAAAATATCTAGACGTTCAAATAAAAACAAAAAAAAAAAAGAATAGCAAATAAGGGTTGTATAGTACAATTGGTTGTCACTCCATAAAGCTTCAAAAAGTCAGTGGATTCAAATTCTTGCTTGCATGTTTTTTTTTTAAGTGATAAAGTACACTCTTTGATATTTCGTGTCAATACATACATACATACATACATATACAATATATTTTAGAAGATAATTTTATTAAAACATAAAGTTATCTAATTTTAAATATTACCAAGATTTACTACTCACCCGTCTTATTATTATTTTTATTTTTTACTAAAATATTCTCTTATAAATTTAGGGACGGATATTTAATGTTATAAATTTTAGTTTTTTAGGGGCCAAATTAATTTTTTTAATTAAATTTGCGTCTTAAATTTTTTTGAACCTTCTGGTTCTTTTCCTTTTTCTTTTATAATTTTGCTCCTCCTCAAACATGTACTGTTGCTACTACCGCTAGCAATAGATGCTCGGTAAACCGGACAAATTCTCTTTCTTATTATTATTATTGTGTTTTGAGAGAGATATATAGTATAGCACGCTACCACTATTATTTCGTTAAAAATCAGCAAATTTGACTCAATGCAGACTAACCACCAAATTTCCTTGGCCACTTGTTTCAGAGAGTCGGTCTCTTTCTTATTATTTAAGATCAAAATTTTCTTTCGAATCTTAACTCTTGTCTTCGTCCCTGCATACGCTCTGCGCGAAGACGTGCAGATAGTATTTTGCGTCATGTTATATACTTTGACTCTTCCCTTGTAAGCACATTTTTTTTCTTTATCTACTACAGAATCTACGTGTAGACATCGCACCCACCGAGACTATAGCCTAGTTGTTGGTACGTAGTTCTTTTTCCTTTTCTTTTCCTCGTAACGCAACATTTATGGCCAAGCAACCATTTTTTTTTTCTCCACCGGTTATATTCAGTCCGTGAATCAGATATACAAAATTTTTGAACTATATTATTATTGGTACTGTATTATTTGTGTTTAGTTTAATATAATACTATAATGTTTTTTTTTTTTTTGAGAGAGATAGGTAAGACGTTACCGCTTCATTTATTTCATTTAGAAATAAACTTAGAAATGTGAATCGGGATTCGAACTAGGGTCACGGGTACCAACCACCAAGCCCTTTGCCACTTGCTCTAGGGACGGTCAGTAATACTATAATGTTGATTATAGTATATATAAAATTATTATGTGTGGTTCAATTTATAAAATTCAGTAATTTTGATAGTAAAATATAATAATCTTGATAGTAAGAGATTGAGAGAGAGAGAGACAGAGAGAGCGAGCGAGCGAGAGAAATGATGTATTCAAAAAGTTTGCGAGCAAGGGATTAGATGTATAAATTTGTAATTTTACATGACATGAAAAATTACATGCAATCAGTAATACAAAATACCCGAGTCCCTACTCATATCTCTAGTACACCATTTGTACTGTTACCGATCAAATTACAGATTGAATGAGCAAAATACAGTAATTATGACGGGATAACCGAAACAGAAACACCCAAATAATAATAATAATAATAATATTATTATTACTATTATTATTTTATTGTAAGCAAAAAAATTTTATTGGCATGTTTAAGGTTGCGAATAACACTAGAGAGCTCATTCTACAAGCCCACATAGTCAAAGTTGGGACATAGTTATATTTTGTATGGAGTATACTAACAAGAACCTAGAACACATATTATTTGTTGAGGAATAACATTAATACCTAGCATTTCATATAAAGGCTCTATGACTAGCTAATTTATGTTCTTAATTATAATTTTCTTTATTTTCAGTATCCATTTAATTACTGGTTTGCATAAATAGATGTGACGTAGTGCAACAAGAAATTAAGGCCATGCATTACGTGAGGTAATGGTGATGGAAAAGAGATTATATATAGTAATTAATCGATCGAGACCCATGTTTACAGAGTTTTAATATCACAGTTGACATATTGTTCATGGCATGTTTAAGAAGAAATTAACAATAATTAATAGCTATGTTACATAACTTACGACATGCGTAGTTATATTAAATTGGTTTCTTTTATCTCACTTATTCCTTTTATTGGACAATTAAGTCGTCAAGTAAATTTATTTTATTTAGTTCTTCTATTATCATCATCTGATAGAGTACAGCTAATTAATTGGTACTAATATGGTTGGTTCAAGCTAAACTGTTAAATATGGATAAATCGCAAAAAAAATTATTATATTAATCACAATTGTTTAATGTAATTGATAGATATTATTTTTATATATAGGGTAAGAGGTTTCGGTTTCGAATTCTATTTCGTGCTGAGGTAAAGTATGTTTCTGGACCTACGAGCATCTTAAGATAACAAAATCGCTATCTAATGAGTTTTTTTCTAAACATCATAAGCTTAATTAATAAGATATTAATAAATTATACAGTTGAACATAATTAGAGGCAACTACAAAAAAAAAGATTAATTACCAACCGAACCTTGCGAGATCAAAACATTAGTTTTTAGTCCTTGGCTAATTTGCAGTTAAGGACATATATTAAAAGCTATTGATTAATTGGACCATCCAACCCCACCGGTTTTAGTACCTGATTTTTTTTTTCCCCCTGTTGACGACGCGCCACGTGGCAAACAGATAGGGCAGAATCAGCGGTGACGTGGATGCGCGGCATTGGATATTTTCTACTTGCCTTGTGGCTGTTACTAAGCATGCATGGATTTTTTGTCCTTTCTTTTTTTCTTTTTTTTTTTTTCAATTAATGTGAGGTTGCAATGATTAATGAAAGCAAATTTCCTACAATTTCGTGCATAAAATTTTATGTGCACGCAATTAATTCATTTTTTGATTTTTAGTATAATTAATCTGCACCGTCCAATATAAATAATATGATTAATTTTATTGACGTTGAATTGATAGATCAATTCTATATATAGAAATTTTTATGCATAAAATTGTAGGCAATTTAAAATTTGATTGTGCGATAGTTTGTTAGTTTGGTATAGTTTCATAGGTCAGATTTACTGGTTATATACTGCTTTTTACTAATATTTTAAGATCTAGAATCAAAACTGGATTATAATAGAAATTATAGAAGAAAAAAATTAAAAGACTATTTTGTTGCATATAGTTTTACTATAGGTGCAACTGTATACATATCCAAATCTTTGAATTCAATTACTGTAGTTGGAACTGGATGATGAGGCCCAATTGCAATAATTTGAAATATTTACGGCGGTTAGAAAGAGTGATTTTAAATAAAAAATAAACTAACCTTCTTAAATAATTTTTTTTCTATATATTTGAGATAATATCATAACAATATAATTATCTTTTAACTAATTTGTTTTTTTTTCTACATTTGAGATAATATCATCACTATATTATATATATATATATAAAAGTGATACAATTTTAAAAATTTATTTCCCAACTACATGCAACCAAATAAATTATGTATAATTACAGTACTTTTTATTGCATCTAACTAAGTAAGACATATATAGTTATAACTGTTGTATTTTTAACTATATTTAATCTTTGCGATGAGTAGTGTAGATACTTTATTAGCACGTGGGATGTAAGAAATACAAATATTAAACAAAAAAATAAATAAAGATCCTTGAGATATTATCAAAGAAAAAAATGCCAATGTAGGAAAATAAATTTTGGGACATTTATTTTAATAGATTAAGATTAAATTGCCTAATAAATCCGGCACATTTATTCTTCCAAAAAAGCTCTTTTTGGGAACTAATATTGTTAAGAAATTAGTGGTCACTATTCTGGGAAGTGACAAGCATATGCCCACCATTATAGAATTCTCATACTCATATATAAATAAGGTCAAATTTCAAGTAATAATTACAAAATCTCCAGAACCTTCCAAGCAAAGTAGTTTATTATATTATAGACTTGAATAAATAGGAAAAAAAAAAATTTAGTCAATAATAATTTTATGAGCAAAATATATTTTTCATTCAGCAAATAGCATATAAAAAAAATTTAAACTAATATTAACTTCACTCTATTGTACTGTATATACTTTAATGTTATTTTTATTTAGGAACAATTGTTTATATTCATTTGAAAATTTTTTGACTTTTTTAGTTACCTCTATTAAGGATAATATTAAAAATATACTTTTAAAGTTCCATTTTTTTTTCAGAAAAAAATATAACTCTAGAATTAAATTTTGTTTAGTGACGGTTAAGAACATCAATTATCTCTGTAAATTTACTATTTATTTCTTTCAAATATACACTTCTATCGTCACCAACTTTTTTTTATTTCTTTTTAAGTGTGGAGCGAAAGAAGTTCTTTTACTTTTTGTTCTTTCAAATATATATACTTTTCTGTTGTGACCAACTTTTCTTATTTGCCCTTAAGTTATGAAAAAAATTGATATTTTTATTATTTTTTAACTATAGTAGAAATTTAATTCAGATTCAACTCGAGATGACTTAACGGCTACTAACTGTAGATGTTTTTTTTTTTTAATAAAGCAAAAATATATGAGGAGTATATTTAAAACAAAAAAAAGTAGGGATAGTCAGTGTATTTCAGAAGTTTTGAAGGGAATGTTAGATTATTATCCTTTTATTTACTATGGTATACTATTTTTGTCAAAATTCAAAGCCATCATCTATTATCAATTTCTACACTGTATTTAATTTTTTTTTTTTTGTCTTTTATTATTTTCCTTTTTATAGATATTATTAAACTATTCTTTTTCTCACTAATTTTTGTATTACTATTAACAAAATCTATTATTTAAGATAAAATTAAATCTAACAACTTTATTAAGAGATACTGGTTAATTAGTAGAAAAATATATAATAAATTTATATGGTAGAGACATTAAAAGTTTTATCAAATTTTTATTATTTTTGTGCATTTTATTTATTTTTAAAGTCAAAATAAGTTGAATATATATATACTTTGCCACTTTTAATCAATATATTTACCAGCTTTCATATAAAATAAAATAAAATTAAAGATTCATTGCTTGTAGTGTAAGGATTGAAAAAAATATTTGAGTGGTTTCTTCAAATAAATAAAATAATATAGTATAGAAAACGAAATATCTATAAATTCTAGTATATAAAGTATAATTAAGCCAAAATCTTTATCTAAATTCAATATAGCGGAATGTAAAATATCAAAGGTAAGCTAAAAAAAAACCATAAAAAAGAATAATCGATAGGAATGATTCCCAACGTGAGACTGCTCCATGCACCGCTCCCACAACTTTACAATTGGTGTTGCTTCCATTTAAATCTTTTCTGCAAAAGATCAGATACTCGCGTATTTTCTTATTAGGTTTCTTCGGAATTCATCATCTAATATATATCGAGATTTGATTAAAATATTTAGTAAAATTGTTTTAGTAAAATTGTATGAAACTTATCTGAACTATTGATCATTTGAATTTGATTATCCAATCTTTCAAAATTATTATTTTATTATCTAATTTGTTAATTTATTTAATTTTAGTCAATTAAAATTCAAATGGTCGACTCAAATCAGATAAATTGAATGATTAGATAGTAAAATTAAAATTTTGAAACATTAAATAGTTAAATTCAAATAAATTATAGTTGAAATAAATTATATATATTTTTACGATTTTTTTTTAAATTAGAGTAATTTTTTAAAATTAATGTACCAAATAAATTATACAACTTTCCTAGGAAAGAACTCCCTATGGCGCTCCCAATATGCACATTGAAAATGTTTGTAATGTACTTTATCTTTTTTTATTTCAAAAAGTTATTATTTTTAGTTTAATATCTAATATAATATAATATATAAAGCTAGACTGGTATACTATCGGTAGCACAGAGGTATTTGTGCTACCAAGTTATTTTTAATGACGCGGCTTCCAAATCGACGATTGGTTCCGTTAGATTTGATCTATACTATTTAAAGTATTTGAAAACTAAATTTTATAATTTTTCGACATCATTTATCTATTAAAAGAATAGTCTAAAAACGAACGGCTGAAAATAAAAATCTTATAAAAAACGATGATAAAAGACTTGAATTTAAGATCAGACCTAGTGATCTTACTCTAAATAGTGAAAAAAAAATATAAAAATTTCATTAAATTTGAATTATTTTACACTGTTAAATACACAAACGCATCGCATCTACTATTAAAATTGATAATTTTGAGACTTTTTGATCATTAGATAAATAATATGGAAAAACTATTAAATTTAGTTTTTAAATACTTTTAATAGTGTAAATCAAGTTTAAAGGAGCCGATCGTCAATTTGAAAGTCGTATCATTGAAAACAAATTAGTAGCACGGAGGCCTCCATACTACCGAGTATACCACCTAACTCTCTCTCTCTCTCTCTCTCTCTCTCTCTCTCTCTATATATATATATATATATATATATATATATAGAGTTGAACTAGAATACTATCGGTAGTAAAACGACCGTTTTACTACCGATTTGTTTCGATGATAGAGCTTCCAAATTGATGATCGGCTCCGTTAAATATGATCTAAACTATTTAAACTACCTAGAAATCAAATTTCACGCACTTTCGATATTGTTCTTTTATCCATCAAATGGACATAAAAATGAGCAGTGAAAATGAATACTCTTTAAAAAATGATAATAGGAGTCTTGTAATCAAGATCAAGAGTATAGATCTTGTTTTAAATAGTTTAAAGAATTTTCTAACAAAAATTCAATTGATTTGGATATCTTTACTGTTAAACGAGAAAACGCCTCTTATCGACCATTAAAATTATAAATTTTGAAACCGCTTTGATCATTAGGCAAATGAAGTTAAAAAGATTTGAAATTTGATTTCTAAACACTTCAAATGATATCGATCGTCGATCAATCGATTGATCGTAATTCTCTATCATCGAACAAATCGGTAGTAAAGCATCGCTTTACTACCGATAGATTCTAATAACTCTATATATATATATATATATATATATATATTTTGGAAGGAGCTAGAATTCCTGCAGCGGCGTGACCGAGTCCAACCTGTCATTGCTGACTCGTCATAAAAAGCTTTTTTTATATTTTTTTAAATTTTTTTTTTTTTTTATAACGAAAACATCTCGAACGCCGCGCCGTGGTTTTAATCCACACCAACAACCTGGAGCATTTTAGTAAATTCATCCCAAGGCCCCTCTGATTTGTAACAAATCTTTTGTTAAAACTCTAAGGAGAACCCCTCGACTGTATTATATTTTGACATTCGTCCCTCAAGTATTTTGAGTTGAATTTTTTCTAATTCGGTAAAATTTAACCACTCTAGTATCCATCAATCGCTCAAAAAAAAAAAGGCAAATAATTTGGTTTAATTTTTAAAACTATTTGATCTAAAAAATAAAAAATTAAGAAAGTTAACAAGGCAAATAGGTAAGGGGTCTCCGTGCATTTTCACCTGAATCTTCACTTTACAAATGAGCATTTTTTTTTTTTTTTGGTCCTTGGTGTCCAAATCGTTATCCTTTGTGGGGATTAAAATGAAAAAAAAAAAGAGGTTAAAAAAAATCTCTCGTCCTTTCCCCCCTTCGCTTTCCGCGTTCTCTCCACGCTCGTTTTATGTCTCTCCTCTCTTGTCTCCGAAGCAAACGAACGGAGGAGAGAGGTGGGGCGAAGATCACCGCGAGATCGTGAAATTCATGGCCCGGTATCATCCTTGATGCTTTTCTCCTTGTAGAGCGCTTGAAAACCCTAGTTTTTGGGTGAATCCTCGTTCAAATTTGGGGAATTTGGGGGGTCCGTGCTAGGGTTAGGGTTTCGCCGGATGGGGGCTGGGGTGTCGAGTATTTTGGGGCCGGAGGGGGAGGGAGGGGCCCCGGAGACGGCGCTCGGCGACCTCCCGGAGAGCTGCGTCGCGGCGGTGCTCCTCCACCTCGACCCGCCGGAGATTTGCCGCGTGGCGCGGCTAAATCGCGCGTTCCGAGGCGCGGCGTCGGCGGATTTCGTGTGGGAGGCGAAGCTCCCCGCGAATTACAGGTATCTGATGGGTTTGCTCTCGGATGACGAGGAGAAGCACAAGGGCGGGATCAGCAAGAAGGAGATCTACGCGAGGCTGTGTCGTCCGAATCCTTTTGATGGGTGTACCAAGGTATGCGTGTATAAAATTGAAGAAATTAGGGTTTTCATGCCTAGTTTGTTGTGAATATATGCTTGATTGCTTGTTTTTGAGGGAAAAGTTGAGATCTTTGCAGCTCAGAAGGAAAGAAATTTTTGGTGGGTCTTGGTATTTTAGTGGAGAATATATGCGATCATATGACCATTTGGAGAAAATTTTCGTAATATGTTGCTCTCGCTCGTTTGAACTAATTGGATTAAGTTTTCGTTTGCTTGGTGGGTTTCAGGAATTTTGGTTGGAGAAGGTGAAGGGTGGCATGTGCTTGTCTATATCCTCGAAAGCCCTGGTGATCACAGGGATCGATGATCGGAGATATTGGAATCACATGCCCACTGAGGAATCAAGGTATTGCAATTCGAGGCCAACCTGTTTGCCAAATATGTATGAGATTTTCACCCTTGAAGAATTTTTTTTTTTGTTCAAAATTTTTTGTGGGTAACTTGTTTCATTTTACTTTTTACAATCTATTAAAGAAAAATGATGTAATTAGTTTTTAAGAGTTTGTCTTTTACTCTTTTCTCAGTCTAGTAGTATTAAATATTCTGTTTGAAATGTTTCAATCGATTGAGTCAGAATTGGTGATAAATCCCCTGGGCTCTAGAAGGAACAACTGCATAAATTTGGCGCCTTTCATTTTTGTCCAATATCGCTCTTTTTATACAATATTTTTGGTTTCCGAAAAAGTCTAGGTCTTGTGTGCTATTCATGTTCTTCGCTCCGACGTGTTTGTTTAATCTTGGCGTGAACTTTGATTTTTTGAACCCTCTGTATGCCCATATCTCATAAATATCAAACTATAGAATTTTTCCTTTTTTTTTTGCCTTTACAAAGTGGGTTCATTTTTTTTCCTTGGTGGTTTATCGTGCGAAGCAGAAGGGCATGGGGGCAATTGTTTTCCCTTCATTTAGATAAGTTCTTAGGTCTCTTTTTTTTCTCATGAATTCCCAAGTGTATATTTTTAGTTAGGTTACAAATTTTTGTTTTTCAATTTGCTGTTATGAACAAATCGGTTTAGCTATTAAAGTAGTTTAGAGGCTTCATACTTTTCGCACATTTGGTTAATGGCAGCAAAATGATATCCGGACATTACTTTTCACTAACAGCTTTTAGTTTGTCGAACAAGAACAATCTTTGTCCTTTCTTCTAAAGACTTATGTTTGTCTCCTTCTTTAGTAAATTTCTAATTATTGCACAGTTCTTTACATTCAGTAATTTAGGAATTGATGTTATCTTTGCTCGGAGGACACCTCCAAGGACATGGTTGGAGGAAAGAGACAAAGCCAATGTCTCTTCTTTATGTCTTCTCTTGCCAAAAGGAATTGTTGCCTTCAATAGTGTAGCAAACAGCATACTACTATCTTATTACTCATTCCAAGCACCCTAATAGGGATAGACGTTCGATAGAGAGATTGCCTAACCCGGCATATTGTATATGAAGTGTAAAGCTGACATCGTCTTGATTGAAGGAGACCTGCCTATTATATGTCACTATGTCGATATGTCATTACATCTATTATAAAGTGTATAAGAAACACCCAACAAAAAAAAGAGAGGTAAAAACGAAGCGATCTCTGCTTCTATGATCTGCACAACATTAACAATATTAAGTGTGCAGACTTATATGGCTAACCTTTGACTATTCAGCCTTCTATCAAGTAGAATTCTAAATTAATCTAGTGCCAACTGTTTCCTAATAGCAATGTAAATACGTTCAATTTCAACAGCTTAAACCTGGTTCAAAATATTCTATTTCTCTATATGTGTTGCTTGCTTCCACATCAAATAGAATTTTTGCCCGACTTTCAATCCTTTTTTCTGATATGTCATGTACATTTTCTTTTGTTTCCTTTTTTTTCTTCTTTGATTAATCCGTCCTGTACACATTAATAGTTAAGATACGTGTCTTATCTATCTTTTTATAATTATTCTCATCTGCCCAAAATATCATGTTGTTTATTTATCATCTCTCGATCTAAATTTTTCTTATCACTTGTATCACCATCTCTTAATGAACAGTAGCCGAAAAAGGAATAAAGAAATTTTTTGTAATTTCCCATATTCTTCTTGCAGATTCCGCTCTGTTGCTTACCTTCAGCAAATCTGGTGGTTTGAGGTGGTCGGGGAGATCGAATTTTGCTTCCCCGCAGGCACCTACAGCCTATTCTTCCGCCTCCACCTGGGCCGACCGTCGAGGAGGCTTGGTCGTCGGACGTGCGGCATCGAGCACGTTCACGGATGGGACATAAAACCGGTTCGCTTCGAGCTCTCCACCTCCGACGACCAGCACGCGTCATCTAAATATTATTTAGAAGAGCCGGGTAGTTGGATCCTCTACCACGTCGGTGATTTCGTGGTAGTGAACTCTGACAAATTGACGAAGCTCAGGTTTTCCATGACACAAATTGATTGCACTCACACAAAAGGCGGCCTTTGCGTCGACTGTGCCTTGATTTATCCCAAGGGGCTTAAGCACGAAAAGGAGACTGTGCGTTGATTTATCCCAAGGGGCTTAAGCACTTAAAGGAGGTTGTAGTTTATATGTAAGTATGTAGCTTTATACAATTGATGTAGTTTGTAGAGGAGGAGGGATAGAGAGAGTTTGCTAGTTTCTCTTTTTTTAGTGGGAGCCTGGTATGCAATTATGTGTATAATCTTATCAAATATTAAAATCATTTTTGCTTGACTATTAAGGTCTATGATCTGAAAGCAGTATCAGAACAGGCCTAAATAGCTCACTGATCGAGTGCTCTTGCGCCGAAGATGAATGGGGCTAAGTGATCAGCCGAAGCTGTGGGATGTCAAAATGCATCGGTATGGGGAGCGTTCCGCCTTAGAGGGAAGCAACCGCGAAAGCGGGGGTCGACGAAGCGGAAGCGAGAATGTCGGTTTGAGTAACGCAAACATTGGTGAGAATCCAATGCCCCGAAAACCTAAGGGCCTAAGGGTTCCTCCGCAAGGTTCGTCCACGGAGAGTGAGTCAGGGCCTAAGATCAGGCCGAAAGGCGTAGTCGATGGACAACAGGTGAATATTCCTTTAACGGGAACATATTCTGAGTTTCGTGTATTATTGACGTAACGATACTCGACGAAAAAAGAAAAAAAACACAAAAGTGTTTTTTGTAGTTATGGAACTCTTGTGTACTCATAAATTGGAATTGTGCTCCTGTAAAAGGTATTGTGTGGTTTTGTTCTGCCCCTCAATCAATACCTATGTTGTATTTGGTGCATTTGGTTAGTTTTCATGTTTGGTTCTTTTGTGTTAAGGTTCACTAGGTGAGTTTTTCATTTAGGGTGAGTATTTCTTTTTTTAGAGAAATATTAAAAATTGAGGATTGCCATGTTTGATTTGTCTCATGCATCTCCTAATCCAACAAAATGTGGGAGATTTAAAAGATTCGTTATTTTTAATTCTATTCATTATAAAATAATATATATAATAATAATAATATTTGTATTAATTAAGGTATGATAGTAAACTTATTGATATGTCTGAATTATTATTATATTGAACGAAATATAACAATTATGCATAATTCTAGATATTCCAAGGGACTAGTGAAATAAAAGTATTTTTACAATAGTAGAATTTAATTACAGGATAATATTGATTAAAAATTTAATATTTTGTGAAAAATTTAAATACTGTGAATTAGAGGGACTCTCATAATGTTGCTTTTTTGTTGCACTCTTTGAGGCGCTTTTGAGAGTCATATTTGTTGATTTACAATGACTAAATAAATGATGTAGGAGATGTGGATGGAGTGGGTTTAATTTATTAGTATGTACTGTAAAAATAGAATCAATGTATTAATACTTATAAAAGAAAAATAATTGCTTTTAAGGCATTTTAATATATATATTTTTGGGTAACACACATAAACATATTATATGATATGAGATCGCTATAATAAAGAGAACAATAAAACCAGTTGTATTTAACGAATTTGGTTGAAAATTTGATGATTGATATTTCATATTGTAAGTTCAAAGTCTAATTTTAATTTTTTTTATAGTTCTAGATTAATTTATTTTTTCAAAAATTAGTAAGACAAGTAGTTTATCTTTGATCTTTGTTGTTCTTTATTTGAAGTTTGCCTCTAAAGGCTTAGAGATTTAAATTCTTAATAAGGTGTTTGTAGGTAACTAACCAATTAATTATTCCAAACAGTGGTCCTACAAAAATAATTCTAAATAAAAATTACAATAATTTGTATAATTAAAAATCAAAGTATATTATAGGGATAACTTCAAAAACTCCCGATGTGGTTTCGCACTTTCTCACTTTAATACCTTGCAGCTTAAAGTGTATCAATTCGCACCTATGTGGTTTTGTTTTTCTCTTTTTATTGTCAATTTTATTATTATTATTTTTTTAAATCAGTGATAAAGTTAAAATTAAAAGGTATTAAAGTAAATATTCGATAAATCTATATGAATATCTGAAATTTTTTGTATATAATTTAATAAAACATTAAGCAAAAAAAAACTGCCGGAAAGATAAAAACAAAACCACAAGAGAGCAAATTGATTCATTTTAAACCACAGAGTACCAAAGCGAGAGTTTATGAAGTTTTTCCTATATTATTATATGATTAAATTATAAATTAAGATTATATAAGATTTATAAAAATATCTTGGATAGTACATTTATCTTGTGCTTCACTGCTTTATTTAAAGGTTTTAGTAGACGAATAAATCCTATCCAAGGTATAAAGCGTATCTTTATCATTCCTTTTTTTGTCACGCACTTTACCCCTTCATTAATTAACAAACCACTAATTGTGTAATTATTAAATTTTTTTTAAAAAAAAATTAATTAACTACAAAGAGACGTGGCTTCTTATTAGAGTCCCTATCCGTGGCTACAACCATTCCCAAAAAACCATTTTTTTTGTTCTTTTTTTAAAATTCTTTTAACTCTCACACTTCATCTTCTCCTCTCTCTCTCTCTCTCTCTCTCTCTCTCTTCGTTTTAGGGTTAATCCTACACAACAATGCCTCTCTCTTAGGGTTTCGATCTCCTCTCCGATCTACCCCGCTTCGTCCCAGAGGTATAATTCTGGTGCTTTCCTCTTCATTTCAGAGATTAGGGTTTCGATTTGTTGGCAATGGCGGTGTTTCTTTGATGATACCCTGATTTACTCGACGGTGATGGGGGGTTTGGGGTCTGGGGATTCGGTTTAGGGTTTCCTCGATGGAGAATTGCTGGGATTTCTTGCAATGGCTCGGCCCCAACGCGTCGACGTGCGTGTTCGCTTCTCTCGACGACCCGAGCGATATCGTCCGCGCGAGCGCCGTCTCCCGATCCTGGCGCCGATTTGGTGAGCCACAACGATTTCGAAGAGATCATGCTTGTTTTTCTTGTTCTCATTTCAATAATTTGCAAATTCTCTCTTTCTTTTTTTTTTCTTTTAATTTTTAATTCCTTTGAAGATACCTCATTTCTCGTCTATAATTAGATATTTACTAAATAGAAAGTGAAAAGATTAGGTTTTTATGTAAGGTAGTAAACCAAGTATTTGTCGGCGAACGCTTCAGGTGTTAATACAATGTTCAACCTCCTTCAGAGTAAGTTGAGAAGATAATGGGGGGATTGATAATTTCTTAAGACCGTCGTACTAAAATGTGGCTTGTTATTGGTTTGGTAGCTTGCATTTTCTCGTTTGTAGAATTAGATTTTATTTTTGTACTTTATTTCAGCAGGATGGGATATTAGAAATAGTAAATTTTCTCGCAGCTAAAGTGGGTTGTCGTTTATCGAGATTATGATATATTTAAAGTGGCTGGAATGTAGAGGATCATTAAATTTTCTTTTTAAATGGTTTGCAGTTATTGCGAATGGTTTTAGTAGGAGTCTATGCAGAAAAATTTGCCCAGAGGCATCAAATTTTACTCGTGTCGTCGAAGTAAGTAGTTCGGCCATGAATCAGGAAGTTGGGTCTAGCGCTGCCGTGGAATGGGAAAGCCTGGTGAGAGAACACAGGATATATTCATATCTTAGTCGCTGCCTTGTCTCACCCGAAGGTAGCAGGGAATGCATTTCTCGCTGTATTGGCGCTTCTAGCACTGATAATTTTCCAGATGAGAGCATTGAAAATACATTGGAACCAAGTGATCGAGTGTATATGAGACCGTCCTATTGGTCAAGTGGGGGGGAAGCTGATCCTCAAGTGCCCGAAAGTCTTATTTATAGGTTGGAATCTGATTTGTGTGTTGTTAATGAAATCAAGATACAGCCATTCAAAGGTCAGTCCTTGGACTATTCGACTTTTGCAAACACATATTTACTATGTGGTCATGTATTGGTTAAGATCTTTTTCTTATTCGTTTGTTCAGCATTTTTCCAACATGGTGATCCCATATATTCAGTGAAGTTTGTGCGTTTCCGGATGGGCAATTCCAAGTTGCCCCTGCGGTCAGAAAACTATGTTACGGATGAGAATGAAGGTCTGGCAGCAGCTGATGACAACTTTGTATGGACGTATATTTCGCCTGAATTTCCAATGTTGCAGGTGAGTTGAAGAGATGCTCGATGCATCTTTACTTGTGCTCTTCTTGGTAGCGCAGAATTACCAGTTTGAAACGAAACCAATATTTAGTGGTTTGTGTTCCTTATAATTTAATGCGGACCGTATTATTTGTTATGTGCCAGGAAAGTGTTTTGCAATCTTTCAAACTTCCTCGCCCTGTTCTTTGCATTGGAGGAGTTGTGAAGATTGAACTATTGGGTAGAGTTCAGAAACAAGCGATGGATGGTCTATATTACATATGGTGAGTGATTATGGAACTTGGTTAATTTATTTTGTTTAGCATTAGTTACCAGGTTCTATAAACATTTGTAGCATTTCCATGCGCAGGGTGAGTTCCCTCATCATGTGCTATGATGTTAGTATTATAACATATGCTTTTTGAAGGTTTTTGATGCAAAAATAGAGAAATTTCCCGTCTGGAACTAGTGTTCCTATAAGGAGCTTCTACTGTAACGAAAAGCTTGAATTGATGTTTGGTGCTTCGGCTTTTGCTGCAGAGAGAAGCTCTTGGGGGATTTTATCATAGGGTTGTCACCTAATAGCACCAAACACCCTACATCTTGCATCGGCGCTGAACAGGGCCTTAAACATATTTCTTTCAAGCTGATGCATTATTTTTTTTGGCCTGTTTTTGCAAATTAAAGCGTGAGCCACGTTCAAGTGCTTGGGTGCCCGCTTTCTCCCAAACTAGCTCTCGACAGCCCAGAGGCTTCCGGTGCTTCAGTTCTCAAGTACTTCCCAGTTGATAGCAGCAGCGTGGCACCTAATGGTGCTTCAAGGGATGACGAGGCTAGGGAGCCTTCAAGGTGGCGTTCTTTTGCCGCTACACTCAGGCATTTGGGAGCCGGAGGGGCATGGAACCAGGCCATCCTTAACTCGCTGCTACGGCCCGTACAGTTCGCCGAGGAAGACGATGACTCTGATGAAGAAGAACCCTACGCCTAATGCATCACGAGTGCGTGACGAGTAAAATGACCATCTTTATCTCTCCCCTTTTCCCCGTCAAGTAATTAACAGTGGCTAAATGCACAGTAACTTGTTGTGCTGAAGCATCTTTTGGCAAATATACACCTGAGTACTAAGAACAGTAGCTTTTTTCTTTATCGGATAATTTAAACTGCTTGGTTAGTATGATCTTCTCTAAGTTTTTTTAGCAGATTATGTCTCTCTCTCTTATTGAGATCTTCATTTTAGTGCACAAGTCATGTTTAGAAGAACATCAAATTGGCCGGGGAAAGGTACGCCAGATTCATCAACCTGAAAAGAACTTTTCAACCATCTGAGTAAGGTTGGTATGATATGAGCCCACATTGAATGATCTTTGATCAGGAGTTAACTACGGCAATTTTACAGGAATCAAGCCAAATTAATCCTGGTAAGAAAGAAACTAACCAATCATCTGCGGAAATTGGGAGAATAAAGAGTGATTGCGGAAATTAATCAGCTTTGTGTAACAAAGTATCCTAGTATTTTGATCAGTTACAGGTAAAAGGCCGGTTTTAACTCAACCTTGATGTATGTTCTGCTTAATCTGTTAGCTTACCGAGTGACAAGTTTCTTGAACTAGTTGATCTTGAGCTCATTTCGAATCGAATGTGAGTTAACTCGCGAACAGCGCGCCAATGAATCAGTAAGACTCCAAACTGGAATATTTAATTTATTTTTAATCAGTAAGACTCCAAAATCGGAAAAGGCCCTGCTCTGTGGGCCTACACTCCCCTCCACTTTCATATCTTTTTCAATTTTTCTTTTTTTTTTTTTTCCGCTCATCCTCCTCTTCTTCCTCCTCCTCCTCTCTCTCTCTCTCCTACTCGGCTTCGTTCCCGATGAAAGGGAACGATGTTCTCCTCTCTCTCCCTCTCTCTCTGTGTTGTAAGTTTTAGCACATGATTTTGCTTTCTCGACGATGATAATGGGGTTTTGGGGGTCTTCGATTCCTTTGTAGTGTTGTTGTTTCTTTTTGTTTTGTTTTTTAACCCTGTTGCGATGGAGAATCGCTGCGATCTCCTGGAACGGATGGGGCCCTACGCCTCGAGATTCGCGTTCGTGCTCCTCGACGACCCGTCCGATCTCGTGCGCGCGAGCGCCGTCTCCCGATCCTGGCGACGGTTTGGTGAGTTTTGCATGAACATCTTTAATAATCGCATAGTATTTACTATTTGGATGAGGAGAGTAATCAAATGTTTAGAATGTTCACGCATATTTAGTCTTTATTTAATATTTTTTTTTCAGAATAAGATGTATCGCATCGTTTGTAAAATATATTATCTTATCAAATTATAAATAGATATTGAAATATTTTCTTTCAATTTTCTTTATTTGTTTTTTTTTCGTAAGGTAGTATTCAATATCTTACTTTGACATTCAAATAGGGTCCTGAGGTAGCAACTCAATTTTATATATATATATATATATATATATATATATAGATATATATAGAGAGAGAGAGAGAGAGAGAGAGAGAGAGAGGCTTCTATGCTTTCGAAAGTACGGAGGCTTGATCTTGCTATTGACGTTAAGTAGAATTTTCTATTAAATTTTTATATAATTTGGATACTTCTACACCGTTGAACTAAAAAAGGTGCCGCATCGGCCGTTAAAATAGTCATTTTTGAAACCTTTTGATCGCTTAGTAAATGATGTCAAAAAATTATAAAATTTGGTTTCTAGATAGTTCCAATAGGGTAGATTATATCTAACGGAGCCGATCGTCGAATCAGATGTCCTATTATTGAAAACAACTTACAAGCACGGAGGTCCCGGTACTTTCGAAAGTATAGTAGACGAACTA
This sequence comes from Aechmea fasciata, assembly GCA_025177825.1. NCBI lineage: Eukaryota > Viridiplantae > Streptophyta > Magnoliopsida > Poales > Bromeliaceae > Aechmea > Aechmea fasciata. The sequence continues at coordinate 6,030,059 of CM045926.1, forward strand.
TATATATATAGAATTGAGGTAGAATACTTTTAAAGGCATCATTCCCTTGGTGCTTTTAGGTTTCTAGCCCTTGGATCTACTCCTTGATTACTAATAGCTATTGGATCAACACTATTCCACCTACCACCATCATCACAATCTTACATTCCTCCATCCAATGATTAAAAACTCAAAAGCACTACATCATTGGTGCTTTTGATTGTATTCTAGCTCAACTCTCTCTCTCTCTTTCTCTCTCTCTCTCTCTATATAGTGCGGTTATTATATTATCGATAGCACCAAACGTTTTGTATAGTCCGATTATTATACTATCGATAGCACCAAAAGTTTTGTATTACCGAGTTTTTCGTCCTTAATATATACATATATATATATATATAGTCTGGCTATTATACTATCGATAACATCAACCGTTTGGTACTACTAAGTTTTTTGTCTTTAAATCTGTTCCTCTGATCATTTCCACTTGTTAGATCATACTGTTCAACCAACCATCCACTCAACTCTAAGGGACCACTATCATCCTAATCTCACATTCTTTTATCTAATAGTCAAAAATCTAATAGCACATTTGACTTGGAGCTATTAATAGTATAGCAGCCTAATACTCTCTCTCTCTCTCTCTCTCTCTATTTATACATACAAGTACCCGAGTAACCCGAGTTATTTGTGTGCTGGGCCGGGCCGAAAAGTATCGGAGTCAAAGCCGGGCCATTAGATTTTCGAGCCCAGATCCCTCCCTGATCAGTTCCAGTTCTTTAAAAATGTTGACAGACACACAAAGCCAAAGATTCTTTTCCGCCATCATCACCATCCACTCAACAGGGAAGAGAATCCTGCGACACCGCTGGAGCTCTTGTCAGTGTTTTCTCTCTGTGTCATTCCTCGTGCCGCGACTTCCCACATAAAAACTCTCCGCAGTGGCGTACGGACTATATCCTCCTCCAGGTTCAAACCCACCCCCCCGCATTAACTCCCGGGACTATTTTGACTGCTTCAATTCACTGCTCCTCTAACAAAAAACCCGCCCGAGATTCACAGATATTGCGAGCAAACCATATCAGAGAAATTACTTACGCCTCCCACCGTTGTCACGGACCATGGAACCCCTCCTCCCCTGCCGAGGCATTACTGCTTAGCAACCGGTTCTACTTTGTCCGGAACGTTTTGATCGGGGAAAATTATTGTTCGTATCCATACAAATATATAATTTGATGTTTTTAACGATACTTGTAGCAAAATTTTATGCCTTCGTGTCTATAACCCATTTTTTTCATTCTATTTGTTTGTATTTACTTGTCCTCTTCTTCCTGGATCCTTCTTCTCCTTCTCCCTATCTCTCTCTTTCCTTCCTATGCGGCCCTATCTTCTCCCTATGCATTCTGTACGCATCTTTTGATCCAAATTCAAACAAATAAAATAAAATAAATATAATAATAATAATACTTAAAGAATATTATCTTTTCTGTAAACAGGATTCTGAAGGATTCAGGATCACATATTTTCTAAAAAGCTTAAAGAGTCATTGTTTCACACGTATGAAAGCCAGGCGAGTTCGAGTCGCCAGGCTCCTACCTAGATATTAATTTCCTCCCATTTAATTCAAACCCACGTCTGGGCCGACCAAGAAGTCTCGAGCGGACGTGAGAGAAGTGTTAAATATAAAAATGTTTAAAGTTATTTGTCTCTAAAAAAAGCTTTTGAGACAACGATTGTTTCACAATATTGTCTAAAATCTCTTTAAGATCTGAGAAAATTTTGAAGATTTAGGTTTGAATTCTATAAATAGGTTGAGAAAGGAGGTCGAGTGGGGCCGGACGGCACAAGAGGAGGCTTCATCCATACTAAAAAAAAAGAAGAGCATAATGTGAGGAAGAAGTAAAAAACAAAAATAGAGAAAAAAAAAGAGAGAGTGGAGAAGAAAAGAAGAATTATGCGTACTGTGAGGAACAAGTTAAAAAAAAAGAAAAAAATGAGTGGAGAAGAAGAGAAGGATTAAAAGGAAGAAGTTAAAAAAAAAAAAAAAAGAGTGGAGAAGAAGAGAATGATTAGGGGCCTGTTTGGTCTAGGTTCTGAAGAAGTGATTTCTGAAAAAGTAATTTTGGTTTGGAAAAATGATTTTTGTTAAAAGATGTAGAGCGATTGGTAGAGTTTAGATAAAAGTGATTTTTCTAAAGTGATTTTGAAAACTATTTGGCAATTTTTTTTAATATTTGCATAAATTAATATTTTTATTAAATTTTATCTTAAAATAATTTAAATTTTAAATTTGAATTAAAATTAAAATTTTTAAATTTCAAAATTGTACCAAATTTAAAATTTATATTTTTACATTTAAATTTTAAAATCTAAAATGTCAAATTTGAAATTGAAATTAAAAATTAAAAATTAAAAATTGAATTTTGAAATTTGAAATTTGAAATTTGAAATTTGAATTTTAAAATTTAAATTTTGAAATTTGAAATCTAAAATTTGAAATTTGAGATTTGAAATCTGAAATTTGAATTTTAAAAATTTAAATTTGAAATTTAAAGTTTGAAATTTAATTTTCAAAATTTAAAATTTTAAAGTTAAAATTTAAAATTTAAAAAATTAATCTGAAAATTAAAATTTAAATATTAAAATTAAAATTAAAATAAAAATATGAAGTTTAAATTCAAAATCAGAATAAGATTTTAAGAAGCAGTTTTTTTTTCTGATTTTGATTCTGGGGCCTTCAAAATCAGTTGTCTGATTTTCAAAAATGTAATCGATTTTAAAAATAAATTGTCAAACGCTCTATTGAGTCGAAAATTACTTTTTCGTCTAAATCTTCATTTTAAAAGCTAGGCCAAACACCCCCTAAGTATACTGTGAGGAATAATTTAAAAAAAAAAAAGTGAGTGGAGAAGAAGAGAAGGATTAAAAGGAAAAAGTTAAAAAAAAAAAGAAAGAGAAAGAAGAGAGAGAGAGAGAGAGAGAGAGAGAGAGAGAGAGAGTGTGAGTGAGTGAGTGTGTGTGTGGTGAAGAAAAGAAGGATTAAAAAATTATAAATTTTTAAAAATATACATATATATTTACAGTTGACAGGAAGTCGCTGCCACCGCGTCCATCGCACCCGCGGCCACCACCGCGTCCACCACACCTGCGGCTACCACCGTGCTCGCTCCGTCCTCCGCGTCTGCCGCTGCCACCATCGCGATTGCTGTCATCATCGCTGAAGCCGCCGTTGCTGCTGTGTCCACCGCCCAAGCCGCCCAAGCTGTCACCGCCACTATGTCCATTGTTGACGACCCGAGCCTCTATGTTAAAGATATGCCTTCTTTTTTATTGGTTTGGTTCATGCACCGGGTCTATGAAATAATAGACAGGATCTTATTAGGATTTATTATTTGATGGATCCTAATTTAAGTTGGAATCCTAAGTAGATTAGGATTGGTTTACTCTATATCACATTGAATTAGAGTAGGATTTTCTTGGAGTTTTCGTTGGAACAAGAGAAAGGTGGGGTTCACCATAAGGCTCTTGGTTTTTTATCCGGAGAAGACATAAGGTGTAAGCTTGTAATACTTTTTCTTCATATAGTGGAATACATCTCTCTCGCTCTCCCCGTGGACGTAGGCAATTGCCGAACCACGTAAATCTTGGGTTCTTCTTTCTGCATTTATTTCTTTTTACCGTTCGTTTGGTGTTTTCTCTATTTTTCGTGCATCTTTGTTGGTAACGCATGACGGACGATCCATCCGGTTCCCAACAAGTGGTATCAGAGCTTAAGGTTCGCGCTACATCAGAGATGTCGAAAGTCTCGTCTTCTAAGTTTGAGGTGGAGAAATTTGACGGTAAAGGAAACTTCGGTCTTTGGCAGAGAAGAGTGAAAGCCCTTCTGGTTCAACAGGGCCTTCATAAAGCGTTGCTCGGAAAATCGAAAAAGCCGACATCGATGAGCGACGAAGATTGGGAGGAGATTGATCTGCGGGCATTGAATACAATTATATTGTGTCTAGCAGATGAGGTGATGTATAACGTCATGGATGAAGAAACTACAGTCGGTATGTGGGACAAGCTGGAGAAATTGTACATGACAAAAAGCCTCTCGAACGTGCTGTACCTAAAGCAAAAATTATATGGGCTACGCATGAAGGAAGGTACGGCAATAACGGAACACTTGAACACCTTTAATAAAATTATTGCAGATTTGCTCAGCATTAATGTCAAGGTTGACGAGGACGATAAGGCGTTGATTTTTCTTACATCACTTCCGTCGTCCTACAATCACTTGGTGACCACCATACTGTACGGGAAGCAAACTCTGAAGATGGAAGATGTTGCATCGATACTTTTATCCGAAGAGATTAGGTTGCAGGCAAGCAGAAGAAAACGATGCGAGTTTGGTCGTAAATGATACGGGTGGAGAAAGGGGACGATGTAGCGAACGTGATGCGGGTGAAGGAAGATCCCGTTCTAAGTCAAAATCGAAAAAGGTTAAGTGTTACTACTGCAAGAAGGAGGGTCACGTGAAAAGAAACTGCGAGAAGAGGAAGGTCTGGCTGCGAAATCTAGATTCCGCTGCAGATACGGCAAGCGTAGCTAGCGACACTAGTCAGGATTTTTTCACGGTTTCTACATTTTCATTACCTCTCAATGACTGGATATTGGATTCGGGTTGTTCTTGTCACATGACTTCGGACAGATCTTTATTTGATACCTATAAATCTTGTGAAAGCGGTAGTGTTATGATGGGCAATCGCACTAGCTGTAAGATGATCGGTATCGGAACAGTAAAATTAAAGATGTTCGATGGTGTGGTGATGACGTTAACGGATGTGAGACACATTTCGGATCTCAGGTTGAATCTTATATCACTTGGTACTCTTGACTCTGGCTATTCTATTAGCATTGCAGGTGGAGTCATCAAGGTGGAAAAGAGTGCTATGCTAGTCATGAAGGAAGAGAAGGAGGGGAATCATACAAGTTGATCGGTGGCCGTGGTGGAGAAGTCTAGGCATTCTCTAGACTTCGCTAACTGCATATTTGTTAGTGTCTGAGATGCCTCAGGGAGAGGGGGCGATAAGATGAGAGAGAGTAATGAAGTAAAAAAGAAGTCAAGGTGGAGAATGTTAAAGATATGCCTTCTTTTTTATTGGTTTGGTTCATGCACCGGGTCTATGAAATAATAGACAGGATCTTATTAGGATTTATTATTTGATGGATCCTAATTTAAGTTGGAATCCTAAGTAGATTAGGATTGGTTTACTCTATATCACATTGAATTAGAGTAGGATTGAGCCAAATCCCTCTCTATATATATACATGCATATGCATGTACGGAATAGGGTGAGGCTTGGGAGCGGCCGAAATTAATTAGCACTCCGGCTTAGGAGCCGTACGGTTCTGGGGGTGCATGAGGCTTAATTAATTAGCATGCAGTGAAGCTAATTAATTAAGGTGGCCGGTTCTCTTCATGTACGTCCGTACGATAGCTTGAGGAGAAGAAGTGCCGTGTTCTTTGCATGCGACGTCGGATCGAAGTCGGCGGCGGAGCGACGGTTCTCGACCAAATTGTCTGAGCGGTTCGGGTTCTTCGAAGCAACGACATAAAGGAATTTGGTTAGAGTTTCTATACTTCTCTAATTTGGTCTTCTCGGTTTTACGGAAAGCTTTTTCGGTATTTTCTTGGAGTTTTCGTTGGAACAAGAGAAAGGTGGGGTTCACCATAAGGCTCTTGGTTTTTTATCCGGAGAAGACATAAGGTGTAAGCTTGTAATACTTTTTCTTCATATAGTGGAATACATCTCTCTCGCTCTCCCCGTGGACGTAGGCAATTGCCGAACCACGTAAATCTTGGGTTCTTCTTCTGCATTTATTTCTTTTTACCGTTCGTTTGGTGTTTTCTCTATTTTTCGTGCATCTTTGTTGGTAACGCATGACGGACGATCCATCCGGTTCCCAACACTCTATACCCTTCGCCAACAAGGAGTCAAAACCTATTGACCATCCCGCTGCTTTGAGAGCATAAAAAGGCAAAAGGGTGGTGAAAGGGAGTGAAGATGCTTCACTTTTATTTTGAGTACACCAACCTGTACCTCTTTAATTGGCTTTGAATGGGTTACCTTTGTCCCTTTCAAAACTATTATGGATATAAATCGTACTATTTCTTATTTTAAAGGATGCAGTTAAAAAAAAATAGTGTAACAAGAAAAAAAATAATGCAACAAAAAAAGAAACAGTACAACAAGAGGAGAAACAGTATAAATATTTTTTAAAGGGATGCAGTTACAACTTAAAGAGTGCAAGAATAAAACAAACAGTATAAATATTTCTCAAATAGTGCAACTTTCGTTTAAATAATATAACTTTTATCTTAATGGATGCAATTTACATCTGAAATAATATAATAAGAGGAGAAATATTATAAATATTTCTTAAAGAGTGTAATTTTTATTTAAAGAGTGTAATTTTAATTTTAAAACTGCAGTTTATATCTTAAATATTGCAACTTATATTCATAATAGTGAAACATTCTTTTAAATCAGTGCAATTTTATTTTAACGGTGCAATTTCATATTCTTTGTTTTTCTATAATTTTTTTTTTTTTACTTCTTCTTTAGTTTTTTTTTTGTCATTCCTCTCTGCCAACGGACACGGCGCCAGCGACGCCGCCGCTAAGAGCCCCGCGCTCCGAAGTTGCAACGCTGCAACGATCTTTACGGTATCGGCATCGGCGAAGATGCGTCGTTGTCGGAGGCGGCAGAGGACGCGAAAGAGGAAGAGGACGAGAAGAGCAGTGAAGGACGAGAGAGGCGTCGTCGTCGGTCGAAGAGGAAAAAAAAAAAAAAAAAAATCGCGGCGTTGCCGCGGCAGGGTCAAAGACGAGGAAGGTGGGGGGGTGCGCGAGCGAGAGCGAAGGCATGAAGGTAAGAGGCGAGGTGGGCCGTTTCCGTCTCGCCACCGCTTTCTTCGGCGAGACAAAAAAAAAAAGAACGAGAGAAAAAAAGAGGAGCGAGAAAGAGGAGAAAAAAAAATAATAAAGATATTTTGGTCAGTTTGCTGAAAATTCGAATAAAATTTGTAAAATCGAAAAAAGTTGCCTACTTTTGCAAAAGCCAAAAATTAATAAATTTTTTATGCAAATTGGTCAATTTTAATTAAAAAAAAAATCAAAAAATAGATTCTTCGGAAAAAAAAAAAAAAAAAATTACCAGACGTTCTTTGGGCTCCAAAATTACTTTCCAGAAGTTAGAGGCGAAACAATCCCACTGCACCATTGTAGGTGATCACAAAAGTGCTAGTAAGAAACAATATTAATAATTTTGTATAAATTAAAATATTTGTTTTAAAAAAATTAGGATATGTCTTGTGTGCTTTCGAAAATAAGGATGTCTTCATACTTTAAGTTATCAATGACAATGAACATCTAATTTGACGATCAGACTCGTTAAGTATGATCTACGCCATTAGAAATATTTAAAAATTAAATTTTATAAATTTTTAATATTATTTATTAATTAATTAAAAAGCCCTAAATATGACTATTTTAATGGTGATGGTACGTTCTTTAGTTCAACAGTGTAAAACAATCTAAATTGGGTAAAATTTTAATACAAAATCTTACTTATCACTAAGAGCAAAATAAATACTTGCAATTTGAAATCTAAATTTTTTATCATTATTTTTTTATAGAATTTTTATTTTTGATTGACAAACAAAATTAAAAAAATCTAAAAAAATTATTTTTAGATAGTTTCAATACTGTTGATCGTGTTTAACGAAATCAAACATCAAATCGGATATTCTTTCATCAAAAAAAATTTATACGTTTATACTTTTATACTTATACATTATTTTTTATAAAATTTGTCACATGGCAATTCCTCCTTTATCTTTATCTTCTTCTCTTTCTTTCCATTCACTAATGCTTCACCTTTCCGCCCTCATCTCTGTCCCACTTTTCAATTTATATGTTTGTATGTCTATTATTATCTAAACAAATTATTTTAAAAAAAATTTAAATAAAAAAATTTTTTTCATATTTTTTTTTAATACTATTTGTATTTATTGATTTCTGATAATAAATTTTAAAATTTTAAAATTTTTTATTTTATTACATCTTTGTCTTTTGTAATATTAGTCCACTGTAATTCCCGGATAACTTCACTAATTTATAAGTACGACACAGTAGCCTAGCTCACAAGTATTATCCTCTTATATTTTAGTTATTATTATAATTATTATTTTTATTTAAAGTAATCGGTCGACACAAAACTTTTCCTTTTAAATAGAGACTCCCCTGTAACTAAAATCAAACCAAATTTGAGACGGGAGCATCAATTCAACGCGCGCGCGTAAAAAAACGACCCCAACGTTGGGCGAAATTACGATCGAACCACAACGAAACACCAAGCCCACCGCTCCGCTCCTGGACCGGGGCGTCATTCCCGAGGCGTGGACCCGCACGTCCAACGACTCCTCGAAGGGCATATTCGTCACGAGGAGCCAATCTTTAACTCTTTCCTCCGTTATCTCTATCCCCAGTTCCCCACTCCACGCTCCCTTCTCCGTTCTCCGTTAAAACAAACGAGCGCTTATAAACCACAGAGGAGGAGGAGGAGGAGGAGGAGAGTGAGGAGGTGGGGTGGAGCTCGGAGGAGGAGTGGGCGTGGAGATGGAGCTCGAGATGGAGACCATGGCGGCGGCGATCGGGGTGTCGGTGCCCGTTCTCCGCTTCCTCCTCTGCTTCGTGGCGACGATCCCCGTGAGCTTCGCGTGGCGCCTCGTCCCCGGAGCCCTGGGGAGGCACCTCTACGCGGGGCTCTCCGGCGCCGCGCTCTCCTACCTCTCCTTCGGCTTCTCCTCCAACCTCCATTTCCTCATCCCCATGGCCATGGGCTACGCCGCCATGCTCCTCTACCGCCGCCACTGCGGCATCGTCACCTTCTTCGCCGGGTTCGGATACCTCATCGGATGGTAATTCGCCCTCGACTCGCCTTGGATTCGGAGTTTTTGATTCCTCCCCCGGTTCCTCTCTCCTCAGATCCGATTATCTAGGATTAGGGTTTCGTGTGGATCCAGCGAAGGTCGGGATTCGTGAGAGTCTAGATGCTTCGGGAGGAGTTAGAGCACCAAAAAGTAACAAAGGAATCTTTGAATTGATGCACTACTACGTAATTGAATGAATTGCATGGAAAATTTAGGGACTTTACTCCGGTTCAGAATCATTCAAAATGTTTCTTTTCTACTACTGCATTGACCCAGAGAAGAAGAAGTTTAAACCTGAAGTTATGATGCTAGGATACCTCCTTCCTATAGACTAATCTGAATTTTAAAGGGAAATTTTTGGAGGGGTTCTCTTGTTTTGCATGTGCCTAAAATTAGCACTTTTATAGACAATTATATTCCGTTTTCCCTAAAAGGTAAAAATTATACCTCTTATTTGGCCTTGTTGCCGCCACGGCAATCTAAGAATTGTTTTGTTCCGGAATAATTGAGCTAAAATCATGTTGTTTTGCCAACGATATAGCATGCCGAGTGCTCTGTTTTGCTGATGCATGGCTCAGTTTCTGCTGATGTTTTTGACTTGGGGCCTCATTAATACCTATGGGTAGCAGCACATGCTTTGTTTTTCCGGTTAAAACAAAATGATCATATTATTTTGAAAATGCTTGGGTGGTACTATGATATTACTCTTCGATTCAAATAACCGTTTTTTTTCGATTTTCAATACTGTTCGTCTCCGAAATGTGACTTTTGTTTCTAATGCTGCAATCCTCGCTTGGGCGTCGGAATCTTCAACAGAAGTGTTTCACTGTTTTCTTATTGGTGTCATTTTTGCAGCCATGTGTACTACATGAGTGGGGATGCATGGAAGGAAGGAGGCATTGACGCGACTGGTAATGATGCCTTTTTTAGATTATTTCCTAATTCAAGTTTTTACAAATTAAAGCATGCACAGTGACTTAATAATTTCCTGATCTGGAGGCTAAACTTCTTATTCTTATGTTCTTAACTTCTCTTTCTCGCCTTTTCTATTTTCTATTGTGCATGAATAGGTGCCCTCATGGTTTTGACACTGAAAGTCATCTCGTGCGCTATAAACTACGGCGATGGACTATTAGAAGAAGATGGCTTGCGCGAGTCCCAGAAAAAGCACCGATTAATTCGTTGTCCCTCTATAATTGAGTACTTTGGGTACTGTCTCTGCTGCGGTACCCACTTTGCGGGTCCTGTGTATGAGATGAAGGATTATCTTGAATGGACAGAAAGGAAAGGGGTGAGTGCTAGCTTCTGTTCTTAACTTTGTGAGGGAAACTTCTTATTCTGACGTTCTTGCCTCATTTTGCTTTGCTAGTTGTGGGGCCCTTCGAAGGACAAATCGTCTCCTTCACCTTTTCTTGCTACATTGCGTGCTCTAGTTCAGGCTGGCATATGTATGGGTTTATACTTATATTTGGTGCCACATTTTCCACTCTCACGATTTAGTGAGCCCATATATTATGAATGGGGTTTTTGGAAACGGCTATACTACCAATACATGTCCGGCTTTACCGCCCGTTGGAAGTACTATTTTATCTGGTCAATCTCAGAAGCATCAGTGATCATATCTGGGCTTGGATTCTCTGGTTGGACTGATTCTTCGCCTCCAAAACCCAAGTGGGATCGTGCGAAAAATGTTGATATTCTTGGAGTTGAACTTGCAACCAGTGCGGTCCAGTTGCCCCTTGTATGGAATATTCAAGTCAGCACTTGGCTACGTTATTGTAAGTTTCTACTTCCTGCTTAAATGATTGCAATTGTTATTGTTTGTTATTGTTTGTGCTGCTTAGGTATGGATGCCTTCTTAGTGCAATACTAATAGCAGATTCACGATACATCCAGAAAGGAGAATTGGGCTACGTACAGATAAGAATATGCTAATTAATTGCTATCCTTGCGGATGTCAAACTTTTCGTAGAATGATACATTTTCTGCTCTTACCTTAGGATGCTTCTACCTTTTTGTACATCAGACCGTTTAGATGATAAAGTATTGAGGACTATCTAACTAGAGCTTTATGTGTTTTAGATGTTTATGAGAGGCTTATTCAGAAAGGGAAGAAACCTGGATTCCTTCAGTTGTTGGCTACACAGACTGTTAGCGCCGTTTGGCACGTGAGTCACTATTCTTAGTTTCATACGGAAAATGTCCAATATAATGTGGTTATAATTTTCTCAAAGTTTGGTTACTTCTTTGTTACTTGAAGTTTCACTACGCATCTAATATTCACTTCTGATCCTGACGCACTTTTGAACCGCAGGGTTTATATCCTGGTTATATCATATTCTTTGTTCAATCAGCATTGATGATAGCAGGTTCACGAGGTATGATGCATTTTATATGATAGTGTGCCTATATTTGCTGTCGGTCCTTCATGTTTAGTCTTCAACAGGGGGGCTTAAACATTCCTATAACATTATCTTCAAATATTTTTGAACAGTTATATACAGATGGCAGCAGGCTGCTAACAACAATGCCATTTTGAAGAAGATTTTGACGCTTACCAATTTCGCGTACACGCTGCTTGTTCTCAACTATTCTTGCATTGGTTTCATGGTTAGCTCCTTCGTTAAGTAATAGCTTTAGAGAGGCAAATTTTAATGATCCGTGGAAGTAAACTTCGTCTCTTCTTTTTTTTTTTGCCTTCCAAATCTTCTTTTTGTGGGGATTCAATTTCTTCTATTCAGATAGTAACCCTATGCAGTTCATGCAGTGAACTACTGTATCTGCATCACCAGAATATTCTCAAATCGATCGTGATTTTCTGATTACCTTATTGGTTTTAAAATAAACTATAGCCAGAAAAGTCAAGAACTTTCTAAATGATCTCTGAATTGAACTTGCTGTGCATTTTTTAACAGCTTGCATGCCTGCTTATTGTCTTGCTTTTCATCTGATGCAATATATGTTCATGCGCTTTGTTTGCTTTACCTTCTGAAGGTACTAAGCTTCAAGGAAACCCTGGCCTCCTATCAAAGTGTGTACTTCGTCGGCACTATTGTTCCCATCATATTGATTCCGCTGAGTTATATTATCAAGCCAGCGAAACCTGTTCGGCCGAAAGCTCGCAAGAGCGAGTGAGCGAGAAAAGCATGTCTCATCATGCTCAAAGCTTGAGGAAGCATTTTTTCTTTTTTTTAAATTTTTTTATGAGTGATTTGAGATTTCAGTATAGCTTGCTTGATCATTTGCAATCTTGTAAACATATCCAAGGATTTAGGACTATCAATAATGTGTTTTTCTTTTTCTACTTTACGTGGGCAGTAGTAGACTCTGTTAAGTTTTTCAGAAACTTGAATATTTTTCCGGAGGATGCGTTTTAGTGCATTTCGAATATCTGTTTTCATCTGTAGTAAAGATGAAAACGGTGCATCTGCCTTCATTCACGGTGCAGCTGTTTTCCAGAAGTTTCATCATTCTCTCCTTTTCCTAAATGCTATTTGGCAGTATGCAGAGATATGTTCCAATGTAGACTTGTCAATTTGATCAGTACTGGAAGTAACGGCTACCTTCAGGTCAAGAATTTAAATGTTCATCGGCACTGACTGTATCTATCATACTGTATCGTATCAATAAGATATAAGTACGATACAGTCTTCTCTTCTCGGCACAGTTGAAATTTTTTTATTCTTTAAATTAGTTAGTAATTTTTTTAATAAAGATCAAAAGATTTGATAAAGATGAGTTAGGTTACTATACTATTAATAGCACCAAGTCATTAATGTATTAAGTTTTTAGATCTCGGATAAAGAGATGTGCGATTAAAATGATAGTAGTCCCTTAGGGCTGAGTGGATGGTTAGCTGAAAAGTATGAATTGACGGATAGAAATCATCAAGGGGTAAATCTAATAGCGAAAAAATTAGTAGTACCCGACTCTGATAAAGATACATAATAAGTAATTAAAATATTTTGTTACTAAAAAATATATATATTATGTCAATGTGTGTTGGTATAAATATATTTTTTTGTGATCGACACATATCGATACGGTCGCCATATCGATAAAATTTCGGTGCGATTCCATGCCACGGCACATAAATCCTTGCTTCAGATAATCGGTAAGGTACAGCCTTCCCAAGCTTTTGATTTCTTAAGATATTGTGTAACATTCTTCGATAAAAAAGTGGCAAGGTATATCCTCTCACAAGGGTATGGTTTGGCGCTCAGGCGAGTAATGCAAGCAACTTCCCAAATCATCGAATGCTCTTGCAATAAAGCATCGTATGTTCTTACAATCAATGCGCGCGAGTATTAGATGAACTGTGCAAATGTCCTTACAATCAATGCACGCCATTAATGAATGAGCTGTGCAATTTTAGACGTTAGTAGGGTGCATGCAATTTGCTGTGGTCCTGAAGCTGTTGCGTTCAACAATTGAAGCACACAAATGTCAGTGTTGTGGGCATACCAATTCCCAATATACCACACTACAACAGCAATCCATGACATACTGGCACTGCTAACTAACTGCAGGGACAGAAAGTGGCCAGTGAATGCGACAGCAGATCCAGCAATCAAGGGAAAAAAGCAGGGAGACACAAATAAGCACATGCAAAATCAAGGCAAAGTTAAGGAGAAAACAATCTATAAAGAGCATAAAATCTCAGAAGCACGCCCACCAAAGCACAGATAGAGACGATAACCGGTAAAAACTGCCGGTCCAGGCAATAAAAGTAAAGGGAATGCTTAGATCCTCTACGCTTTTTAGCCTCAGTAAAGAAGGCCAAATTTGTTTCACCGAAACAAGAATAAGATCATACACACAAAGATATTATCCTTAAAGAGCATGCTAGTCCACCACATGTTTGAACAAGTTTGGTAATAAACATGTGTACTTGATCACGTTACATCGGAGCCTACAGTTTTGAAATTGCGAGATCCTACTTTTCATCACTTTCCTCGTTCTTTTGCCCGTATCGCCGATTGAACTTTGCAATCTGACCCAGACTCTGCGCCATTTGACGCTTAGCTCTAAAATGATAGACTTTGCCGACATGGTGTATTTTGGTCATCATAACATTCATCAGCCTACCGCTTTGGGTCACGTAGGAAATCCACTGCATTTGCGGGTGCAATCCCTTCCTCATGTTTTCACCTGGCATCCGCGCACGCACAGAATAGTACAAGGAGTTAGGAACAATAAGAGCATAGCATTGATGGCATGCTTGGTTTGAGATATTTGAAACTTGAAATGGGAATCAGAATAAGCCATTCTCATTATGAGTGTTTGGATTAAGCGATTAACATTCCCAACTCCCATTCCCGAGGTATTCAAATCCCTCAAAAGTGACTCTTCTATGGTGGGAGTCAACTTTGATTTCAGAGTGATTGAGAAATTTTTTTTTTCCCACTAATAATTGTTTGAATTCAAATAAATCATATAAATTTAATAGATTAAATCGTAATTTCAAATTTGAATTTAAAATTTTAATTTTAATTTATTAAATTTTAATTTAATATTTCTAAAATTAAATTTTGACTTTGACCTTGAATTTGAATTGTAAAATTAAATTTAAGTTCAAATTGTAAGTTCAAATTTTGATTAAATTTTTTAATAAAAAATTTAAATTTTTAATAAATTTTTTTTAAAAAAAATACTTTGGACATGATTCCAATTCCGATTTTGATTCCTCTTACGAACCAAAGAGACTGTTGTTTTTGTCATTCCGTTTTCGATTACGACCCATTTCTATTCCTATTCCAATTTCGATTCCTCTTCTAAACCAAACATGCCCTGAAGGTTTTCTTTATCTCTGATTCACTACAACCCTATGATAGCCTCTATGGAACGAAATTCTAATATTACATAATACAATTATAGAAACTAAACTTTCAGGTCACCTAGTATCTTTCATCTCGCGCTAGCTATGTTAATCACTCTACAAAATCTTTTATATAAAGAATGCAAAATATGGAGGTCGAAGAGTAAGAAATTAATAAACTACATAAATATCAAAGTAGAAAGAAAAAAAAAACCTGCAAATATAAGCAGGAATACCATGGAATGCAAGAAATTTGTAAAACAATCAGCATGTAAAAATACGTTAAACACATATATTTTACATGAACAAAGAATGTAGCTTAACTTCTAGACTAGACATTAGAAGATGGAATAAAAGCTTGCCCTAATCACGTGATCTCATGCTGCACTAATCGTAATTTACCACGTATCACAAATAGCAGAGAAGGAAAAGCTGATGGGCTACTGTTCTTAATAGAAAATCGATTCAAACGATCACTGCGTACTAGAATCGAAGGGTTATAAGACTACAGAAAGGAGTAGAAATGAGAAGAACACCACGGTTGACGAAGACAAGATGCCAAGAACCAATACATAGTTGATACGCGAATTACAGGGAACTTTTAAAGGTGCGAAATCGAGGCATTCGAGAAAGCCTATCTACACGGAGGGCAACATTCGAATCTCGAGATGCCTCGGTTCCCAAACGCCTCTTCATTGTTAGAACTACTAATAAATGTATCTGGAAATTTAGAAAGATCTATTGCGTAAAAAAGTAGTAACTTTATGTGAGTACAAGGTAATAACAATGGAGCAGGGGAACAACTAAATAACACAAAAGTATATAAAGTCTTGTGATGAATTTAACGAAGAACACTCCATAGAAGAACAATCCGATACCATAATGAAGCATAATTTGGCTCTACATTACTTACAGGAAAATTTTCAATTCAAGCCAAATTTTGAGAACAGGAATTGTGATATAAATAAATTGAACCAATACACAAACCAAACAAGCTAATATCAGCACCAACAAATAAAAACACGATCTTGAACATAATTTCTCAACAAATTACCGGTCTTTTTCCCTCTCTTTTTTTTTTTCTTTTTTTTTTTTTGAGTTCCCCTAATGTTATAAGATCTTAAAAACACCTTGTGAGTAACACAAAAACCCTAAATTAAAAGAAAAAAATTAAAACAATAATAATAATAAAAAAGACTAGGAGATGAGAGAAAGGTCCTTAACCTCTTCAGTGTGGGAGCGATGAGAGAGAGAGAGAGGTCGCAAATGGCGATGAGAGATCCGTGGAGCCCTTTGCTGCAAAATGAAAAAAAAAAAAAATTAGGGTTGTTAATGAGCCGACGAAGGCCCAGAGACTAATGGGCCAAATAAGGCCCATGAAAAAATAGGCTTTAGAATGGACCGGGTCATAACGGGCCTGAGCCCCGTGAGCCCGCTTCGTACTTTACAATTCGGCCCTCAACTTTTAAACTTATTACAAATTACAAATTCGGGCTTAGCGTTTGCATTACGCTGCGGTTCGGCTTTTTCTTACACCACGAGGTGAATGTTTATATCCATTTTTGGAGGGAAATTTGACGCATGAAAATGTGATTGCATTGGAACGTATACTACGGGGAACTAAATTATAAAGATTTTGTAGTGCGTAAATCATGACTCGCAACAACATCGCAATCAACAATCAAAATCGAGGCCCCACAAAAGTCCAAGTTTGGGGCTCACTGCGGACGAAATCAAAGACTAATATTTGACTCTGCTGTAGAGTGTAATGTTGTTTACTTTTAAGTAACAATTTCTTCTTTCCGCTTAAATTAGTGTTCTTTTTTTTTTTCTTTTTTTTTTTCCTTCTTATTACGAGATATTGTCCAACTTTGAACTTAAAAATTTCGAATATTAATTATTAAACTTTTTATCACTTGCACTAAATACGATGTGTGACTACTATGATAGTATGCTGTCCTTATAACTTGTCAATATCATAGCATGTATAATTTAAAAAACACTTATCAGGAACAACTTGCGAGGTGGGGGAAAAGAACTTTCCCCCCTGTGGAGCACATTCTTTCCCCTGGGGGTCCGTCAAGGACTCGTGCTCTCAGCATTCATTTAACGCGTCCGGATTAAGACATGTCGACGAAAATGACACCTGCGGCTGGCCTATGTGGGTCATATATGCGGTACCCCGATCGACCTCCGTCTAGAGTGTAGTATGTGTTGAATCGGACTCGGTGCCGACATGCGTCGGCCAATTGCAATTGCGACCGCTAAAACTGAGTCTTCTGTATAAGACTTTTAAGAATCTCAAAAAGAACAAGAAGATTTGCGGCTACTATATATA
This sequence comes from Aechmea fasciata, assembly GCA_025177825.1. Classification (NCBI taxonomy): domain Eukaryota; kingdom Viridiplantae; phylum Streptophyta; class Magnoliopsida; order Poales; family Bromeliaceae; genus Aechmea; species Aechmea fasciata. Next base: position 6,047,170 of record CM045926.1, read on the forward strand.
CATCAAATATCCGCCAAATATATCGCGGTCGATCGACTGAGTAAAACCGTCGAATGCATTCGATGCCAAAATATTGTTCTAAATTCTATGCACCATGGAATGAGTCTTAATTCTAGACCTTGATTTGAAATTCCTATAGCTTCACATTTGAAAATATAAAAGATAATGAACCTACTGATAATAACTAGACGCTGTTGGTTTAAGTTATATTTTGTTGGAAGCGTGATTTTCGCTAATACTAATTGTTGGACCGATATTTGTACTGATACCGATTATATAATCAAAGATCTGAAATAGAACAAAATAATATATAGAAGAAATATTGAAGAAGAAAGAAGATAATTAAAGTAGTACTTTATTGATAAAAAATAATTAATTACATTCTGGACAACACTCATGCAGATATGCCTACTATGACTTATTTCTCTAATTAATTAACCCACGCCTATTTTTATATAGTTATCAAATTATAACAGATAATAAATCCAATTTTACTTTGGATAATTATATATCCTAATTATAACCAAATAAAAGATTTAAACTTATCTCTAATTATATTTTAATTAAGTTTGGATTATTATTCCAACACATCTGATGTCTTGAGGGTTTTATTTTAAAAATATAAGAGATCATGAATTCTAGTAATAAAAACTAGCCTTAAATATCTTGGAGTTGGGACATATAAACCAGCCTTTAAGTATTTTAGGCAGGTGAGTTTGGCTCAACGAATTATTACTAGTGAATTTGGCAGATGATTTGAATTAAATAAATTATTATTACTATTGGGTCAGACCGTTATATTCAACTTCATCCTTAATTAGCTAGGCTCCCTTTCATATTACAAATTTGGAAAGGTTTATGAATAATCTTTAACATGTAATTACAAACCACATGCAACTTAATGGTTGAATTTCTTTCTTGGTCTTGCTAATTAAATCTAGATCTATTCGTGATGACAATATATGCATGGCGATAAATTAATGGTGGAGAATTCATTTGTAATTAAGCACAGCATTATTTAATTAGGGGCCGTTTGGTTGGATGTAGTTGTAAAAACAGTGTAGTTGAAAATACATGCAGTTGCAAATGCTGCAGTTGTAACTACACCTAATCTGTTTGGTTTCTGTGATTGCAATGCTATGAGTTATATTTTTTCTGGTTGGTAATATGAAGTTGATAGTTACATTTGTAAATTTTGTCATATTTTCAAATAGTGGTGAGATTACCTTCACTAAACATAAAATAATTGTATAATTTTATTAATCATTTAAATTTACTATTTATAAATAAATAAGTAGATATATATAATATTTTTATATTTTTCAACAATTCTTCAACTTATTAATCGACACATTTAAAATTTTTAATTTATTTAATTTTAATATGTAAATCAATTAAACTTTAAAAATTTAAACGATTCTCTCTTTTTTTTTTTTTATTAAATTTAATAATTATAATTAATTATAACTTATTAAATTATCATACACATTCACATTCTATAAAAATTTAGAAAAAAAAAACTATATTCCTATTTTAAATAAAATAAATTTAAAAAAATTAATTTTTTGCACAAAGATTGTATTGTCTAAAAAATTTTATTAGTATGAGTTTATTTACAAATATTTTTATTTACCTATATACAATATTATTTATTTATTTATTTATTATTATTAATTTGTGGGTGATTCTATCTCTCACCACTGCCCTCTTGATTGGCTACGGCCAATTTGGATGTAGTTCCAACTGCTTAATTGACTCTGTGCAGTTAGGCTAATCGGTTAAGCTAACTCAACTGCACTAAACCAAACAAAGGAATTGAGGCTGCACGCATTTGCAACTGCACTATAGTTGCAAATGCGTGCAACCAAACAGCCCCTTAGTTGCATATTTCGTCTTAACTCGTGTAGGATCCACTTCAATGTCTCTCACATAAACAGTAAAATATTTACCATAGTCCATGAATTAAGGATGGGTTCAAGTACTGTCAAAGACATACCGAAAACATCTATGTATTAACCTAATACGAACAACAAATACACCAAAATAAATCTTTAAACTAATAATCACTCTCTAATAGCATATAGAGAATGTACACATACTAAACTAATGACTAGAGAGTGAAGTGCTCCAAGGAAAACATATGAGGCTCTGGGTTCTCATGTATCTTGTGTTGGATCTACTTATGCTCTTATATGAACACAAGTAGAACGAAACAAGACATAGAAGAAACAGCGTCAGCGACAAGTTAGTTTGTACGCATGCTTTGGATGTAGGAACCAAATTGATACTTTTAACTATATAAGAATCAATCATGCATGGGACCCTTATGTATATATGATACGCATATATAGAAAATAATTCGGTAATAGCCATTAATGATATATAATAATAATGATACGAAGTTATACACAAATAGTTCTGAGAACGTTGTCTTTCTCAATGACTTCGCGGGTTAATTTCCACCAAACTAATTAAGCTCAGAATAAAGCAATTATTTTAGATTTACAAGCACCACGACATCGAGTCGCATGGTGTTAAAAGTCCATTCAAAGTGTACTCATCGATCCAACGTCCTTATACGAAGCTCCAAACCAAGAGTTGCACACGAAATGCATCCCCCTAAGAGCCATGCTACTACTGTTCTTATCGATTCGTTCTAACCCTCAAGTACGTATAATCCAAGCTACTAATATATACTAATTAATCATATGTTTTTTATTACATAACTGGGGCTTTCACTCCAACAAAATTAGATTATAGAAATACATATTTGAAATTTTTGTGTAAGCGTCCTATTTATGTCAAAACTTAAAAAAATATCTACTAATGTCTAAATATAAAATCCAATTCAATTAAAAATAAAAATGTTACTCTACTCAACCCTTATCCTGACCTGTAAATGCCTATTCGCCTGGACACAAACGCGTTAAAAAAAAAAAAAAAAATCGATACCATCTCTCCTTTTTTCTTCACTCAATTCACTGAAATTCTAGACGAAGAGCCATTCTCTTTCGTTCTCCTCCGCCACCGCAACCAACAAGGTAGAGTTTCGGCGGTTGCTAAATGCTTAAATAAGTGTTGATAAATTAGTAGCATTTTTTTTAGATTATAACGATACTTTTTAACTGTTACTATATACCTAGCGATCCCACATATAACAACACTTTTTAAAAGTGTTGGTAATTTAACTAGCAATATTTTTTTTTGACCTATACCAACATTTAAAAATATCACTATAAACTATTTTTGTTGTAGTGTTTGAATCATGGTACAGGATTTGACTAGGGGAATCATCAGACACTTCAAATTGTCTTTTCCAGCTGTGTAGATCCTTTTTGCGGTCTCTGCATGCTCTGTTTTCATGGGCTCTTGGAGTGTAGCAAATTTGAATATTATAGCCTTATAGGTGCCGTTTGCTGCGAGGATGATAAGAGATTATCCCTCTCTTTACACCCAAACATAAATTTCGTTTTCGAGAACAGTAATTTTTGGATTCATAAAATAAGTTGATACTGTTCCACATGTTAATTAAAGTCTAAATTTAATTTTAGTTATGATATTAAATTATTAATTAGATATTTAAGTCACATCCTTCGTTTAAATAATAAAGTAAATAATTATTAATAATTTAACGTGTTTATCCGTAAACTAATATTTATTATTTATATAAATATTGATCAACTATTAATATTTTTATTCATATAATTAATTTTTTTTACTAATTATCTAACTAAAATAATTTACTAACTAATTAAAAAATTAGATTATTTTTTTTTATATTTAATTAATTAATTAATATATTTCATTATCTTATACAATATTCATAACTAATAAATTTATTAATGTATTAAATTATTTTTAATTAATATTTTTTTTTTCAATCTAACCATCTAAACCCTATTTATCTTATTTATTTTCAGCAATAACCTAATTTTCATCCGAACCGAAAATTGGATTAGTTCCTAATTATATCTCAACTAATATCTATCTCTAGAATAAACAATTCTTACTTATACCCGAACTAAATGTAGTTGGAGCCTAGTAAATTTGAATATTATATAATGAATAATTAAGCTCATGAATAGAAAAAAGAAAAAAGAAAAAAAAAAAAGAAGCCCCAAATGCCAAATTTAGACCCACCACTTTAATGAATTGATAAACATTCATCATTAAGCTCTTCTGCTAGAAAAGCACACTAATTTGACAGAACTACTATGAAATTCTGCAGTTGGCATCCAAACGAAACAGAGTAAAATTTAAAATTTCTATAAATTTTATAAAATTATGAATTCGATTAGGTCTAAACCACAGAAAATATACTCTATGAAATTTTCTAACTAGCAACAAGACATACAAAAGCTTTAATGACTTAAATATTTAGGTTCTCTTTGGATGTGCAAATATTTTATTCAGTATATTTTATAATTTATTTAAGATGTTTATATATTTAATTAGCAGATAGAAAGTATAATTAAATATTTATAATTTTTTGAGAGAAAAGTAGCATACTACCCGCTTCGTTTATTTCATTTAGAAATAAATTTTGCCGGAAATGTGAATCAACTAGGATTCGAACTTGGGTCTCGGGTACCAGCCACCAAGCCCTTTGCCACTTGCTCTACGAACGGACAGTAAATATTTATAATTGAATACTATATTCGGCCATCAAATCATGTTTTTTTGAATAAGATGAACCATCTTATAAGTGAAATATATTATCCTATTAAATTATGAATATCAAAACATCTCAAGAAACCGGTCGTCCCTGACGCAAGTGGTAAAAGGTTTACTGGTTGATACTCGGAGTCTCAAGTTCAAATCCTAGTTGATTCATATTTCTAGCTAAACAATCAAACTACTTTCTTACAATCACACTAAAAATAAGTTATTTTTGAATAACTTATTCCGATTACCAAACAGGCCATCAGAAAAGCACATCAACCATATAGTATTTTTCTTCCATTTATGCAGTATTTGGCCTGGCCCTAGAGTAGGCAATAGCTAGGAAGTACCATGATTCTTGTTTCATGTGTTCTTAACTAGCTTAATTAGGTTGGTCTTTAGGTACTAAAAAATTAAACTGGTTTTAAATCGTTAATTAGTTTTTCTATAAAATAATAACATATTTAATTTGATTTTTTTAAAAAAATGAATGAAAAATGGAACCAGCATTATGAACAGGAGTCCGGCTATAGTGCTTGTAAAAGCACCAAGCGTTTGGTGTTTGTGATTTTTTTACCGTTAGATCTACATCTTTAATCATTTTCATCCGTTAGATTATACTATTCAACCAACCAACCACTTAACTCAAGGGGGCCCACATCATCCTAACCACACATCTATTAATTCAAGGGCTAAAAACTTACAAGTACCAATGACTTGATACTTTTGAAAGCATAGGAGCTCAATTCCCTAATTGATTACCCTGCATAAATATAGTTTGGATATCGTTTGGATATTTTTTTTTGTTCTTTACTGAGAATTATTAAGACTAAATCGAGAAATAAACTCATGAATTACTCTGATTCAAACCAAATGCAATGAAAATTTCATTGACGTCGTCGCGTAGTTTGATACCAATAGTATCACAGCTGTTATTCAAAAGATCAATGCAGTAGTAAATAAAAAGTTTATATGCAAATTTAACCCATTAAATATTGAAGGCGGGAGTTAGACACACAACCTCGCAAATCGAAGGATTTAGAATTGACTCTTATATCATATTATACAAAAACTCTTTTAATAGAAAACAGATCTAGAAATAAATATTAACAACAACTTATAATTACGAAAATTACATAAAATATACTAATAAAATCTGTAAATATAAACGACGCAATCAAAAATTGAAATTAAAGTACTATTAACTCATTCAAATTAAATAAATTAAAAATTTTGATAGAAAAATTAAAACTATAAAAAATCCATAATTCAGATATGTTCTACTCGTGATTTCCTTATAATATTTTAATAATTCATGTTTCGAAGCTGAATAGTTATGAAATCGAATAAAAGTTGACATTGGGCTCTAATTTGACATTATAATTATTGTATTATTATTATTGTTCTTGTTATTATAATATTTGAAAAGGAGTGTTCTTGCGACGCGTCGAGAAATTAGTTGTCGGTAGAAAAGGGGAAAAATAAATATTTACAACATTTTCCTGTCATTTGACCCAGAATAATGTCTACTTAATTATATATGTTGCACCGGAAAAAACTCTAATAAAAAATTTAAGCAACTCAATTACAAAAAGTCAAATATTAAAACAGAAATTTAAGCAACTCAATTACAAAAAGTCAAATATTAAAACGGAAATTTAAGCAACTCAATTACAAAAAGTCAAATATTAAAACGGTCAACGTATATTCAATTAGGAATTTAGGATCCCCCAACCCACCACCACCCCCCAAAAAAAAAAATAAAAAATCATGAGCCGTACTTTGTGTTATTATTCAAATGACCGTTCTAATAAAAAAAAAACAAAAGATTTTAAGAATAATATTAGCATCTCCGCACGCATGCGTCTTACACACACCTATAGAAAAAATAATTAAAAAGATAACAAAACAACTCACGTAAAGAGCTTTTTTTTAATAAGCAGGCGATTGATCTAACAAAATAACTCACGTAAAGAATTTTTTTTTAATAGACAGACGATTGATCTAAACACGACACAGGCTGAAAAATATATATTTAACGCATATAATCATGTGCACGATAAATTTAAAAAGTCTGTATATAAAAGCGATGTATGAGGCAAGATATAAAATACAGATTCAACTCATTAAATTATAATAACAGAGATTTTTTTTTTTTTGAGAAATAGATAGCAAGCTACCTGCTTTCGTTCATTTATAATAACAGAGATTAAACGTGTTAAAAATGGGTGGAAATTAAATCCATGACGTCACGGAATCGAAATTTCAAGACCAAATCTGAAACGGTGATTGTTCCTGCGGAACATCTTATGCGGACGCGTTACGCCGTATAAAAGGCAAAGGGCCATTGCAATTTTAGCTCCATCCCTTCTCCGAGAGTTGTTTCCCCCACTAGTTTAGTAGCTTCCACAGGGGAGGCATAAGGAATATTTGTTTGTATTGTACACCCAACATTCCTATTTCTAACTAACTCTTCTCTCTCTGTTTTAGTTTTAAAACCTTTCTCCCTCCAAAAACAAAAACACCCCAACCGTCGCAGCTATGTGTACACACACCGTCCCAGGTTGTGCGAAATGCGGCGGCGGCGGCGGCGGCGGCGGCATCGGTTGGCCGCTGGTCGAAAAGCCTCCTCCGGCGCCGGTTTTAGAGCGGAAGCGGCGCGTTGCGGTCGCGGCGGCGTTGGACGAGGTGGGGCCGATACTGGGCCTGGCGGTGCCGATGATCCTAACGGGGCTCATCCTCTACCTCCGATCGATGATCTCGATGCTGTTCCTAGGCCGCATTAGCGGGCTGGCCCTCGCGGGGGGGTCCCTGGCCATCGGGTTCGCGAACATCACGGGGTACTCCGTGCTGTCCGGGCTGGCCATGGGCATGGAGCCGATCTGCGGGCAGGCCTTCGGGGCCCGCCGCCACGCCGTGCTCGGCCTCGCGCTCCAGCGAACCGTCCTCCTCCTCCTCTGCGTGTCGCTACCGATCGCGATCCTCTGGGCCTCCATGCGGCCCCTCCTGATCCTCTGCGGCCAGGACGAGGCCATTGCCTCCGCGGCCCAGTCCTACATTCTCTTCTCCCTCCCCGACCTCCTCCTCCAATCCTTCCTCCACCCCCTCCGCATCTTCCTCCGCACGCAGTCCATCAACCTCCCCATCACCTGCTGCGCCGCGCTCGCCATCGCCCTCCACCTACCCATCAACTACCTCCTCGTCTCCGTCCTCGGCCTCGGCATCAAGGGCGTCGCGCTGGCCTCCGTGTGGGCCAATTTGAACCTCCTCCTCTTCCTCCTCGGCTACGTCTGCGTCTCCGGCGCGCACAAACGCGCGGGGGGGTTCGCGCCCTCCGCGGAGAGCTTCACGGGGTGGGGGTCCCTTCTGAGCCTCGCCGTGCCGAGCTGCGTCAGCGTGTGCCTCGAGTGGTGGTGGTACGAGATCATGATCCTCCTGTGCGGGCTCCTCAGCAACCCGCAGGCGACGGTGGCGTCCATGGGGATCCTGATTCAGACGACGTCGCTCATCTACATCTTCCCCTCCTCGCTCAGCTTCGGCGTGTCCACGCGCGTCGGGAACGAGCTCGGCGCAAACCGGCCCGACCGGGCGCGGCGAGCGGCCACGGCCGGCCTCGGCTGCAGCTTCGGGCTGGGCCTGGTCGCGTTCGCATTCGCGGTGTCGGTGCGCAGCGTCTGGGCGCGCATGTTCACCGCCGATGAGGCGATCATCACGCTCACTGCGTCGGTGCTGCCGATACTCGGGGCCTGCGAGCTCGGGAACTGCCCGCAGACCACGGGGTGCGGCGTGCTGAGAGGGAGCGCGCGGCCGAAAGTTGGGGCCAACATAAACCTGGGGGCGTTCTACGGCGTGGGGATGCCGGTGGCGGTCGCCCTGGCGTTCTGGGCCGGGCTCGATTTCAAGGGACTGTGGCTCGGCCTGCTGTCGGCGCAGGCGGCGTGCGTCCTGCTCATGCTGGTCGTCACCCGAAGAACCGATTGGGATGCGCAGGCCGACCGGGCACAGCTGCTCACCGGAGCAGCCTCCCGTGGATGCGGAATCATCGGCTGCGGCATCGCCGTAGGCGACGAAAAGGCAATTGCCGGGAAACCCGCAGCGGCGGAGGAGGAGGACGAGGAGGAGGACGACGGAGATGAAAAATCAAAATTGGCTATTAGCATAAGGATCGAGCATTCGATGACACTATCGTGATCCCAATTACCTTCTTCTTTTTTTTATTATTACTATTTTTTTTTTACTCCGTTTGATTTTTTTTACTCCGTCTTACAGCTAAGACGAGGTAACGACATGCAACGTTGAGAGATGCAGGCACCTGTGCATTCTAAACCTCTTCTTTTTTTTCTTTTTTTTCTTTTTTTTTTTTGTGTGGCGGTGTTTATACTTTTTTTTTAAAAAAAATTTCACCTTCTTGGTTTTTTTTTTTATATTTTAATTATTATGGGTGGGAAATACGAGAATACCAGTGTACAAATTGTCCAGATGCACGGGTCTAATCACGTGTTCAATGAGCAATTTGGACCACATCGCTACTGGACCGAGTCTCTATCTATCACGATTGGATCGGGTGTCTTATCTTCGGACTGCGACGTGAAGACTCGGTCGCCTGATGGGCCGACCAACCATTTTGGATGGAAAATTCTATTAATCGAATCATCGAATAATAAAAGATTCATAAGATAAAAGCAGTTTATATGGACGCCGTGGCCTATGTCCTAGCCGTTGGATGCGCACTGGTCTGACTATTCAAATCGGTCAAACCGAGTTCCCGCGTTAAATTTTGGGTGGCGGTGACCCTGATGTGAAGTTTTTGCAGTAGAACCCCACTGTGTAAGTGGCGATTACTAGTTCAACTACGTTGACTGGGGAACAAGATGCACCGTTGAATCTGCATCGGAACGGGTCAAATGCCAAAACAGAAGAAGTAGACGGGGAGGCCAGAGCCCGTCGACGATTTTTCTAAGTATGCATTATTTTCATTTGGGATAATTACCTGTATACTACTACTCTTATATTTGAAAATATTCTATTTATCTCTATTCTTTTTTTTAAATACACCTCATATGTTCTACCGTTATTATAAAATACTCCCGCAGTTATTTTCTGTTAAGTTAATTTAGATTAAACGTGAGTTAAATATTTACCGTAGTTAAAAAAATTTAAAATATTAATTTTGTCCTTAACTTAAAAGGACATAAAAAATATTGGTGACGGTAGAGGGGTATATTTGAAAAAAGATCAAAAGTCAAAATACATTTTGTACCTGACTTTAAAAGCAAATAAGAAAGACTGCGATGATGGGAGGGTATATTTGAAATCACAAAATAGTAATTTTATATAGATAATAATAGAGTTAATTAACAGATTTTAATTCTAGGAGTATATTAGAAATAGATTGGAACGTAGAAAGGGTATTTTTAATATTAACTAAGAGGAGTAAATCAAAAAGTCGAAAATTTTTCAGGAATATATAAGCAATTGCCCTTTTTCATTTTGCCTGTAATGTCCTAAGTAGAGTTTCACATCAGAATATACTAAAAGCACAGTAATTTGAATCCTCCACGTGATCAAAACTTAAGGAAACTTCATTATAACTTGAATTCAGAATCTTCTATTATGATACTATATTAAATAATATGAAACAACTATTATACTCTATAAAAGCTTAAAGAGTACCATTCACGTCTTGAGTCTCTTGACACAAAACTTCTTAATAAACTCGTGACGTGGATTTGAATTAAATATATAAAAAAAATTGAGAGATAATTATACAAAGTTTGACGTAACTCAAACTTCATACCTCCCTCTCCGATACTATATCAAATAATATAAAATAATCATTATACTCTTAAAAATCTAAGAATACCCTTCACATCTAGAGAAGTAAACTTAAAATAAATGGAGGAAAATTAATGAGTCTGACGTAACTCGAACTCATGATCTCCAGCTTTAATACTATATTAAATAATATGAAACAACTATTGTACTCTATAAAAATTTAAATTGGCAGAGAAAACGATATATCTCTATATATAACAGTTTTGCCGCAGTAGTATATAGTTCTTTAACAACATTGTAGACATGTTGGAGCATAACCACAACACACATGTAGAGATACAATTTGATTCAGCTACCAACGCATAAATATACTCCAAATCCGTACAGCATCCATGCTGTGCTTAAAACTACGTATTTATCGACACTTAACGATGCCCTTAAAGCCCCCTTGAGAACCATTTCAAACACCTCAAAGGTCACACTCAACTCAAGCATAATTTTTTATGCCCAAAAGGGCATCTATCTCCAAGGAACTCGGTGCCCTTTATAAATATTTCTCAGGGTTGACATAAAACGCCTTACAACTGTTATTATCAAGGCCACCGCATTTCTGGCAAGTCAATAGGGATTTCGATTGGCCGCTTCCCGTTATTTATTATTCAATTAAGCCAAGATATTCAACTCTTTTGTTTATATATGCACGCATATCTCTATCAAGTTATGTAGACAAGCAGTTTCTACAACGCCAATCAACGAATCCCTGTGTAGAGCAGAATCACGAGCTGGATCCCGAGAAACATATAAAGAAATGGTTCTGATTCTTCTCCTTCCGAGTCGTTTGAAGTTCACTGTGCTACATGCTCAAAAAGATTCAAATTAAGAGGCAGCAGTTTACAAACATGTAGGCTAGTACAATCCCAGCAACAGAGATGAGATTTTATGCTTGATTTAATATCGCCATCGACGGTGAGACAGAGATTTAACGCCGCATTACAAATCACCCAATTTTCTTTGATAACAAAAGTCAGATCTGCACCATATGATGGCCTCCTTTTTCCCATTTAAGTTCTTCTAAAATCTCTGTATAAATCCAAGCTCAACTATGATTTTCCTACATTTCCAGGTCAGAGAGTCTACTGGCCCTTGTTCTTTGTAATCATAGTGTTTCTCTAATTGGGCGACTTGTGTATGAAAACATCAAAATCAACTCATTGAACATTCTTAAAGCATAATTTAGTAATAAAATTTAACAGATTTGTCACAATCTAGAAGATTCCTATCCACTCTAGTTGATTGTCTTGCCACTTTCATAGATGAAAACATCAAGACGTACCCACTGATCGATACATTGAAAAATATCATTAGTTCGCCATCTTAACTGCAATAGCAGCTTCAATTCCAATGAAAATGCACAATGACCATATCTCTTACCACATTGATCGTTTGCTTAATTGCCTCTTCTTTTCGATTATCTGATGGATCAGTTATAACAGAACAGTGATAAGACATGCTGTAGTAGACTGTAGTTGACTCCATTTCTCTCTCACATCCAATTTCCAACTTCTTGTTGCTAGTAGTATTTGAAACTTCAAACTAGAGCTTCTTCATATTGGACGGTAATTCACTTTTCAATGCAGCAGAAGCACTTACTGAACGTCAACCAATATGGCTCTTCATATTCTCCAAGGAATTTAACTCAGCCTGCGAAACCTAATTAGATAAAGAGCTAAAAAACATTAATACGATTGGTCTCTCATCTCAAATATTTGTTTTCGTTCAAACTAAGCATGCTTAGACATGTCGACCAACCATCACACTTACTTCACCATCGCATGTAGCCACTATTTACTAATCCAAGAAAAGTGTACAGTTCAAGTTAAGAGATCATGGCCAATACAAAAGAAAAGGAGGCAGGGGTTTTCTATTGTTTTGTTGGGGGGGTTGGTGAGGGGAGGGGAGTTGGGGTGGGGTGGGGCAGAGCGGTGGGCGTGGGCGGTTGGGAGGAGGGAGCATGTCTAGTGGTAAGGGGGCACAGAGAAGGTCATCAAAGGCTTTGACCCAGGCGTGCCTACCAGAGCCCCTCAAAAAGACTTTTGAACTTCCTCCTCCCTCCACTTGGCTTTATGTGCAAGGTGATGCAAACCTCTATGTTCCATCCATAATTTAATAATGAAACAGTTGTTGGTCAATCCTAAAACACTATCCCCCCAATTGTTGCAATTTAGAATTTCAGGGTAATGAAAGTAAAATTTAGGACCTGTTTGGCTCTGTCGTAGCATCTATTGTTTTTTGATAAAATCATAGCATCTATTGTTATTTGACGAAGTACTATCTAGATAATTCTACCAGCAGACACGTTATATTATGTACATTTAACAAACTTTTTTCTATGGCAGAATTAGAAATACCAAATCAACAGTTCTAGTTTTCAAAGCTCAGAGACTTGACTTCTTTTTTGCCCTACAGCATAAGCTCTAGATTTTTTGTCTTTGCCAAATACTCTCCAAAGGCTTAAAGCAAATGCAAAAGTGAGACCAAATAGGCACTTTTGAATTAAAATCAAACTTTTTGGCGGAGTATTCACCTACCCCTACTACTTTCTGAACTACATTATATCTACTAGGCCATGCAGCAACTAGGAAGTAATGAAGTAATAATAAGTTCTGAAAGCATAAACTTCATTTTGGTACTTTTTCATGTTGTAAGAAGCTATCAGTCAGATCATTAAGATGATTCCAAAGTCCAAAAAATACTATTTAAACAGCGCTACACACTACAACACAATCATCTATCTACTGTTACAGGGAATTGCACTAATTTAGAAGTTATTTTTGGGTAAGCAAAAGCAATGCTAATTTGTCTATACCACCCCGATCACCAGCTTCAGGTGCTGATGATCACACCAAGGCTGGTGGGGCCACATCCATCGGAGCCTGAGGAATATATACAGCATGGTTTTATAGAGAACATAGCTGGCCAATAATTAAAACTAATACCGTTGACATTTCGAATTATCTTAAGGGCTTTGACTATTTTAGAGTCTAAAACATTTTTTTCATAAGTTGACTATTATTAATATATCAAGTTTGCTCCCGCATGACTCATTGTCCTTATTAAAGACTTGAATTTTTTTTTATTTTTGAGGGGTCAACAGGCGTGAACAGAAGAATGATAGTGTATCTAATTATTTTTGTGGGTTTAATCCTACGTTAAGTACAAGTTTGTTCATTTCTTGAGCTGGACATTACGGTTTTGTTAGTTGAGGTTCAAACACACCAAGACAACACACGGTAGCTTTAAGAAAATTACTCCTTAACTAGACTTATTTCATTTAATGTGCACTAATAATGTAGCAAATATTTGTACATAGAAATGGTACCATTATAAACTGGTTGACAATGAATCATCACTTAAATCAAGACTTTTAATTTTAAGTCAACGGCTAAATAACAAAAAGATAACATGCAATGAATTATGCCTACATGTGTAGCATGTCTACCTTGACTGATCCATCAATGATCTCTTTGTTGTTTAGCTGATAATATATCCACAATGGAAGTCACTCCGATAGGTTGTCGAAATTGACTTTTACAAGTATAAAAATTGCTAAAAGTACTTCGTTGATTTTAATTTATAATTGAATTTTCATTATTTGGCCGGTGCATGTTTTAAAAGAAATTTAAAAAATTTAAGAGTTGATGATAATTTAAGAATTGACTTTTACAAGTATAATAATTGTTTAAATAGTTGATGATTTTTTATTGTAATATTGGTTTAATATTTGAGTAAACTACAAGCTATAATATGATTCTTTTTTTTTGGAATTTGAATGTACTTTTTTTGGATCAGTGAACTAGTCGCAGTACGATGAAGCAACTTGGCACCTCAAAATTTGTCATTTAGCCACAGAAAGAGCTGGTCAATCAATGATAATGTCCTTATCGGATTTATCTTATTTTCATATAGTTTTCCTTTTATACAAAAACAGGTGCAGAACACAACAGATTAAGAGGGGGAAAAAAAAATAGAAGCATTGAGAGTAGACTCAAGAACGATCAAAAGTATATGTTTGTAAATTTCCAATTTTCAAAAAGAACATAACTTTCCTTGACTCACCAATCACCAATTCTACGACCAAGAGGAACAAACATGCACTGCTCAAAAATAGCAATTTTTGTTCAGCTAAAGCCTGGTTGTGACTTGTCTCATGCAAGCAAATGCACTACTAATTGAGAAAATGAAGTTCATTTGTAATTTCCCAGCTTAATCAATTAACATCTTACCCTACCAAAGATTCTAAGATGAATTATCCGGAGACTTAAAACAGAATAATAAGTTTTTAAATATCCTGAATCACTTTGGTTAATGTGAAATTTCCAGAGAAAATGCCACTTGAACATTAGTTCAAATAGTGAACTATACAGTCCTGACCAATATTATGAGAGTTAGTGGTATTAGCTTGTTTATTTATCTTCTCTGGTGATGACCAGTAGAAGCTAAAGAATATATGAGAAATAACAGCAAATTTCAATACCAACTATCATGAAACGCTAGAAATGCACAAAATTATCAAACAACTCTGTATTCAAGAAACACCCAAAAGTATAGCACTAATGCATAAAAAGAACTTGCATTATGTGAAGGTTTGACTTACATTTCTTGAGTATTTTGGGTGTCGATTTTTCCCGGGAAAAATCATGGCATTGCACCAAAAATGTCATCTCACTTTGTTCATAAATTCATAACCTCAACTTATCTGCCAATGTGACCATCAAAATGTCAACAGGGAGTGCATGCACAACAAAATGAATTGGGTTGTGCTCTTATACCAACATCAATGCATCCTAAAAATCAGAGGAAATTTTTTTTTATAAAGGTTCAACAAATTATATCATCATAGAATAAACCGAGAGTGTTACAACTTGTGTATTGCTGTCCAACAAGCACAATTTTGGCAAAATTTGTACACAAAACTAGTGCATAATAGATTGGACTTGGGATCGATAATCATCACACAAGCCTAACATCGAAGAATCGTCACATGTATAAGGGAAACATGCTAAGCTTATCTTTCTTGACTGGTTCACAAATGAATGAATGATCTCAAATAAGATGATCAAATACCATCATAATAATCGCTCTGGTGGTTGTTTTACTACAATTTCCATTTAATATTGATACAAAATGATGGTGTTATAGTTTTCCAATCAGGTTTCGTAGCGTACAGGATTTGATAACCAACATCTGCATTAACTAAAGTGAGACATTATCCTGAGACTGGTTTTTTATTCTCCAATCATTCTCTTCTGGTCAAAAGTAGTTCTCCCTAAGTTAAAAATGTATTGGGAAAAAAGAAAATTTGCTAAATACTTAGTTGAAAGGGTTGCTTTCTTGTGTTGTCAGTTTTTTAAATGTATGCAAGTCGTGTACGCTCCAACTACGGGAATGAGAAAAAAAATAGAGAGCACGAAGGCTATTTCAACGGATGGCTGCGAAATGGTTCAAATAAGACAAAATGTAGTTAGACTTCACAAAGTCATCGTACGATCAATATAAGAGTTGGTTGATGAAAGGCGACGTCCAAACTTCAAAAAACTCTAAAATAGTTCCATTCTAAATGGCGTGTTAGTTCTTCTTTTCCAAAATTATTTAAAGGAAAAGGAAATCGATTTCCTAAATCTAAATGAATAGTACTAGTACAATTAATATCCATTCTGACGTATCATGAAATAAACTCCACAATTATTATATTAAAAGAGAGAACCTTAGTGGATATTGAAAGGAAATGTACAAAGAAATTAAAAAGTTTTCCACCTTTTGCACTTCATATTCTCTTTATTAGATGTTATTTCTTGTAATGTCTATACAAATCTACACTAGGAGAGGGGAAAAGAGAGAGATCATATAAACAAAGAACCTTCAGGACATATCTGCATGAATGAAAATCTGATACCCTTGGATAGCTCTGGTTTCTTGAAACGGTAGAAATGTTCTACTTTTGTTTCATATACACCCTATGATTCAAACCTGATGCATTCAGTTGATTAGTATTATTCCTTTTGCACCGATTTTTTTTTCATTCTATGTTTCTACATGAGATAAAAGTAAATTTTTTGTTTGAATGGCACTATTCCAGTGGCTTTGTTAATTGATAGACACAATTGTGAGTTGTGATGATTTTGCAACCCATAAATTACTTAAATAAATGAGCTTGTTGCATCCACTTCGCCACAAATCAAAATGACATCCTAGATATAACAGTTAAGGAAATTTATTTTTCAGATATGTTATTGCATTATGTACGTTAACAGGCTGCATATATCAGTTTGAGATGCTAATAGATTACTGTTTAAAGCTCCACTCTTTTACCCCAGCAGTTCCTTACAGAAACACAAGAAAAAATAAGAACATTAATCATTTGCCAAGGCCTACGACTATGATCAAAGTGAGTTTTTAATTCATTTTCAATAAGTATACACTGATGCATACCCAGGACCTTGAACCTTAATTGGTTTTAGGCTTATTTGGAAGCTTTTGCAAGTAAGCCTTATACAGCAAGCTGTCAAAGAAAATTGTCCATTAAAATTCTGCAACAGTTTCCTGCTGAAGCTAGAGCAAAAACTTAAAATCCAAGCTTCCACTTTTGGTGGCCCAAAAGCCCTTTCCAGCTTCTTTGTCAAGCAGAAGTTATAAACCTTTTTGGGTACAAAATGCCTGGCTTCAATTCTCAAGTAGAGGAAGTTGTATTAGAAACCAGACTAAAGAAGAATTCACATATTTCCACCTCAAATTTCTGAATCATCTGATTAGCCCTTCCAATCAGATTAGCGATTAAGGATTATCTTCAAAACTTTCCACTTTATGTGCACTTTTAACCAGGAAGATTTAGAAAAATAAGCTTGCGTTTGTAAGTGTTACTTGTCAAAACTTGGCGGTTGATATCATATACAAAACTTTAACTAGTGGTAGGAAGGCATTTAGAAATACTTTCAAAGAAGTAGTCAAATGTCCTCTCAGTCTAACGGAAACATACAACCATACAAAATTTCCAGAATAGAATACTGTGAAAAATCTCAAGGTTAAATGAAATGCAACAGTGGCAACTAAGGTTAGAAATTTGACTAGTTCAACCATTTACTGCATGGAAAGTTACGAGGTATTATGAGAAATGCAGTGCTGACGACTCAGCACGTTAATGCAATAGTATATTGCAAATACCCAAGACAATAGAAAAGAGGTTAAACAAATCTGATACTTCCGACAACCATCAATGTAATCTTAGCTGATATTGGCAACAAACTATTAAATAATTGAAAATGATTTAAGAACAATGTGCAATATGAGTGGTCCAAGAATAGATAGTTGAGAAGCGGCAACTTAAGTTGGAAGTGGGAGCAGTCCATTTATTTTTTGGACCACTCAAAAATGGAGTCAAGTTGTATAGTGGTCCAGCCATTTGTTGGATTTAAAGTATGGTATACTATGATAACTACAGTTGTCATCATCACAATGCACTATAGTGTTAAATATATGTCACAATTAGAAAAGGAGTATCTATCTGACATTCCTTATGATCAATCACCTTGCCTTAACAAGTATGCGTGAGGCTAGATTAATCCGTGCAGCATCCGTGTCTTTCGAGATGAGAGGGGAGATTGGAAAATCATTAAAATATCAGGAACAATTGATGAGGAGTTAAACAATTAAGAGATACTGTTTGTCCATAATCAGCATATGTACAGCGGAATCAAGAGCTTAAGCCAAGTACGCTTTCTTTGGTGAACTTTGAGACCACTGCAGGAAAGTTACTCTAGGTTTGATAAGGTAGTTGATACTGTTATGTGGAAAGGAGAATAACTTGATTATTTTTCACAACATCTTGAACATCAAGGCTTAATCCCAGTGAAGTAGCAGAGAAACCAAAGAGACCACTTGGCACATAAGAGTTTTAATTATAAAATTGAGGGAATAGAAGAAGGTATTCAAACTTGCACTACTCTAAAAGCTTTTTTCCTACATTAATTTCTTATCAAAAGAATGAGCTCAAAGGAGAATAAAAAGCATAACTAACCATATAGACATAGTTACATGCAGCATTTGAACAAATCATCAACTTTAGCAATTTTAAGATTGTAGTAACTAGTATCAACCAATCTCAATGAATCATGCCGAAATATTAACTATTAATATCACCGGATTACATATTATAGCACGAAATCTAGCAAAGAGAATTGGCTTAAACTACTTCAATCGGAAGTTGCCTACTACGTACAAAAAGATCTAAGCTCATCTATGATTATTAATGGGACTCCAAATATACTGAACAAAATTAAGTTTAGTTTGTTCCTACCCAAAAGTATCATTTCCTACCTGGTCTTTGCGTGCCAAATATTTCAAATGAACTTTTCCGTCTTCGTTCGTTTACTGTTCGTTTTGCACTAAAATGTTACATGTAAAATGTGATCTTCGCATTGTAACTAATAATGGCGCTAAAATAGAAAATATGAATACGATAACTCTGTTCGTTTTCGTGCTATTTCATCAAAATCTCAGGGTTTTACGATTCCAAAAGAAAATCCCTGCTCATATCACATCTTATTTACAAATTTCAGGCAAAAGAAAATATGAGATGCTTCCAATAATACCAGAAAAGAGAAGAAAAATTGTGAAAAATTTAAGGGAAAATCTACGGAAATATCAGGAGATCGCACATGTGAACCATTAGGGTTTAGACAACGAATCAATCGATTGATTTGCGAGCGAAAACGACAAAAAAACAAAAAGGAAGAGGAGATTGGGGATTTACTTGAGGTAGGGTTTACTGAGATTCAAGGAGATGATTTGAGACATCGCTCGAACGAGACGAAGAGGCCCCCGCGCGATGTAAATGCGGGAAAAATGAGTTCGCTCGACGAGTATGTTTCGTTATGGTGGGGTCGACACGTGGACCTATCACAGCTAGTCAAACAGTGACAGTAGTCAACGCTCCGAGTCAACGCGATTCAAGTGGAGCTTAGACCTGAGTTCTTAAGTGTGGTCCGAATCGGATCGGGCTAAGTCAAGTTTGGTTTAGACCCAAATATTTACTTAAACCCGAGATGAGCATACTCTGTTTGGCTCTGTTATAAGCACTACTAGCCACAATTTGTTGTACTGTCTTATTTGATCAGAAGCCCGCACCGATAATAGACTGTTCGAATTGATCATTTGCTGGTGGATTATTTGGAAGACCAGAAATAATCATATATTTCGTCAGCAACAGCTCGATCCTATTTTAGCCGTCGGACGGCTCAAGAGCCTGATATCTTCGTGGAAAATTTTATTTTGAACGAGTTTTGAGTTTTTTTTTTTTTAACCCCCTCTAATGTTGGTTTCTTCCTGAGCCCTCGTTGTCTTACCTTTGTAGCTAAATTCATCCATTCAATAAATGAAGCAGATAGCGTGCTACATATTCTCAAAAAAAAAAAAAAAAAAAAAGCCCGCACCGATAACAAAATATGATAAGAAATGTTTAAATCTCATCATCGCAGTATTGTGTAATAAATAATAAATAAGATTCGCATAGGCTCAAGCAGCAGATCACTTCTTGGAATGACATTTTATGATTGATTGATTTAGGAAGGACAGAATCAACTTCTTCTTCTTCTTCTTCTTCTTCTTCTTCTTCTTTTTTATGTTTTTATTTTTTTTATTTTTTTTTTTTTTTTTTATTTTATTTTATTATTTTTTTTTCACTTGCTGGTGACTCGAGGCTCTAATTGCCTCACCCTTGTAGCCGAATTCACTCTTTCAATGAATGAAGCAGGTAGCGTGCTACCTATTCTCAAAAAAATAAGATTCGCATCAATAATAAAATATGATAAGAAGTACTCATCGTCGCAGGGTTGTGTAATAGATAAGCTTAAAGTAGTTGAGTTTACATGGAATTAGACTAAAAGGAAATCGTGCTTACATTTTTCAGAAATATTTGATAACGATATATGAAAAATTGGGTCTCGGTGTTATCTCTTTAACTAAGCCATCTCACAAAAATGAAATAGGAAGGTACAACTATAAAGAGAGTAACTATATCAACTCAGTCCATTTTGAAAAATTGTCTTAACTTCATTGTTTTTTTCGATTGACGCACTAATATTATTTGCTTTTCTTATTTCACAATATTATTATACTTTGTTCATTTAAAAATTTTAGCAAAAAAATTTCTAGATAATAATGTGCACTTAGGCTTAGTTTGGTATTGAGGTCCATCTAATATTATTAGATAAAATAGAGTTGTAGAAAAAGTATATTCTATACTTCTGCGTTCTCCGGTGAGAACGCAGAAAATATATCGTCAAAAAATATATCGTAACCGACTCATCGCGATATGCGGAATGCAATATTACGTACGGAAACAAACGGAGTATTTTTCCAACGTACTTTCTTACCGCACGTAACGCAGTCTCCCCATAATACCAAACGAAGCCTTAATGAGCTGTGCTAGGTCTTACTCTTCAGTTTTTACTTCGGAATTAGTTAAAAACTTGAACTCTTGCAAATATCTTATTTTGTGGTGCGAGATAATCCTACCTTAGAAATTTATATTATCATTATCACGATAGTGAATCTTTTCTACATCATGTAGTGTAATTTGATTTTTTTTTTATTTTAAGAAAAAGCTATCAATTATTTTTTTTATTTATTTGTAAATATAAAATTACGTAAAAATGTAAAATAATTAGGTACAATCAGTCGAGGGTTTAGTCACTAAAGTGTATTTTGATTACATTGCGCATTTTGATTATGTCGCTAAAGTTAATTGATGTTTCCTCGCATTTCCGAGTCTATTGAGGTTTACTTTTATCATTATAATAACTTCATGAAATTACCGACCGTCCTTAACGCAAGCACCAAAAGAGTTTGGTGGTTGGTATTCGAGATCCAAGTTTAAATCCTAGTTGATTCATATTTTTAGTTAAGTTTATTTCTAAAATGGCCATTAAATATTGAACCCAAACATTAATTGTTTCAATTGGAATCTTAGTTCGGCCCGAAGAAATCGATTCCGCTCGGATTCAATTTTCAAAAAAGGGATAATTTGGGGTATTCCGTATTCCCATCCACCCGAAAATCAAAATCGGAATGAAAATTCCGCATACCAAATACGGGCAAACAGATTTGTCGATTCCGATTCCGATTCCGATTCCGATTTTAAAGTGAAAAAAGGACAGGCCAAACACACACTAACATTATTCAAACTGGTCTGGTCAAATATGTTTGGGCCTAATTGGGTCGGCTTGCGAGTAAAAATATTAAATTTGTTAGGACCGGTCTGATCAGTAGGCTTGGGTTCGATTGGGCCGGTCAATTTCATTGGATTTTAGTTGGGAGGGGTCTTCAGCCCAATCAATGAGTAAATTCGTTGGGCTAATTTCCAAAAATTGGCCTACCACAGTTTTTATTTTTATTTTTTAAGACTCAATCAGATAAAGTAAATTCTTAACTTAATTTGAAATAATCTGTAGTAAACAAATCACAATTTTTAGCCTAAATTTGTTTTTTTTTAAAAAAAATTTATAGATTATTTTATACAATTAAACAAAATTTTAAACCAAAAACTACTTCTTATTACCAAGGGATTTAATGAAGCGGACGGAAAGAATGAGTGGTATCTTCTTAACATATAATATTCAGAGTTATTTCCATACAGATTCCTGCAAATATAGTGAATTACAAATATATCAATATATAAAATTTAACTGTTATATATTGTTTCTATAAAAGTCCTAATGATTTCAAATATATTCTTCTGATTTGTTACCGTTAAAATAATATTTATTTTATAAGTGAAATTACTTTTTTGGCGTCACTAATATATTACTCTAAAAATTCCGACTATTAATTAAAAAGGGTTAAAAAGATCAATTCATCTCATTAACTAATTAGCGTGAAGTATTTTATCTATGGTTATCTAATTTTTTTCTAATGGATCCTAACGACAGAAACATATTTAAAATCATCAAGACTTTTGTAAAGACAATACATGAAAATTAAACTTTATATAAATATATTTACAATTTACTATATTCATAAGAATCTGTATAAAATTAACCCTAATATTTATTGCCCTGCTTATCATCACTCTATTTAGAACAGAGCAAGTCGGATCAAAAGATCACTCTATTTAGAACAGAGCAAGTCGGATCAAAAGGATAAAATTTTGAATAATCTTTTAGCGAATCAAAACAAATCATCACCTCCCACTTCAATTTCTTGACGAATCGTGACAGATTGAGGTCAATTTCTTGACGAATCGTGGCAGATTGAGGTTTTAGCATGCTACCTGTTTAGTTTATTTTATTTAGAAATAACATCAAAAGGATAAAATTTTGAATAATCTTTTAGCGAATCAAAACAAATCATCACCTCACACTTCAATTTCTTGACGAATCGTGGCAGATTGAGGTCAATTTCTTGACGAATCGTGGCAGAGGTTTTAGCATGCTATCTGTTTAGTTTATTTTATTTAGAAATAAAATTATCTAGAAATATAAATCAAATAGAATTCGAACTTGAGTCACAAATACGAACCACCGAGCTCTTTACTGCTTGCTTTAGGGACGGTCGGTGCAACAAATTGAGGTTGAATAATATTTTTTTTTTTTAACTTGTTGCTTTCACTTATTAAAGTCGTGTTGGAAGCGAATCAGAGCGAAAGCTCCACCCTCCGGAATTCATTTGCATCCTTCATCGCAGCCAACGGAATCTCGCCAACAGATTTCAAATTACATCTTCTTCTTCTTTTTTCTTTAGTAGTCTCCTTTTACTACTACTAATTCTAAGCGCGGAATATCTCCTTTTCTCTTTTTGATTACTCAATAAAAGACACGACTATACGGATAACCTATTCATTGAAATCAATAAGATAAGAAAAAGAAAAAAAAAAAAAGGTTCAAATATATAAAGCCCCCTCTTTCAATAGCCTCTTTTAAAATAGATCCTTCATTTTTAATTTTTTGAATTTTGTTTGACTTGATTGGCTACTGCAAAACAACTAAATTAGTTTTTAAATATTAAATTTGATAAAATTATTAGTTAAATATCTTTCATTTGTTACAGTTTTATAAATTAAATCCCTTTAAACTTCTGTAATTAAGCTTTTAAATCTGACTAAATTCATGAAAAAGATAACGTTTCGTTGATTTTACCGGTAATTGAAAGTATTATGGTCGATGATTTGATAAGGACGAAAATATTTTTTTATTATCGTGCGAGCGAAAATAAAATTTTAATAAAATTAATTAGACTATAATCTTAATTAAAATATTTTAAACTTGATTTTGAGCTAAAAGTTAGAATAAATTAATGTTTGAAGATCAAAATACTATTAACTTGCCAAAAGAGCAATTTAAGGGATGGTTCCAAAAGCTCTAAAAAACTGTTTTTTGAAAAAACAAATTATAAAATATATTGTTTTTGAAAGCTTTTATTCTTTAGATAAAAAATTTCAAAAATAAAATTACTGGTATTTCATAAAATCACAAAAAAATTATTTTTTTAATCATAAACCTAATTGTCACTTATATTTTTCTAAAAGTGAACCAAACACCCTCTTTGGTAGGGATGTCAACAGATCGGGTTTGAATCAGATTTTCAAAAATCCGAACCCAAACTCGAAAATCAAATTGAAACCCAAATTCAGACCCGAATTCGGCATATTTTAAAAATCCATACCCATATCCAATCTCGACCAAAAATCCAAAATCCAAACCCACTTACATACAACATTAAACATTCATGTCATACAATATCAATATCTGGATTAAAAAAAACACAAATTCAAATAGTTAAAGATATATATATATAATTTATTCAAGTTCCGGTTTGGATCGATTAAATACAAATTTCATACCCGTATTCATATCCGTCGAATTTTTATTTTTTATACTCGTAACCGAATTTACTCGGATAAATTCGTTCAATTCGGATTCGAATTCCGATAATATTTTGGGTATCAATACCCTCCCTACTCTTTTGGCAAAACAAAAAAAAAAATTTGCAGTTTTAAGGAGTGGTTACATAATTGTCTATAATTAAGGGGGTTTCGTATAATTTTACTAAAAGATATAAATACCCTCACGCCGCCTACCCCTTGGCGGGCCCCACCCCCTCTATAATGAGAGAGAGAAAGTGGCTGCTACGGAGCCTCCGATTCCAAGAGCTACACTTCAAGTCTCTCTCTCTCTCACTCATAAAATCATACCATTCCTTGCCATCTCCCAAAGCTATTCCCAAATTCCCAAATTCTCTTCCCCTTCCCCCCCCCCTCCCCCATGGCTATTTACCGATCCATTACCGAAACCCTAGGCGGCGGCGGCGGCGGCAGCGGCGGCGGAGGCAGCGGCAGCCGCGGCGATCACGGTGGTGGCGTTGAGTCTTTTTGTTAGGAGGAGGAGGAGGAGGAGGAGGAGGAGGAGAAGGGAGAGAGGTGCGGTTAGGGTTAGGGTTAGGGTTAGGGGAGGAGGAGGGAGGAGGAAGGGGTCAAATGCTGGGATCGGGATTGAACCTGGTAACGACGGTGATCGGGTTCGGGATGAGCGCCACCTTCATCGTCTTCGTCTGCGCCCGCCTCATCTGCGGCCGGATCCGCTCCGCCGACTCCCCCGCCGCGGCGCCCTACGATTTCGACATCGAGTTCCGATCCGATCAAGATCACCCTGTGAGAATCCCACTCTTCTTTCTCAATTAGCCCTCAAATTTAGCTATAGGTCGTTGCGATTACTGCGTTATTGATGTTAATGGGTAGGCGAGGGAGATGTTAATGATAGCGAGACTCTGCCAAAGATCGATCGAGTTGATTCCTAGATTTGTTTTTTTTTGGGGGGGGGTTTTCCCACTATTCATGATGTGTGAAAAAAGTTTCTTGAATTAGAAATTGCCTTTCAGTATCAGGGGCCTACATATTCACTTGTGTTATGCTGTTTCACAGTAAATGGTATTATCTGTAATTAGCAAAGATACCTGCCCTTTTAGAAAGTGTTCTGAATAGTCGCTTCCATCCAAAAATGCGCAATTGAAGGTGAAAATGAAACATCTAATTTGTATTCACTCTTTCGGGCAATTTTGCAAACACCTTAATTGCAATATATTGCACAAACACATTATGGATTGTGGGTGGATGGGGATGTTGGGGGAGCAGGATGAGACTTGCCGACTGTTTTGTCCATGCTACAGAGTGTAGTGCTGTTTGAGGAAGTGCTTTTGTATGCTATCAGTAGAAGGACAAAGGTTTAGTTGCTTAAAGGTAGCCAAATGGAAAGACACCAGGCATCAATCAGTTGCTGATTTTTTTTTTTTAACACACGCACGCACGCACTTCTAGCTGCCTTTCTTCAGTGTTTGCTGTGATACATGATCCACTAGAATGTATATCATATATATGTCTCTAATTCTCAAGTTAAACCTTCTGGTTTGACAACTTATCCAAAGTCTGGTTGTGTTTGACACCTGTCGTCTCTCTCTCATTAGTTTCTGATCTCAAAACGGGTACAGCAAATCATTTCCATTATCCTGGAGTAAGCATCAATTAGTAGGCTATAGGCTAGGTATACGACATATAGATTTGAAAATTGAAACTAAGAAGATTATTGTTTGTAATCTATCTCAAAATGGAATGAAAGGATTAGCGAGAGAGATATGTGTTAGGAGGCAGAAAAAGGAAGACAGATAAAAGAAGATATGATCTTAACTACGGCTTCACTCAAAGAATCTTCCAAAGTCTTATATTGTTTGTCTCTTACCAGATGCCCCTATTTTTTAAGACCAAACAAACCAGTAAACAGTGATAAAAGGAAGCCAAATTTACTTGTCCTGATTATAGGACTTCCATTAATAGAATCTCGATAGATGGGTCTCCAAGAACTATTTAGTGAAAAAGATGAAAAAGTACATAATTAAAATCAAATTGGCATACTTAGCATTTAATAAGCAACAAGAATTTCAATTCTTTGGTTGTAATGCCATCTAATGCGTCTGTGATATATGATTTAGTGGTTCCAACACCTTCTAGTATAAGATATATAGTTAGCAACATTTATATTAAAGTGGAGTGTGCACTAATCTCTAACTCCTTGTTTTGCAATTTTGGTCCATAGACAGAGCATGCATTTAATGGCTTGGAACCTGTTGTTCTTGCTGCAATTCCAACTATGAAGTACAAATCAGATGCTTTTCATTCAAGAGAAGATGCCCAGTAAGTGTTTTCCGAAATTGTCGAGTTGCTTTTACATATATGTTTCCTCCTCTTCTCTTGCATAGTGCAACAAATATAGGAAATACAATCTATATATCTGCTTTAAAATTGCAAATGTTTTTTTACAGATATGTTTCCTCTTCTCTTGCATAGTGCAACAAATTTATAGGAAATACAATCTATATATCTGCTTTAAGCTGCAAATGTTTTTACGTACTGCCATGTGATATGCCTATTGAAATTCGCAAAAAACAATTACTTGTTCTGTATAAACCATTTGCATGTAATTTTTGTTTACTAAAGTTGAAGAAACTGCCACTTTGATTGTGGTGCTTCTCATTTTTTTCATACTGTCGTTTCTAATGGGACAAAGAATACACTTGCAGTAGCAGACTGGGAAAACACAAAACTTACATCCATTATCAGCCTGAATCCTACATTTCTATCAAGTACAATCGCATTTTGTTTAGCCATTTTTATATTGTAGAGGTGATTTGCTTGGAGCATTCTGCACATCTATTGTCTGGTTCATTTGCACTAACCAATCAGCTACCTTGCCTCATAGTTCAGAAAAGTCGGTGTCCAAGAGTCAATAAAATTACACAACACGTTTTTTCTCAGTAATTGATTAGCCACTCTTCAAGTGCAGGGGTACTAGCAGATAAAATGACTTGAACAATCAACGATACAACACAGTTTTTCCCAAAGTTAGAACGACCATTTTGTACAAGTATTTAGACTTAAAAGTATGTCAAAAGCTCCATAGACTTGGGCATTGAAGTAAATTATAATCGCTCTCCAAGAGATGAAATTGAATCCGGATCCATCGTTGTGCCTGTGAGGAGCCAAACTCTGATGGAACACTCTAGAGGTTTTCTCTGTGTTGATCTCATGATCTATGGACTCTCACAAAGTCGGAAGTGTGTTTTGTCATTGTCTAGAGTTTACCTAATGCATCTAAAGTACTAATAAGCACTCAATTTGCTGCATTCTACCAATAATATATCTGCACACGGTTACAAGCGTAGCATATCTTTTTGTTCTGCTTCAGTTATTCCATACCTGAAATAAGGAGGTATAAGTTACAACTGGTGATATTGTAGTAACATGTACTAACTCCAATGTTATTTTGCATCAACAGTTGTTCGATATGTTTAGGCGAGTACGAAGATAAACAGGTGCTGCGCATAATTCCAGCATGCCATCATAACTTCCATCTTTCCTGCATAGATGTGTGGTTGGAGAAGCAGTCAACCTGCCCAATTTGCCGCCTTCCACTGAACAACTTATTTGACACAAAATGTGCTGCGTCTGCTGCACTAAGAAGCCCTCAAACATTCACCATTCCGGAGGGTTCGGGTGGCCAATCCAACCATTCAAGCCGAACTTTGGATGATTCAGCCAGTGTGGTCATTGAAATTCCTCAAGAAATTCAAGAATCCCGGACGTAAATCAAGTGATGCTTCTGCTGACGAATTAGTTATCTCCTTGTGATTTTGAGCCACAGTTTATGCGGATACACAGAATATCACGAGTCTCTATATGGTAATCGGTTATTGTGTTATTTGGTTTGACATTTGGCGCCATGAAGACATCTGAAGCGAGGGTTGTAGCAGCCGAAAGTTCATTGATATGCAGAATAGGAACATTCTTTTGATACAGTTCTTGGTTTTTAGTATGCATCGGAGGTGTGTTGCGCCGCGCATTTGGGCACGCTGTAAAGGTTCTGTTTTTAGATTAATGCAGTTTCTTTTTATCAGCTTATCGGGAGGGGGTGTCTTTCTTGTATATCATGAAATGTAATCCAGATAACTCCCCAGAAACTTTTATAGCCCTTTTTAATGCTTCATTCTCTTTCTTCTTCTGCTTGTTCTGTACGCGCAAGTCGCAATTCCACAAATATATCAGAGCTTGATTTGATTACAAAATAAAGAGTTGGAGAAACACTTAAAAAGAGTAAGATCCTAATTGAGGAGGTACCCTGACCTATCTATCTTAAATGCCTAAATCAGGTGAGAGGGAAAAGAAACTTAAATAGTCACCAATAATAGGAGGAGAATATGAATAGCGTTCTACGATCTAAAACAAATCAAATCTGTAGCCACCAATAAAGTTCATGTTTAGATATATAAATATCCCAGTCGGCATATGCTCTTAATTTACTTAAAAAAATTTATATATTTAATTAATAAACAGTATTTTTCAAACATTAAGAATGAAATAACATATTGAGAGTTCAATTTATTTTTTTAATAAGATAAATCACGCTATAGACGAAATATGTTATCCTCCACCAAATCATGAATAACAAAATCTTTGAAGAAGCAAAAAAAAAAAAACTTGATTTATTTTTTACCATTATACAAGAAAATTTTGGTACGAAATAAGTTATTTTTGAAAACACTGCTCAAAAATCCAAACAAAATCTAAAACAGATACTAGAACACAAAGAACAAAAAAAAATGAGTCAGACGTAGAAAAAAACAAGTCATCAACGAGATTCTTTTCATTCCTCAGTATCAAAAGTTTGGAACTTTTAATCCGGCTTGAGAAGCACATCCGTTGCTTCCCGCTTTGACTTTAATTAGTATAATCGACGGGAACGAAGCGTTGCTAACGAAAAAAAGCGCGACGGAAAAAAAGACTTACAATGAACTTGATCAAATTTTCTATCTAGAGATGACGCATCAGAAGTTGGAGAGACATCTAGGAAGTCTTTGTCTAATTTCTGTCTAAGAAGAACGCATCAGAAGTTGAAGAAGCATCTAGTAAGGCGAACAATATCTAGGGAGGTAATTTAGTATTACATGTAGGTTTCACAAAAATCTAAAATTAAGCTAATATCGCGACGTGGACAAAAAGGTATGAGTTTTCATAGGAGTTTATAGATTCTTTAGAGCGTGAATCGGTCAATCAAGAGAAAAACTTGGCATTAGTGGAAAAAACGTAGAACAAAACCAAATCTTAAGCATACCTGTGCATTGCTCTGAACAAAATTTAAATGAGAAAAACGAGAGTATTATAATTCTTTGACAACTCAAAGATTTTAGAGGCAAATAATTATTCCATATTTATAGTATTTGATTACGCGCGAGAATGTTAGATATAAAATATAAAAAGTATTGTTCTTAATTAATTATCACAAACTCCACCAGTATTATGTTATCTCGTCAATTATCTCTTCTCTTTTAGAGTAATACTTCAATGCATCGTATAAATCTTGATCATTTATTTTTCCTAATAAATGGTTTAGATTTGATATGATATAAAGGTGACCTATATATTGAGGCATAGGCATTATTCACCGGGTACCTATTTAAAAGGTATTTTGGTCTTTGCAAAATATTTTGATTTACAAAACCGATTTTATTCAACTAAAAGTACTGTAATCTTTTCAAATGCCAACAACAATAATTGGATTTCAAATTATAAAAAAAAACTGTAAATTTAAATTCAAAATAATATTTAAAACTTAATTTTAAATCAAATTCATTTTTTTTAAATATAAAACACAATTTTAAAATAAAACTTTCAATTCCAATTCAAAATTTCAATTTAAATCAAAATTTTAAAATTTTCTTTAAGATTAAAAGTTCAATTTAGATTCAAATTTAAAAATTTAATATAAATTTCAAAATTAAAATTTTACATTACAATACCAACTTCAAAAATTAAATTTAAATTTAATATTTTTTTTAGCTGAATACTTAACAAATTATGTATTATCTAATTTGGTAAGTAACAAATGTAAATAAGATATTTAATATTTATAAGATGCTGACAAATTTAATATATAATATTTTTTTTTCAATATTATTATATTAACTAATTTAAATCGGTAACATGATCAACAAGTTATTTTCTATAAAATTAACCTAATAATACCGTGATTAATGTAGCTAGTACTCGTCATTAAAATATGCAACAGCTTATTAAATGGTGATTTGATTTTGCTTTTTTTCTTTTTGCTAAAGTAAACGTTTATGCAGGAAATTTTCAAAAATCATTATTATGGTTTCACACTTTCTCATTTAATATCCTGTAATTTAAAGTGTATCACTTAGTACTTTATAATTTAATTTATTTTTTTCTTTTCGGTATTTTTTTCCATATATTTTTTCGTCGTAAAAAAATTAAAACCACGAAATATTAAAATAAATATTCGATAAATTATATGTGGAATATCTGAAGTTTTTTCTGTGTTATTTTACAGGGTCTTAACAAAGGTGTCGACGAAAAAAAAAAAAAATCAAACTACATAATACTAAAATAATATATTTTAAAGAACAAAGCTACTGTGCTGTTAGAAGCACAACAAGCCTTATACTCCTAACTTTCTAACCATTCATTAATAGATTAGAGAATAAAAATAAATTAGTAAGAGAATGAGCATCTCAATTTTGTCTTCTCTCTCATTTTAATCATCAATTAAAATTAATAAATGATCAAGAACTTAGAAGCATAACGACTGGTGTGTTTTTACTAGCACAATAATCCTACTCTATTTCAAATTATAAAATACTAAAATAAAAAATTACGGAATGAGAGAAAGTCATATTCGCATTGTTTTTTCTTTATTTAAAAAAAGTTAAAACGTGGGTGAGTGGGCTTTCCCCACGTAAGCCTCGGAAAGGGGTTACGTCCTTCTCTGTTGCCACTTTTTTGCCGCGGTTGTGACTCAGCAAATTCGTCGAGCTGGACGAGTTAAGGATCGATCGTGATGGTGAAAATAAGGGATTAAAAAGCATGGCGCAAACACAGCTAATAAGGCTAAGCCACTTCACTTTACTTCAAAAAAACGTTTTATTTTGAGCCATATTTGAACTAGGGATGTAAATGGACATGGATATCCTCCGACTTTAACCCGAATCTAAATCCGACGGATATGAATTTTATCCGAGGTAATGGATATGGATTTGAATATGGATATTAAAAATAAAAACTCGACGGATATGAATTTGGATATGGATATTGACGGTACCCGATCCGAACCCGACCCGAATCCGAACACGAACAAAAATATGATATAATATATAAAAAAAAATTTCAAGCTTTAGATATGAATCTAAAGGCGAAAAAAATACTTAAACTTTTGTAATCTAAACCAAAATACATATATATATTAATATATATATATATATATATATATATATATATATATATATATATATATATATATATATATATATATATAATTGGTAAATATTATTTTCGGGTTTCGGGTTTAGAATCGGAGTTTGGGTTTTCGGATTTTTGGTCGGGTTCGGGTTTTTGCTCGGGTTCGGATTTGGATGTGGATTTTTAAAATTCATCGGGTTCAAGTTCGAGTTCGGGTTTCGAGTTGGTAGTCGGGTTCGGGTTCGGGTTTTTAAAAATCCGACCCGAATCCGACCCGTTGATATCCCTAATTTGAACTAATTACGCTTCATATAAATCAAATTTTATGACTCTGCAGTATCATTTGCTTAGTGATCAAGCGGTATTAAATTTATCTTATATTAACTAGTATTAAAATTGTCATTTTTGAAAAACTTACTGACTAATAAAATCATATCAAAAAATTATAAATTTCAAAATTTTAAAAATTTAAATATTTTTTATTATATTTAATGGTGATGATCGTATACTTGAATATTCCATAATAATAAAATTGCTAAGAAAGAAAAAACTTTATTTATTTTCAAAAATATTCTCGTATAACTCTATCTTCACACGAGCCAATTGATGGAAGTGTCAGTTTGTTTTTGCATTAATAAATGTACTTGGAAAGATTTTTATAAAAACCAAGTCTATAGTTGGCATTTATGTAGGCATATATGTAAACAAATAAAATTTTGAAACATTAATTATATAAAAGTTCATATATATATATATATATATATATATATATATATATATATATATATATATATATATATATATATATATATATATATATATATATATATATATATATAGAGTGAAAATTTCTTATCTTTTTTTTATGAGTATAGGAAACACATACTCATAACTTTTTGACCATTTGATCCACCATTTGTCATTTTTATCCGTTAGATTATCTTATTAAATAGTAGCTCTTCTAAATCACAGGGAGCGTTATCGATCAATAGTAATCATTTCTCATCCTAGCCTCACATTTTTAAATGCCAGCAGTCGAAAAATTATGAATACGATAGGCTCAAATCTTTTTCGTAATAGTATAGTAGTACATTGGCCTCATATATATATATATATATATATATATATATATATATATATATATATATATATATATATATATATATATATATATATATATATATATATTAATTAAGGTACGCATCCGGTCATGCTGTGGAAAGATAATATTTGAATTATTTACATATTAAGATTATTTTTTAAAAATATATATAATTTCAGAACATATAAAAATATATAATATATAAACACTGTTTTTCGAAGTAATATATAAACATGTGCATTAAAGCAATAATAGTAATAAAATTGTATATTATGGAGGCTACGCGTCGTTCTATGCATAGGGGTTGCCCCATCTAATCCTGTATTCAAAAGTCTAAGGGTATATTAGTAATTTTAACTTAAGGAATGAAAATAGAGAAATACACATATTTAAAGAACAAAAAAATGACATTCAAAAGAAAGCCTAATAAGCAATATTCGAAGAAAATTTTAAATTTTAAATTTAATTTATTTATTTATTTTTGTATGCAGCCCACAACACTTGGCATCTACGCCAGCCCACTCCCGCTCACCCGCGCCTGCTTGCTCGCCCGCATCCACTCGCTTGCCTCTTCCCTTTCGCGCCCACACTGGGGATTTAAATATTAAATTTAATTATAAATTATAAATTTTAAATTTAATTTATTTTTCTGTCACCAACGACACTAAAAAAAAATGCAAGAAAAAGAAAAAAGAGAAAAAGAGGGAGACAGAGGAATGGATCCCACAAGAATTATAAAAAAAAAAAAAAAAGGCCGCACACGATCGGAGTTATTGATCTTTATCTAGGTAGTGAATAGAATTTTCTATCAAAAATTCAACCTATTTCAATTCTTTTACACCGTTAAACTACCAAGTATCCCATATCGTAGTTAAAAATGGTCAATTTTGTGAGCTTTTGCTCGTAAGGTAAATGATTTCGAAAAATTACGAAATTTATTTTCTAGAAGTTTTAAATACTCTAGATCATATTTAACGGAGTGGATCGTCGATTCGGAAGCTCTATCATCGAAAACAACTTATGAGTAGTAGGCTCTACTACTCATAATAGTATAGTAAATACTCTATATATATATATATATATATATATATATATATAGTGGAGATAGAATACTTCGATAGGAGCTCAATTCTATATATATATAGAGTCCGGCTATGGTGCTTGTAAAAGCACCACTCTCCTTTCTGATCCGATGAAAACGAACTCTATACAGGTAAAGGGATCGAGGTAACTCCACCAGATCGAACTATGGTGCCGGAAGCCTTTGGTGCTTGTGATTTTTTTACCGTTAGATCTATACCTTCGATCATTTTTATCCGTTAGATTATACTATTCAACCAACCACCCACTTAACCCAAGGGGACCCACATCATCCTAACCGCACATCTATCAATCCAAGGACTAAAAACTAAACTTACAAGCACCAATGACCTGATACTTTTAAAAGCATAGGAGCTCAATCACACACACACCTACCAAAATATCTGAAATCTACATTAGGTCTAAAATTCCATAGTAATGATTAATTTGAGAAGGTATTGAATAAAAATTTAGACTATATAAAAATATAATATTAGATTAATTTGCCAGGGTTTGTCTTTGAGTTATCAAGTTCTTTGCTATATATATATATATACACACGTGTACTACCAAAATATCTGAAATCTACATTAGGTCTAAAATTCCTTAGTAATGATTAATCTGAGAAGGTATTGAATAAAAATTTAGACTATATATATAAAAATATAACATTAGATTAATTAATTTGCCAGGGTTTGTCTTTTGAGTTATCAAGTTCTTTGCCACGTACATGTGAGGATTGATTTTTACAAAAAAATTGTTATTATATTTGTAATTGTATTGTCACTATTATGCCCAAAAATTGCATTTCTCTGAAAAGAATATAAGACTTCAAAGAAAAAATATGACCTTTTAACTCCAAAAAAAAAAAAAAAAAAAGTTGCTGTATAAAACAAAGTATATAACTGTATATATTGGAGATTTGGTTTAATTAATTAAAGGCTTTAAGTAAACAGCTGAGGTTGAACTTTTAGCTATTGTTTGGTTGGGGTTTAAGGGGTGGAATAACTCCTTAACCCACATTTTATTTTCAAACACTTTAAAAAATAAGTAGGGTTAGCTAACCCTATCTTAAATAGATTATTCTGACTTAGCTAATCCTATCTAATCCCACCAAATCCCAACCAAACATTATTTTCTATTCATAATAACCCACTATCCTTCTTATCCCACCTATTCCAACCAAATACTATTTTTCACTATCTTGGACTGACTCCAATCACCAACCAAACACAAAAATATTTTAACCCTACCTTAACCCTGAACTTAACATTATTCCTGAAATAACTAGTTTTTCCTTAACTCCGAACCAAACGGTAGCTTAGTATTACTTATTTGTTCAAATGCGTATCCAACACCACAGCGAATCCCCGAAAAAGAGGCTGATCAAAACGTGCAAATCTATATTTTGGACAAAAGCAAATATTGAAACGTGCGAAATTTTATAATCTCTATGTTTTAATGCATTGCATGATCACATGCAGATTTTTTGAGAATGATTCCACAAAAAGTATACCATTGTAATAACCAAGTTGATGTTGTGTACAACTAATGGGGAGAGGTGGATGGATATATTATTATTATTATTATTATTATTAATGCCACCTGATTCTTTAATTAATTAACCACTTTGCATTAAGAAAAGAGGGAAATTAACCGATTGCGTGCCTCCGAGCCTGATCTCCACGTTTGCTAATAACAAAACTTAATAAAAATTTAATTTAATAATACTTGAGACATTCATTTTAATCCACATACATTAAGTCGTTTTCGGGGACCGAATCACTTAAACGGAAATGATGTTCTCTGCGCCTGGAGTATTAGCCCTGCACCAAATTTTTCGATATTATT
The DNA here is from genome assembly GCA_025177825.1 of Aechmea fasciata. Classification (NCBI taxonomy): domain Eukaryota; kingdom Viridiplantae; phylum Streptophyta; class Magnoliopsida; order Poales; family Bromeliaceae; genus Aechmea; species Aechmea fasciata. The sequence continues at coordinate 6,082,989 of CM045926.1, forward strand.
TGCCTAGTGATCAAATTAATGGGCTCAAAATTAATAATTTTAATAGCCGTATAGTAAGACGTTTGGAAGTTTAACGGTGTAGAAATATTCAAATCATGTAAAATTTTAATAGAAATTTTTTTATAATATATAAAACAAGATCAACATCTTTGATCTAAAATTTTAAAATCATATTATCAAGTTTTGTAAGATTTTTGTTTTCAGCTATTGATTTTGAGCCCCTTCGTTCATTAGGCAAATAATATCGAGAAATTGCATAATTTATTTTCTAGGTCCTTTAAATACTCTAGATCAAGTTTAACTGTGCCTTAGAATATAATATTTGAATTACTTAATTTCTGAACTGTTTCATATTATTTTGAATGGGATGATATATTAAAATTAATTCTAAATCCATCCATACCCTGCATGTCCATCTCACATTTATCACGTATATGGATACAAATATATATTAAACATATCAAGAATTTATTTTTCATCAAACCGATGTTATGAGGAACAGTGACGTACGTACAACCACTACTAAAAATGAATTCTTTTCTAATAATAAATACTATTATAATATAATAATAAGTAAGAATTAATAAAATAAATTCGGTGATAATAAATAACTAAATAATATGATTAATTTGTATTATCACGGGCGACACAAAGTAACTGTCGTAATATGACGCCGTAGTTTGGCAGGCGCACCGCACGGTGGTTAATTGTACGGTTGCACCAGGTGCAGCCCACAGGCCCCACACTGGGGTAATAAAACCCATGTATCCATAATCTGCTCTTAATCGCAATTAGCGGGATGTTTTATTTTATTAATTATCCGCACTGGGATTATAAAAGTAAAATAAAATTAGAATATTAAATAGAAAAATAAAAAAAATGAAAAATAAAATAACGCTGTGATTGGAAAGGTGACAGTAACTGGGGGGACGAGGTGAGGTAAGTTAATATGGAAGTGGTGGTGGAGGGGCCTCTTGCTCTTCAGATAACAGCTAATTGCTAGCGAGGGGAGTTCCCCCCCAAAAGCGCGTCCCCGCACCTCACTCCCTCTCTCTCTCTCTCTCTGATCAGAGCTCTCCCTCTCTCTCTCTCTCTCTCTCGTCTCCTCTCCTCTCCTCTTTTCTCTACGATGGCCACGCCCCAGACACACTTACTCCCCGCGACTTCCCCACGCTTTCTCGAACTTCCTTATATGCTCCCTTTCCCCCCGCATTTGTTTCTGCATACTCCTTCGCATTCGCATTCTCACCACCACCAACACCACCAAAGTGATCATGTAAACAGAATCTGCATTTGTGTGAGGTGTTATTATATAGGGTGTGGGGTCTAATTAGATATGGCCGGTTATAACTACAATCCTTATTCGCACGTGCGCGATCATCCGCAGGAGGGGGAGGGGGAGGAGGAGGAGGATCCCGAGGCGGCGCACGTGCGCGCTCGGCATGCCGGGATGGCAGTGCGTGGCGGCAGCCCTTCGTCGCCGCCGTCGCAGCCGCCGGAGTCTCCGCGGGGGAAGGGGCGGCACCCGACGTACCGCGGGATCCGGCGGCGCAGCGGGAAGTGGGTGTCGGAGATCCGCGAGCCGCGGAAGGCCAGCCGCATCTGGCTCGGCACGTACCCGACCGCCGAGATGGCAGCCGCCGCCTACGACGTCGCCGCACGCGCCCTGCGCGGGGCCGACGCCGCCCTCAACTTCCCCGACCTCGCCCCCTCCCTCCCCGCCCCCGCCTCCCCTCCCCCGCCCACATCCGCGCCGCCGCCTCCGCCGCCGCCGCCGCCATGCTCCCCCCGCCCACTGCCACCAGCCACACCGGCGTCGGCGGAGAAGCGACGTCGTCGCACGCACGGAATGACAACGATAACGATGGCAAGAGGGGAGTAGGGTTTATCGACGAGGAGGAGATATTCGACATGCCGCAGCTGCTGATGAGCATGGCGGAGGGGATGATGATGCGCCCGCCGAGGCTGAGCCCCCCATCGTCCGACGACTCCCCGGGCCCCTCGGAGGAGGGGAGCTTGTGGAGCTACCCGTAAATTAATATTTAAAAAAAATTAGAAGTGATCAGGACGGTGAAATATAGTGGATAAAAGAGACGGCTCTTTTTAAATAGCTATCGCTTCTGTATGCCCAGGTACTGCATGCTATTTCTAGTAATAGAGGTTTGATTGATTGTAGCGAGCTTAATTTGCGTTTTGTGTGCGAGTGAGTGTACGTAGCTATTAGAAAACTGTTGTGTTATATATATTATAAAAGTAAATAAATTATTATATAGTAATACAACATGCAGTTATCTTACAAGTTTTTATATATATAGTTCGTGGGGACGAGTACGTAATAATGGAAATTAAGTATCAGATCATGCACCTACACCCATTAGAGGAAAGAATCCCAAATTGCCGAGCAACCGCAAAAGGAATAGTGGCAAAGAATCAGCTGCTGTTTTATTATAATTCAAACAAGGGGCGAATCTGTAATAAGAGTACTTGGACGAATCCTAACCACGAAATTGGATAGTATTTTATGTTGTTCAAATGTTGTTTGGATTTCTTAATTTGTGTTATATATATTTATGAAAAGGAAAAAAAAAAAAAAAAAAGGAGGCGTGGCCTAAAAATATTGTGTTTGAACAAGAGCTTAGTTGACGGTGTTAAATTAATATAAATATTAAAATTCTATCTGATAACTTAAGATTTTAATAAAACTCGATCATATTTTATTATAATTTAATATTGTATCAGAAGAGGAGGTTCTGAGACAAAAATCGATTGTTCTGTGACAGAATCGATCTTTTAATTATATATATGTATTTCAAATCAATTACTCAATAAAAAAGAAGAAAAATATATATATATATATATATATATATATATATATATATATATATATATATATATATATATATATATATATATATATATATATATATATATATATATATATATATATTGTGTTGTTTAGGAACTCGATGTACATTTAAATCACATAGGAAATTAATCATCCTACCCTAGCTATGTGATCTTTTTAGAGTTCAAACAAATCGATTATCAATAAATTAAGCCTAATTAAGAAGTGTATGAAAATAAGTCGGAACAAAGTTTAAATCCTACTTAATCATTATAAGATCGCTTCATGTTTTTCAGAATATAATAAGCTGGATGGTTAATCTATATCTAGCATTGGAATGTGTTATTGATCGGATCGAGTCATTTTTTGTTTACAATAAACAATTATATTAATCGAATCTGACTAAATTTCATCACTAAATTAAGCATGATCAAACTCAATGAGCATAGATGATCAATATTAAGATTAACTTTATTAATAATTAAATCGCCTATATATATGGGCATCAGATTAAAAATGCTTGATGCACCCATGACTAGCCCGTATCTTTTTTGTTTTAGGACAAATATGTAATTAATTAACCATGCAGCTAATTAAATTTATCAATATGATGATCTTCAACAAATTAATAAATTTCTCCTGATGAAGAGGGCCATGAGATATATGTTAAAATCTCTTTCTCTAACTATGGAATCATTGTGTTGCCGCATATAGCTGTAGCGTAATTAATTTGCATCAAAACATGTTAAGTCTACATCTAAAGGTTGTATTCTTAATTAGTACAGCATCCCTATCGTAAGAATTAGGTAATTAACTCTTTTTCAATTTTAAGTATGAGATATGCTAAGCCGACAACCGAAAAAGCGTGCAAGATTATAGCCCTCCACCTAAGTTTAAACAATTTTTTGCATGTTAGTATTTTTTTTTATAAAAAAAAAAAAATTAAGTTGTCACTCGGATAGTAGAGTTATAGAATTACAAGCTCCTGGATTGGTAGGGCTAGCATAATTGTTTACTATCGATAAGTGATAAGAGTAGTGCGAAAAAGTTATATAATGGCGGGATAGCCAAGTTGTAGAATATATAACTTGCTTTATCTCTTCGACTTTCTGTTTTATGTTTTTTTGTCAATTTGAACCTTTCTTAATTTATCGGCCTTGGAGGCGCAATTTCTTAAGCGCCTTCGTAATGGGTTAATTACTTTCGAAACGTAGATGAGCGAGAGCTCAAACTTCTTATCTTTTCTCAAAAAAAAGAGTATATAACTTAATTTATCATCTTTCGTTGTAAATCGTAGCATTCGATATGCTTAATTTTCTTTACTACACATCAAGCTCATTGGTACTTTTTTTTTTTTTGAGAGAGAGAAAGGTATATATATGTAGCACAGCTCTTTGGTACTTCTTCAATAGCCCTTTTCCTTAGTATAGCTATGAGTTCAGCATAATAAATAAATTATAATGAAAATTGAATCTACCCTATCATTAATTAATTAGCTCTCTAAAATACAATTATACATGTACACCATGCAATTAATTATATACGCTCAACACCCAGCAACTATATAATCACTCAAATTAACCACCCATTGTATAACATGTTCCCTACCTATACATACATGTTGGTTAATTTAATTTCCACACTCTTCATATTAATTTCTTTTCAAATTTTTTTGTTAAACATAATTAAACAAACTACTCCCAACTAATTAATAAGTTCATACTCGAAAGAGACAAATTTGGGGTCTCACAGTACTATTCGTTTCTGTGAGAAAACTTATCTTCAATAGCATGGTACAAATGGACACTAAAAGGCAAAAATAATTAAAATCACAAAAGCCCAACATTTATTCTCGTTGGTGGAGTGCTTTCAATCCCCTTGGGCAAAAAAAACAAAGAGACATTTAAGTTGCCGAGCATATATGTACATGACAAAGGAAAAGAAAGAGAATGTGGCCATGAAACCACTTGCACAATTCATTTAATACTCTCATTGTTATTAATTTTTACTACGGTGTACACACCCAATTAACACTCCAGTAGCTAGGGACTGAGCCATGACGCGTGAATAGTGCATGCACTCTTCCTGCAGGTTACGGTATCAGTAGTATTAATAATACATGTTGAGAAGGTAGGAAATAATTAAACCATCTTTCAATTCCCCTTTAAATGTAGGGTTAATTAATTGCATGCAATTAACTCCCTCTAAACATATCGCATAGTAGATATATATATATATATATAAGTCACATTCTTATCTTATCGATAAGACGAAGACTGCTACCAAGTTTTTCGCCGTTAGATCCACCCCTTTAATGATTTTCACCCGTTAGATCATACTATTCAACCAGCCACCCACTTAACCCTAAAGGGCCCACATCATCCTAACCGCACATCTCTAACCAACTAAATGTGAGGACTAATGACTTGGTGCTATTAATAGCATAGTAGCCTAGTTCTATATATATATATTCGTACAAAATTTAATTTTCATATTTATTTTTAAGAGAAAGCATTAATTATAACATTTTTAAATATACTCCTATTGTCCGGATCCGTTAGAAAATTATACTTAACCATAGGTAAATGTATTTAACTCTGGTTAGTGAATGGAGTAGATTATCCTTTTTTTTACTCTTTTTATAATATTTATGGTAGGAGGTTTTTGAAAAGACACTTCTATATAATTTTAAATAGTTGAGATTTTTGGAGAGATATATTTGTAATGGTAAAAATATCGCTTCACTTATCTTTTGTTAAAAATAAATATTGTTCTAATTACGGTAACAAATCAGAGGGGGCAAAATATGAATATGACTGAGCTTTTGTAAAAACTAAACTTTGTATGGACATATTTACTATTCGATACGTTTACAAAGAGCTGTATGAATTAAATTAATCCTTAAATTTATGAGTTTGCTTTGTCCAAACCTAACAAAACGGTTCGCGATAGTTGATCCGTAGTAGTATTTAATTATCTTTCTCTTCTGATAAGCATTTGATTTGAGCAGTACTAATCATGCAAGTTGGCTGGTCCTCTCTTTGTACAATATCCACTACAATATATTACCAATCATACTTGTTGGCACTTACATAGCATACCAATTAATTTACTCTTTTCCTTTTTTTAATCATGTCTAGGAAAATTGATATTTATGGTCTTTTCCAAAAAAAATACATATATACTTCATTTTGATAACTACCCATTATCACAGAAATCCCAAAAAAAAAAAAGGACAATATCTAATAAATTTACCCCTATTTAATTTCTCTAAAGTAAAACTTATTGTGTAAGCACATTTTTCTTAAGTAAGATGGAATAAAAATTAAAGTGAATAAAATTTAAAGTGCGTAGTAATAAATAAAAAATAATGATATCATCCCTTTCCTTATATTAGAATTTAAATTGTTAAATTTTATATTTATATTTTAAAATTTTAAATATAAACTTTTAAATTTTAAAAATCAAAATTTAATTTTAAAATTTAAAAATATCAAATTTACAATTTAAAATTTTAAACTTTAAATTTTAAACTTTAAATTTAAGATGAAATTTTAATTTAAAAATATAAAATATCAAATTCTAAATATAAAGAAATTTAAAATATCAAATTTTAATATTTAAAATTAATTGGTTTAAAATTTAAATTTTAAAAATTATAAATTTTAATTTTCGAAATTAGGAAATTTAAATTTTTTAATAAATTAAAAATTTCTCTCTCTCTCTCTCTCTCTCTCTCTTTCTCTCTCTCTCTCTCTCTCTCTCTCTCTCTCTCTCTCTCCATTTTTCTATTTTTTGATGTTTCGGGGATAAGGGTGGAATAAACTCTTATTCCGCCCTTAACCCCCAACCAAACATTAAGGTTGAAAAGGCATATGTTCCATCTAAAGGTCACCTTTTTTATTTTATTCTTAAAAGTATTTCTGCATGTCATCCAAAATACGAAAAGTATTTTGCAGATCATCCAAAATACTTTGTGCCAGATGAAATTTTGATTGATTTATACACATATTTTTGTTCTTAGAGATTAGATAAGTGATTGTCTACAAGTAATTATATATTAATCAAACCGGTTGAAAGATCACATGGATGCTGTGCAAATACTGCAATTAAATAATTATAGACCATGCACATAAACAGATATGTACATGTATATATATGAATTAAGTTTGTTGGTTATATATGTTGGGTGATTAATTAGTTAAGCATGCTAAATTAATGTAAAGGGGATATGTGCTCATGATTTGGTGAATTTACTCATACTAAATTTGGATCAAACCTAGTCTCACATATGACTAGATAAGTACCGAGAAGTAATTGACTACGTACACAGCACGTACAGGACATGGATACTAATTAATTATTTTCTTGTCACTTATCTTCTTAATAATTAATTTGATTAAGCAGGAGAACAGCTCAATTTATGCGTGCCTTTGAATAAAGGGGACCAGATTATTTAAGATCACATGTCACAACAGATCATATGCCTCGACCACAAAGTAAATGCTTCTATATATGTACATCTAACCATTAATTTGTCTTTAAAAACTTCATATGTTAAACAATATTAGTGTTTTAATCTTTTGTATTCAACACTTGTGATTGCAGGGGTTTAACTAGCAAAAATTAACCCATTACATAAACTTTTGAAATAATTAATGGCAAGAGCTAGAGATTGAACTAGAGTAGGTAATTTGGGCGCTAGCTAGAAAAAATTGAATTGACCTAGAGCTTCTGTTCTGATATCATTTAAAAATTTCAATACTTAGGCTACTCGATATTTACTCGAATTATATATATATACTCAACAATAATCAGTACCAGCAACTTAGCCATATATATATGTGAACCAAAATTTAAGTAATGTAAGGTTATAACCATGAAGCTGCAACATGAAAATTTGAGATTGTTGGTGTTGGGAGGAACAATTAATCAAGTGATCTCAATTTGGTGAGAATGGTCACAAAGAACCCTGACGTCAAACCACTTTATTCATTGTTTGTGTAAATTTGAGATTCGCATTGATCACTTAATTAATAGACAATTACAAATTGAGTAGATCTATAATTGGGGATTGTCTCCATATTTTTTTTTTTTGAGTAATTCTATACCCGCATAGAAATTTTATAATTTTTTTCGGATACACTGATATGCAGAATTTTAATTAAATGATTAATATAATTTATAAAACAAATTAATTTATTGATATAATAAATATTACAATAGACAGAAAGAATTAATACAAAATTGTTGACACCTAAATGTAAGTAAAAAATTACAAAACCAATACGTAATTAAGTAGAGGCTTCTTTTTTGCCTTTTTTTTTTTTTATAGTTGAATGTTGGGGAACGGAGGAGTGCAATTTATATACCTAAAAGGTGAGTGTATATCTTACACTCTTTATGTTTTAAGGATCAACATTAATTTTCACAACTGTGAAAGCGAAGGTAAGCCAGCTCTGCATGGCTTATATATCAGTCAATTCTAGTTGATTCACATCCAAAAAAAAAGAATATTAATTTTCACACTAATTTTATTACCTTCTATTATTTCAATACTAAAAATTTAAAAAAGATTGTTAAAATATTTAATCAATTATAGGATATAAGATATATGCAGGAAAGTTGGGTGTATCAAACTTAATATGTAAAGTGTAATTGTAGGATATAAGGTACCGATCGTCCCTTGGCGCAAGTGGCAAAAATTTAATGGTTAGCATCCGAGGTTTCAAGTTCAAATTTTAATTAATTGCTATTTTCAGCCAAATTTATTTTTTAAAAAAATAAACGAAACGAAACGAATAGTATGCTACCTAAATTTCACTAAAGGTCTAAATTGGCATACTAATTTTAAGTGAGTCAAGAGCACTTCGCATTCAAATTTGAATCCATTATTTATCTTCACAAATTTAATTAGTATATTTCGTGCAATCCTCGCAACTATAAATTTTAAAATAAAAATAATGTTGATTGATTCAAGTAAAAAAAAATTAAAAAATTATATAATAAGAACAGAATTTTGAAAAATTGAGCAAGAATTTTAAAATAATGGATAATTCAAGATAAGCTATGGAAATTAATTTGTTCTTAAATGATATATAATAAAGTGGGAACCATTTTAAAGTAGAGTAATTAAAGTGACGGACGTACGATCGAAGTGGACGTCTCTCCTTTTTTTTTCTTTTTCTTTTTTTTTTTTTCTTCCGTTTGTTACGAAATCAACAGTCGAAAACGCACGTGTGGGGAAGGTGGCTGCAGGCTGCAGGCTGCGGCGTTGGTTGGAGCATTCAGCGGACGTGGGCAGTCAGCAGCACGATCTTGGCTAGATCTCCCCGGGCCCCACCTTCCCAAAAAACGACTGCTGCCGGCCCCACATCACCACCATTTCAAAAGAAGAGAATCTTTCTTCCCAATTACCAACTGTTCCTGACGCAAGTCACACCGTCTGTCCCTAACGCAAGTCACAAAAGATCCGATGGTTAATATTCGAGACACAAATTTAAATTCTAATTGATTTATATTTTTAGCTAAATTTAGTTTTAAATAAAATAAATAAAGCCCATAGTATGTTATTTTTCTTCCAAAAAAAAAATCTTTCTTTCCAATTACAGGTCGCTTTCGGGGGAGTGCTCCGCGCTTGAACCTACACAGAAGTTAAAAAAATAAAAAAATTTTAGATATCATCAGTTTCATGATTTTTTATTTTAACATTATGTGGTTTAAAATGTAATATTTTAGTACTATATAATTTCGTTTCTTCTCTTTCGTTATTCCCTAAGTAAATTATTTTTATTAAATCAGTAAAAAAAAGTTAAAATAGCTTTTTTAAGAAAAAATAGAAAGATTTTAAAAACCATCCCTTTGTTTCACGATTTTTTACTTTAGCATTATGTGGTTTAAAATATAACACCTTAATATTATATGATTTAGTTTTTCTCTTTTCGTTATTCTTTACGTTAATTTTTTTATTAAATAAGTAAAAAAAAAAAGTTAAAACCAAACGGTACTAAAGTGAATATTCAATAAACTATAGATAGGGTGTCTGAAATTTTTTTTATATAATTTAACGGAGAGTTAATGAAGATACCGACGGAAGAAAATAAAATAAAATAAAATTATGGAATACTTATAAAATGATATACTTTAAATCATAGCTTACTAAAGTGAGAAAAAGTAAAATCATAGAGGTAGTATTTGAAGTTTATTCAAAAAATAATATCTTGATATATCTTTAAAAAAATTTAAAATATTTTATTTTGTTTTGACGAACTAAAATATTTTAGTAATTTTGAAAAAAAAAAATATTATAATCTTTTTTAGGATTTACTAATGTGATTGGGTTTTAAAAAATATTTTGATAATTTTAAAATAAATTTAAAAATTTTGAATAGTAATAAAATATTATACACAAGCACAAGCCTTTTTTTGAGTAGAGTTTTAATATTATGTCAATTATATAAAACGACGGTTATTCTACGAAAAGCTCAGAAATTGTACCTTTACACTTTATACTCGACTTATATTATAGATATAAATTTTACATCTCAATCAAATGCCAAAGTTTACTCACTTATTTTATTTCATTTTAATATTGAAAAGTCAAAATAATTTTTAAATTTTAGGATTATGAAGTGTGAGATGTGCATCTTGTAATAGAATAGAAAATTAGCATATTTTTTTTTCATAAGTTTTTAGAATATAATGATTATTTCTTATTTTTTGACAGGATAAGTTATTGTAGACCCCTAGCATTATTTGATTTTTTTTCTATTTAATTAAGCTTGCCCTGTGGGTTTATTGGGAAGCTAGATGTGAAAGAAAAATGTTGAATACAAAATATATTAACGTCATTCTCTGATAGTTTATATCTTTAAAGTATGACGATTATTTCATACAATTTGACAATTTTAAGTCCTTGAATTTGTCCTTTTGGCCATTGGATAGGAAATCTTCATTGGTCAACAGCGATGGGGCTAACCATTTTTATGATTCGAGGATCACTAAGACTGATACAAAGGCTAAAGAATTAATAGCGCATATATATATATATATATATATATATATATATATATATATATATATATATATATATATAGAGTTTAGAATCTCAAAAGCGTTGAGGTGGTGCTTTTGAGTTTTTGAATTGGATGGGGAGATGTGAGGTTGAGATGATAGTGGTAGGTGGTGGTTGGTGGGGTAAGTGGTGGTAGGTGGAATAGTATTAGATCCAAATTTATTAGTAATTAAAAAAGTAGATCTTGTGTGCTTCTAAGTTTCTAAGGCTAGAAACTTAGAAGACCAAAAGTCTTTTAAAAGATTATTTATATATATATATATATATATATATATATATATATATATATATATATATATATATATATATATATATATATATATATATATATATAGCAGGTCTTGTGTGCTATTAAGAGCACGAATGTCTCCGTGCTCCTCAGCCGTTTTCGATGATGGAGCTTCCGAATCGACGATCGGTTCCGTTAGACTTGATCTAGCGTATTTGAAGTTTCTAGAAAGTAATTTTTGTGATTTTTTAATACCATTTACCTAGCAATCGAAAAAATTCAAAATCAATAATTTTTAACGGCTGAAAATAAAAATCTTATAAAAGGTGGTGATATAGCACTAAAATTTTTTATCAGAAATATTGATCTTGTTGTAGATAGTATAAAAAATTTTGTATCAAAATTTCGTCTGATTTGAATGCTTCTACATCGTTAAACTTGAAAACGACAGATATCAATCATTAAAATTATTAATCTAATCCTCTCTTATATCTCAATTTATATTTATTTCTGAAATAACTATTTTTTTTCTTAACCCCGAACCAAACGATAGCTAAAAGTCCGTAAAGAGATTTTTGTTTGTGTATATATGCTCATTTGGTATAATTTCATTCATACGTATTCCAGAGTGGGTGAAAGGCTGAGAAATTGCCAGAGCGCGCGGGGTAGTTGGGAGTCGGCGCGGCAGCAACTGCAAGGCCGAAAGGTATGGCGCCTTTTTTTTCTTCGCCTCCTTTTTCACTTTCTTCTTTTGGTTCTGTGGGACAAAATCTCGAACGGGTTGTGTGCTGGTCGGGTTCCGAATGAGGCTTTCCGAGGGACGTCGTTGGGGGCGGATTTATGGGGAGCCCACGCAGCACGACGTGGCCGACAAACGCGTCCGGCGGCATTTCGCTACTGTTGCTGCTGCTGCTGCTGCTGCCCGATTGCTAAAAACTTCTGCCTGCTCCCGGTATATCGGTTCTCCCCAACACTCACATTAATAATTAGTATTTTAAATTAATACCACATTACATTTTAATCTGACGCCTCCTCTCATCGCGCTGGATCCGCTCTAGAGTTCGTCTTCATTTTCTCTCCTCCTGCTCCCCTTCTTCTCCTGCCCTCTCATCGCCCTCCAATTCGACGACAGTAGCGAAAAATTGAGATGGGAAAAAATTAAGAAAATCGAGACGGGCAAGGGAAAGGGCGGGGTGAATGCGAGGGGGCAGAGGAGGGCGAGGCGGTGTATGTGGGCATGGACCGAGATATAGACGAGGGCGATGCAGCGGAGGAGGGCGAGGGGGCGAGACAAGAGGAGAGAAGCTGAGGGTAACTTTGGCAAAAAAATATATATAATAATAATAATATTTTATAAACGAAATTCTAACGGATTACTAACGGAAGGGATGGAGTGAATATTTTTTATTTTACAAAAAATTAAAGTGCGGATTTTTAAATGACGGGAAGAGTGAAAATTGAATTTTGACCGGAGGTTTTCTGCTATTTAGCCTAATATATTTGATATAAAATTTGAGTGTCGTATGATCACTTTTTGTGAGTTTTTTTATTTCTAGCCGTTAATTTTAAGCTATTTCAAACATTAGATAAATAATATCGAAAAATTATAAAATTTATTTTTAAAATATTTTAAATATTTTAGAACAAATTTAATGGAGCCTATTACCTATTTGAAAGTCTCTCAGCATCGGAAATAATTTAACAGCACAAAAGTCACCGTGCTTCTAAAAGTACGCAAGAGACTCCTTTAATTTATTATAATTTTTTATTCAAACTTTTAAAATTATTACAAGTAAATCTCATAATCAAATTTAATTGAGTAGGTTTTACTGTATTATTGATATTTTAATTATTATCATATCATTCAATAATATTATTTCTACAATACTACTATAAATCACCATATATATATATAGTTGATTTAATTGGATTATACAACTTGTTTGCAACAGTTAAATTATAATTTTAAATTCTCTATAAAAGGGAAAGATAATTCGGCCAATACACACACGGTGCAGGACAATATAGTTTCCACACTCGAGCTGCGCACGTGTGGGCCGCTGTTTGGTGAGCGGTCTCGGTTTCTATTATCTTTTGTTTTGTTTTTTTTTGGGTGTTTTTTTTTGCATGTTTTTTTCCTCGTGGCTTCATCGATGCTCCGAGAGTTTTCGACCCCGTGGGCTCCATGAATAGGAACAGTACGTACGATTTTGGCTTTTCCTTTTCTTTTCTTTTCTTTTTTTTTTTCTCTTCTCAACTCACTTTTCTTTTTCTTTTTCTTTTTCTTTTTCTTTTTTTAAGTAAACTTCAAATACCACTCCTTTGATTTTGGTTTTCTCATCTTATCTTTTTGTGGTTTAAAGTGTATCAATTTAGTACGCTATGAGTTAATTTCTCTTTTCATTAGGTCCTTCGTTAATTTTTTGTTAAATCATATACAAAAAAAACTTCAAATATTTCATCTATAATCTGAGTTTGGCTACTATACTCTAATGAGTGTAGAGGCTTTTGTACTCATAAGTTTTTTGTCATTTGATCCACCATTTAATTATTTTTACTCGTTAGATTATATTATTCAACCAATCACCCACTCAACCCTAGGGGGTCTACTATCAACCTAACAGTAATAATTCTCATCCTAATCGCATATTTTTTAGTCTGAACGGCTGAAAAGTTATGAGTACAATTGACTCTATACTCATATGAGTATATATAATAGCTCCAGCCTCTATAATTTATTTAATATTTACTTTAGTATCATCTAATTTTAATTTTGTCACTGATTTAACCAAAAAATTAAGAAAGGAGATAACAAATAAAAAATTACAGAATACTGGGATAACACTCTTTAAACCATAAGGTACTAAAATGAGAAAGTGTAAAGCCACATGGGTGGTATTTAAATTTTTTTACTTTTTCTTTTTTGTTCGTAGATGCAACTCACATGACTCTAAAATTTTTTGCAATCGTAAAGGCCCCTCTAAAATTCGAAGCATTATCAATATAATATCTCTATACCCATATAAATTCACCATCAATAATTTTAAATCCTAAACTCCTTGTATATCCATGAATACTAATGATTTTTTAAAAATTTAGACGGATGTTTTAAAATTATAATTTTTTGAAAGAGCATAGAAGAAATTAATTCTTTCTTGGAGGGCAATACGTACTTTCCTAATTATGTTATTTTAGCTTTTAAAAGGGTAACACATAATATTACACTATTATGTTTCTATCAAAATTTGTAAAAATAAATGGTGGAAATATCATCACACATTTTGATGGATGATCAATTTTCAAACTCTCCAAGAAATATTTGCAAATTATTCACGGTAAAAATTAAACGGATCTTACCTGAATATAACATATTTTAAAATAGAAAAATAATTTTAAATTTAAGTTCTCCGGTTGTTATAAAATTTGCCGTAATATATTGTGTACTCTAGTACAATTTTTTTCTAAAAGTTGTTAAATCCTAATAGCACCTGAAGCTTAAATCAAAAGCAATGATATGCCAAAATTCTCTAAAAAAAATCCACTGTGTTTAGATATGGTTGGGTTAAAATTAGGCGTGTGTACAAAAGCATTAATCTTGGTTTTTCATTATTAGGGGCATTTAAGTAATTTCACTACACAAATATACAAAAGATTGGTTGGGCCTTCACTATACGTGCCTCGCAAAGGTTGTTTGCACTTGTAACTTTTTTTTTTTTTTTTTTTTTTTTTTTTTGAGGAATAGGTAAGACGCTATCGCTTGCTTGGGCAACCAAGGCCCAATGTGGGCGGAAAAAAAAAAAAACTTTAAGCAACGAAAAGGTAAGGAAAAGAGGTTAAGCCACGAGAATAGAGTCCCAGTCCTTAACCAGCTTATTCAGGTTCGTAACCGCCGTCCCCGGGTTCGATTGGATACTCCTAAAGATCCACTCGTTTCTGGTCTTCCAGACGATCCACCAGCATCCACTTGTAACTTTTGTTGGGCCTAAGCCCTTGCTACTCACCTACTCGGCCCATGGTACTTAAAAAATAAAATTCATTTATTAAGTTACTTAGTATTTTAGCACAACTCAACTTAAATTTCTCACATGCTTGTAAAAATAAAGTGTTATCCATCCTATTTCAGTTCCATTTGGAATTGCGAGAAGATCGTGTAACCTATAGTTAGAAAGTATGATGAGAAAATACTATGTTTGTTTTTATACATAATATTATATTATGTACATCCTAGTAAATTAATTATGATATATTTTCTGCAATATTATTAGATGACCCTTAATACCAACCAGGCCATTAATTTGTCGGAATGAATGGCCCAACCCAAAACCTGAGATGGGTTTCGGTCATTAGAGTATTTTGGGCCTTACTAAGGCCCAATAAGCACAATGTTGAAACATGCTTCATTAATTTTTATGAAACACTTATACTCGTGTTCGCAACGAAAACCGACCGTCTCTGGAGCAAGTGGCAAAAAGTTTGGTAGTTAGTTTCTCAATGTCTCAAGTTCGAATCTTGTTAATTTATATTTTTAGCTAAATTTATTTTTAGATGAAATAAATGAAGAGAACGACGTGCTACCTATCTCTTAAAGAGTATTCGTCGTCAGATGTAAGTGTACAAATGTAGCAGGAGCAATTTAAAGAAGATAATAATTATAACAAAATAACAGGGGAATACTTCAAAAAACTCCCAGTGGTTTCGCACGTTTTCACTTTGGTGCCTTATGGTTTAAAATATATCAATTTGCCCTCATGTGGTTTTATTTTTATCTTTTCGGTAATTTTTTTCTTAATATTTTTATAAATTATATACAAAAAATTTCAGATGCGCACATAGATTTATCGAATATTTAATTTAGTACCCTTTAATTTTAATTTTGTCACTAATTTTAAAAAAATAATAATAAAATTAATAATAAAAAGAAAAAAACGAAACCACATGGAAAAAATTGATACCCTTTAAATCATAAAGTGCTAAAGTGAGAAAGTGTGAAACCGCGTTGGGGGTTTTGAAGTTATCCAAACAACAAAGACACCAAGTTTAAGCACCGAGCCAATGAATCCATGATCAAAACGAACGGCCTCGATTCATCGAAGGCCATGGTCAAATATTTGGTTGGGGTGCACGATAATGTTAACCTGCTCCGCGGGATATCGCAAGAGTAACAGCGTGCGAGGTGCATGTGATCGTACACGTGGCAGTGATTGCATGTCACTCGTCGAAAATTTCCGATGCGAAGTAAAGCATCGCCTCGTGTTATTCTCACCCCCTCTTTTGATCTTTTCTCATCCCCTACCCCTTCCCTCCTCCTCTCTCTCTCTCTTCCCCCTCCCCAGTCCCCACCAAAGGCTAAAACAGAGAACGCATACATATATACATATATATAAGGATACAAAGAGAGATTTTTCTTTAAAAAAAGGTAAAAAGTTTGGGATTATAGATATAGAATCATAAATATCAAGTTCTCCTCTGTTTTGTTCTCGTATGTTTCTATTTTGGGCTCGTTGTGATTCTTTCCTTCTCCTACTTCCCTTCTCTTTTTATTATATTTAATTGACTGCTTAGTTTCTTTTTGTCGTCCCATTACGCTCCTAAATTGGTATTCCTCTTCGCTCTGAGAGAGAGAGAGAGAGAGAGAGAGAGAGAGAGAGGGGGGGGTGGGGGGAGAGAGGGAGATGAAGAGAGGAGAGGAACAGGGGAGGGCTCTGTTTGGGATATCTCTAACGGATAGAACCAAGTGGCAACAGTTTCTTATATGCTCCTCTGGGTTCTTCTTCGGTTACCTCGTCAATGGCGTTTGTGAGGTTCGTACATTTGATCCCTCTCCTTCATTGGAATCGAAGAACCCAGTTGTTGTGTTTTGTTCAAAACACTATAAAAATCGCATCTTTGCGCGGATTTTTGGGGGCAAAAACTCAGTTTTATCGTCAACATGCGATAAAAATCTGAGCTTTGCAGTAATTTTAGAGGGAGAAAAAAGACTCATTTTTATGTGTAAAGTTTTGTATCTAAACAATGGCATTTTTCACATAACTCTGTTGCCCCTGTTGCAGGAATACGTGTATAATCGACTCCACTTCAGGTGAAGTTCAAAATTTTGCTGTTAGTGCTTGTTGTTAGTATCATTTTATCTTTTAACCCCCTCTTATAACCCATAATTAAATCGGTAAATTGTTCTTGTTTTCGCCAGCTATGGTTGGTACTTCACTTTTGTGCAGGGTTTTGTGTATCTGGGTCTCATATACATGCAGGGGTTCACAACCGAGAATATGGCGAATCCGTGGAGGACTTATGTTAAGCTCGCGGCGGTGCTCATGGGATCTCATGGCCTTACAAAGGGCTCTCTCGCATTCCTAAACTATCCGGCGCAACTCATGTTCAAATCCACAAAGGTGAAATTCCTCAATTGAGCGTGTTAAATTATATGAAACAACCGTTCTGCTATAAATTAAGCTGTCAAAGAACAGTATTTTTATGTTCTATCGTCAACATTGATGTCCTCGACCGATCAGGTCCCTACTATGTGCATTTTGTTGCAACTAAGTTCCTCCATTAATACGAAAAGAGTATGATTTTAGCAGTAGAGCACCAGATTGAAACCTCCTCCTGAAATGCTTTTTTTTTATATAATATTATGTATATTTGCAATAGAAATTTGATCATGTAAAATTCCAGAAACCATTATTAGTATTTATAGCATACATGATTAAATGCATTCCTTTTCATAGAGCATATATTGAATGTTATAAAGACCTTTTCCTTTGTGGGCTTTTTTAAGTAGATACATATTTGGCTTTGACACATTTGTATCCTTTGCTCCTTTACATTTTTGAATTGTGGGGACTTTTTCTTTTTTTTGTTTAAATTGTACCATGACTTTTAGGTAGTTTCATTTTGGTCTTGGAGCTCTAAATTGTTACAATTGTATGACTAAGTGACGTTCCGTTGCAGTTGTATTGTTTGCTTAAATTTCTTCATTTTGGATATATTCTTGTAATTATCATGTGTATGCAACTTTTAGCTTGTTTTGACTTAGAGTTGATTTTGCTTAGAAGAGTGTTTGAGGAGATTTCGTCCAAATTAACATAGAGACTTAATGGAATAGTATTATATTGCGACACAATGACAAAGGTTTAGGAGTTAGGACCCAATTTTAATAATTCAAATGTTGAGAACCAAATATAGAATATATCGATTCACTAGGTGCTATAAGCATTTAAAATATTTTGCAGTGCGTTCGCAAAATTAAAGTAATTTTGCGGAAAAGTTTGCAAAATTTCGCTTCGATTCTAGGTAATTCTTATTTGAGTGTGGCAAACATTTATACTATCCTTGTATTTATTTACAAGTATATTTGGGAATTCAGGTATTACCAGTAATGGTCATGGGGGCGTTCATTCCTGGTCTAAGACGGAAGTATCCGGTCCACGAGTACATTTCCGCGGTACTCCTCGTCATCGGCCTCATCCTTTTCACGCTGGCGGATGCCCAAGCATCGCCCAATTTTAGTATCGTTGGCGTCGCCATGGTCTCGGGGGCGCTAGTGATGGATTCCTTTCTCGGTAATCTCCAAGAGGCCATTTTCGCCATGAATCCCGAAACGACACAGGTGATCCGCATTGTTTCTTTTTAACTTTGTCGGTAGGCATTCGCGGCATGCACAATGTGTAGTTGTATTAAGTATGATTCCTTTTCTAATCTCTGTTTTAGATGGAGATGCTGTTCTGTTCGACTGTCGTCGGCTTGCCTTTCTTGATCCCGCCGATGGTTCTAACAGGGGAACTTGCTAAAGCATGGAATTCCTGTTCTGAGGTGAGTTAACTTTCGCCGCAATTTCTTTTACCTGTAATATACCTTTTTTTTGGGAAGTCTTTAAATAACATAGAAATCTTTATCTGGTAAATTATTTGTTCATTAGAATTATAAGAAACGTCAAACTTTAACTTCAGGAGCTGTTTGGTTTAAGGCTTGTAATATTCCGAGAACTTTGTATATTTTATATTTGGAATGACCAGTTTGTCACTAATTTAAACTAGTATATTGTTATTGATTGGACTACTAATAATTTTCATTAAGCATGAAAATGAGAATACGTCATAATTCATGAGAATCTAGTATTCGTACCATCCAAGATTCTACAATGATTTTACTACTTTACTAACATCTTTTCAACTGCCTAACTTGAGTTGAATGGTAATGATTTGAATACATTTTCAATAGAAAATATATAAGGTTACCGGAATATTACAAACCGGAGAATATTTCCTACCGCATTTTAGAGTTTCTCTTTTGATTAAGAACTTCATCTTAAGATGATATTGGAGACAGTTCAACCTAAATGGGAATAAAAATGGACCTTTTCGTTTAGGAAAGTACCAAGCTTAGATTATAATTGTGATTTTCAAGATAAAACATGGAGGTTTCGTTTGTGTCTGAATGCAGCATCCGTATGTTTATGCCGTGTTGGTGTTTGAAGCCATGGCTACCTTCGTCGGCCAGGTCTCTGTTCTGTCCCTCATTGCCATTTTCGGGGCGGCAACCACCGCCATGGTATGTCTACAATCTCTCATATCTCCCTTCAGCCGTCGAACGAAAGTACGTTCTTAGAAGTGACACAGATCACTTAGATAAACACATTAATTTTGAAATGCATCCTTGGAACTGTTGTAAGAATTTTGATTTACTACCTAACGTTACGGCCATTTCGATTTCAGAAAAATTCAGATCAGAGTTTTATTGGAACTTACCTTCTGCCTGAAAAAAGATATAAGAATATCTCATCAAGCAAACATAATATTTCGTCAAAACGTTACGTGCACAATTAGGTTCCAATAGAGAGGTGTACTTAAACTGACAAAACTGTATGTATGATTAGAGAGTAAGATCAAATGATACAGCAGATCCCATACATAGCTCATTTGAGACAATGCATGTGCAATTGTTATGCAGGTAACTACGGCGAGGAAAGCGGTGACGCTTCTTTTATCGTTCTTGATATTCACAAAGCCGTTGACGGAGCAACACGGGAGCGGCCTCATGCTCATTGCCATGGGGATCATCTTAAAGCTTCTTCCAGAGTACAAGGATCCCGTCCCGCGAAAACAAATACAAAGTAGTCATTCACAGTTGCAGCTACAAGGATTGAAAGAAGAAGAAGAAGAGAAGAGGCCTTTGGTTTGAAAAGCCATGCTATGGGAGTTAACACTATTGGTTTTATTACTCCAAAAGTAGTTGATTTTGCTTCAAGACATAAAAAGAGTCAAATGTGAATAGCAGTTTATGTTTGTTTTGATTGGCTGTTAAGGTAATTCACTCAGTATCATAATCGACTTCGTCGTGAATGGCGGCGACGTCAATTGGGGCGAAGAAAAATAGAGAAATAATAGTGTAATAACTAACTAAAAGTTGTAATTTCTTTCTTTCTTTTTATGTGATAGTATAACTTATTAGTTCTAAAGTTATCTGCTTCTTATCAAATGAGCTTCAATTTGAAGGAAAGTTATTTTTAATCTGGAAAGCAGTTATGGAAAAGGGCCGGACTCTTAGGCCTATTTATAGCCCAGAAGTGCTTCAGCCCAATACTAGTTTATAAAGGCTTGAATCCGGCCCAGAAGACCAGCCCTTGAGATAAGTCCGAGCCCGATCACTGTCGCTGCTGCCCTTTTTTGTGTAGAATTATTAATTTTTTAGCCCTTAGATTGAAAAATGTGTGATTATGGATTCCTATGATTGAGTGAATGATTGGTTGAATAATATAATCTAACGGATAAAAATAATCAAAGAATTAAATTTAACAGTAGAAAACTCGATAGCACCAAGAGTTTGGAGTTTTGAGTTCCTCGTGAGCGCCACAGGAGGAGGAAGAAGAACAGGACCGAGTTACAATTTGACACGAGCAGATGTCGCTTCTTCGACCGTCCATCGTGCTCTAAGATTCGCACCGGCCAATTAAAGGATCTAAACCCTCTGGTGTGCGACTGTGAGCGAGGAATCAAGATTCAAGGAGCTTTTTTTTTTTTCTTTTTTCTTTTGAGAGAGATAGATAGCACGCTACCCGCTTCGTTTATTTCGTTAATAAATAAACTTAGCTAGAAATGTGAATCAACTAGGATTCAAACTCTGATCTCGAATATCAATCACCAAGTCCTTTGTCACTTGCTTTAGAAACAGTCGATCCTTTTTTATAGTCACGACATGTCAGGAACAGTCTCATTTACTCCTTTCACATGGCTTTGCAATAAGCAGCAGCAGCAGCAGGCCCATTAGTGATCCAGTAGTCCTTTCACCTTTGCCATTCAAAAGTCAACCACGCTGTCGGGTGTTTCTGTTTGTTTGTGCTTAATTGTATAATTTAAAATTTTAAACATGTTTGATTCATAATTAAGATTAAAAAAAATAAAAAATATATCATTATATTATTTTGGAATGAAAGATTGAATAACGAATCAACCAAAAAATTATTTGGTTCGTTAATTTTTTTTTTTTTTTGAGAAATAGATAGACGCTAACGCTTCGTTTATTTAAGAAATAAATTTAACTGTAAATGTGAATCAACTAGAATTTGAACTCGGGTCTCGGAAAACCACCAAGCCACTTGCAACGGTCGATTTATTTGGTTCGTTATTGAAATGAAAATTTAGAAGGTTCATTATTAGAATAAAAAATTAGAATTTTTGAGAGGGGGCTTCAATTGAGAGAGAGAAAAGCGTTTGTTATTAGAATGAAAATTTAGAATTTTTGAAAGAGGGTTTCAATTAAGAAAGAAAAATGATGAAAGAAAAGGAAATAGGTATTATTTTTTTTTAGAGAAAAATAATATGCTATCCGTTTCGTTTATTTTTTTATAAATAAATTTAGCTGAAAATATGAATCAACTAGAATTCGAACTGGGACTTCGAGTACCAACCACTCCGCCCTTGGCCACTTGCACTAGAGATGGTTAGTGAAGAAGATATTATTGAAAAATGATTTATAATAGTTTACTTTTGAATGAACCAATTCGAAATTCAAAATTGAATTGAGTTATAAAATGAATTTGGTCATTCTTATTCCGGAGTGTAATGAGAACCAAAATCTGATTCCTATCAAACAAACGATAACTGTCGGAATCAATGAATTCCATCTCGATTTCATACTCTAAAATAGATGAACCAAACATACCCTTATTGTTTTTTCTACAGTTAAATTTGTATGGAAATACTCAATTTTAGCTATTGGAATTATATCCAAACTATTCATATTTTCTACTACAATAGTTGAAATATAATTAACTCTTTTTACTGCTAATATATATTTTTAGAGTTGTTTCTTATTAAATTAACTTTTTAGATAATATAATATCAGAGTCGATTTTAAATCGCTTCGAATGTGACTAGAAGTGTTTTTCTTTTTACAGATAGATAGCACGCTACCCGCTTCGTTTATTTTATTTAGAAATAAACTTAATTAGAAATGTGGAATCAATAGGATTGACTTGGATTTGATTCAACCATCAGTATTTCGCCACTATTTAAACGGCGGCTTGGCTATAAGTGTTAATACACATAGAGGCTGATCTAGTGCGAGTACGTGCTTAAAAAATATCGTACTTATAATTATATTCAATCAAACGATCTGTAAATTTAGAACTCACATGTATGGTCGGCTTTCAATATACCGTTTTTTACTGTGAGATTATCAAATTTACAATCATTTATCATTTTAATACTCAAATTAAATGCTCAACACGATGAATAATAGATTTAATTATGCCAAAAGCTTATTTGAACAGTTATTCACGCATATAGATGTGTGAAAAAACAATAAAACCATCAAAAGATGTTTGGCACTTTTACTTTTGGCCTTTTCAGATCGAATTGTCAATTGATGTAAAGTAGCCAAACATAAATAATTAATAATAAATTAATATAATAATTTACTCTAATATTAGATTTTATTTGAGATTGCGAAGAGATTGCGTTAGGTTTAGATATAATAAAAAACGACGATGAAAAAATATTATATTTATTTTTATACGTAATATTGCGTTCTGTATATTGCGGTTATTCAAAAAAATAAAAATAGTAAAAATATATGAAGACTCCTCAACTGCATGCCATCCTAAAATCGCCCGCCCAATTTTTTTTTTGTTTTTTTATGAGTGAGACTTAAACTTTTATTTTTTTCAAATTAAATAATTTTAGTTACAATTATTTAAAATTTCATAAAATTTTAATAATTTTAAGCAAATAAAACTAAGTCAATTGAAGTATTGGTAAATAGTAAAATTATTAAATTAGATTACTTTTTTAACTTAAATAAATTTTAAACTAAAAATAGAAAATTTATTAAATTAGATAATTTTTTTAACTTAACTAAATTGAATATTTTTTAAAAATACAATAAACAAGTCTCAATAAAAAAAAAAGAAAAGTCGAGGAGGCCATTTCAAAGTAGTCTATAGTTGGGGGTTCTCTATGTATTTTTACATTAAAAAAGTTGAATAATGCTACATATAAACCCATCCAATGAGTGGGATGTTTTAACTGGTCGTTTGATGTGACTAATAATTAACACCCTACTAATTAGATGGGTGGGGTATAACTTGTACACCGGATTGAAGCGTACAAATAGTATTTTTAAAAAAATTGGAGATAATTGCATGTATACTTCTCAAAACCTTTAAAATATCTTATTTATTATTATTTTTAATTTTAAATATACCACTCATATAATTTTTTATTATTCAAAAATACTCTACGGTTAGTGTCCGTTAAGTCATATTGGGTTAAATCAAAGTTAAATTTCTACCATAGTTAAACAATAGTAAAAATATCTATTTTGCTCCTAATTTAAGGGCAAATAAAAAAATTTGGTGATGGTATAATGATATATTTGAAAAAGAAAAAAAATTAAAATATTTATTTTATCCCAAACTTAATGACAAATAAGAAACGTTGATAATAATAGAAGAGTATATTTCAAAATAAAAACTGATAATTTTATAGAAATAACAGCTGCATCTAATCGTTCACTAACAGAATTTAACTTTAAAAATATATTTGAAAGACTTTGGAATATTAAAAAGATATTTATAATATTAGACTTCTAAGCGGTATATAAAAAAGTCGATAACTTTGCAGAAATATATAAATAATTGCCCTAAAAAATTAATTGCACCATTGGTCTATAAACTTCGAGCGGGCAATACTATACATATACCTATGTATAATGTATATTTCACACATTCTTAGAGTGAGATTTTTTTTTTTCTAATCATATATTGATGTGACTAGTACCACGCTATTTGTAAGTAATTTTTTAATAAAATTTAAAATATTTGATAAAAATACATAATAAATGATCGGTATATTTTGTTGCTAAATAAAATAAATATTTTATTTTATTATGTATCGACACACATATAATTTTTATGATCGACACGAATCATACTGGCAAATTTGATTCTGTGCCACGTCATTTAAATTATTATGTAATTAATTCTAAACTTCACAAGTATACTATAAAGTATAAAAACAAAGGTCGGCGACCAGAGTGAAAAAGGGTATAAAGATGGGGACGCAATTAACGGTTAAGCCTGTAATTCAAGAAATTACTGCAAGAAATATTTCAAATGAGCCAAGAAAAAAAAAAAGTGCGGCAATCATTTTTACTTCCGCGGTCAAAATATAGAGCGACCAGACCACCCAATCGCAGCTCCCCTTTTTCTCATCCCACCATATATACAGATACATAATAACCGTATGCGCCCAAAAACAATTAAAGATACACACTCGCCTATTTATTCGACAGCGACTCCTCTACTCTTATACTACCCCATTAAACTCAGGAGAGAGAGAGAGAGAGAGAGGGAGAGAGAAGAGGCCGAGGCTCGTTGGAGAGAGAGAGAGGGGGGGGGGGGGGGGGGGCGCCGCGAGGAAGGGAGAGAGGGCTCGGCAACTCCATCGGCCCCCTTCGATCGCTCCTCCGTTGCTCGATTCCGATCCCGCAGCAGTGTATGGTCTTCTTATTTTCGCGATTTTTGTTCCATTTTTTTGGCAATTTTTTTGCTCGGATATGCACGATCCAATGCTTTTTCGCTCGATTCTTATTGTTTTGGCTTGCTGAATGGCGTGGATTTGTCGATTTTGTTGGAGAGGGTATTGGGACTCACGTCATCTCCTTGCTCTGCTTTGTTGGAATGGTTAGGGTTAGAGGCCTCGTCGCTTTTGCGTGCCGTTGTGCTCTGTGGCGATCCAATGGAACAGGTGAGTGGATTCGGAGTTGTTTCTCGCGTTTTTGGGGTGGTTTATGGTGCTTTTAGTAGCGATCGGGGGGATTATTGTGGTTGCAGTATGAGAAGGTGGAGAAGATCGGAGAGGGGACATACGGAGTGGTGTACAAGGCGCGGGATCGGGTCACGAACGAGACGATCGCGCTGAAGAAGATCCGGCTGGAGCAAGAGGATGAAGGAGTCCCGAGCACCGCCATTAGAGAGATCTCGTTATTGAAGGAGATGCAGCATTGCAATATAGTCAGGTCAAGCTCTTCCGATCATCTCATTCTCTTTGTTTTGAATCTCATTTTACTTCAAGCTCATTTTCATACTCTAGGGAGTTCTATCATTCTATGCTTGCATTTGGGAGTGGGACTAAATGTTGGCCTATATATAAGTTCTTTTTCCTTTGAGATTGTTTGTATTTACTGTTGAAATATGCATGATATTTAGTTTATGGTTGATTTTATGCCTTGGTGGTCACAACTAATGGAAACCCGTAGCTCTTTGTGCTGCTTATATGAACCCTGGCAACTTTCTAAGAATCTTGGATAACCCACGCCCCACCCACCCCAATCACCCCAATCTCAGCTTCTATCAAGTTCAAAAGTACTGCTGCACTGTAGTGAAAATAGCTTTGTAGTGAAAATAGCTTAAAAGTCATAGAACACAAAAAAAGCTGCTCAACTACTAATATTGACCCTAGACAGGTGGTAGTGGAATTTCATCTATTTTGACCCAACGTAGTCCTGTAATAATTGACTGCATTTTGAACAGTTCCTTTGAGGGGATACGGTAGTAAGGTGTTTCTTAGTTAGTTTGCTTATGTTATAATCGAGCCAAAAAGTCTATATAATTTCTAACCAACTTCTCACTTTATCTGAGGGCTTTATACCCTAAATCTTCTATCATGGCTTCTCACTAGACTTTGCTTCTTTCTCGTGCTAACACCTCCTGTTCCTTTTTTTTCCCCTCATCATATCTATGAAGGCTAAATTGAGTTTAACTTCTAGGATGATATAGTTAGTCATATTCTCGGCCAGTCAATTGCATTGGAAAAATATACTTTTACTTAATCGTAAGTAGTAAAATTATTTGGTTGGGAATGATTTATTACGTACTGTATATATTATGGTTTGTCTCTTTGAGCCATAATATTGTGAACATTTGGTTGCACAAAAATCTACAGTTGTAAAGCATGAAAACCTTTTGATATATCGACCATTCATGGACATCGAATGAGTAAAAACAGTGCAATACACTCTGACTGCATCATTTTTCTTAATTTGCTTCTTGGCAATTAATGACGTTATAGTGCTATCATGGTAACGATAGCGCCAATTGGCACTTTAGTGTCACCATAGTGATAATGTGTCCATGCTATCCGTTCAATGAAGCACTTCACATGGCTTATAAAATTGTTTTGATCTTCCTGTGTCGTCGTATTCAGCTTCCTCTCGTTATCTCAATAACAGGTTGCAGGATGTAGTTCACAGCGAGAAACGGATATATTTAGTTTTTGAATATTTGGATCTGGACCTGAAGAAGTACATGGATTCTTGCCCAGAGCTTGCTAAAGACCCACGCTTGATTAAAGTGAGTTCCTTTGCCACTATAAAGCAAGGCATTTGTGATATTTGATGTAGCAAATCTCATAGGTCACTAGGCTTGGCAATGACTGGCCTCTTACAATGCCTTTGGGCTTGCAACATTCCTCATGCATGGTGGTGCTGCCATCTTTCTCTGTAGGTCCCTTAACATATTGGCATGGCAGAATTTAATACAAGCCAGCCATATAGCATGTACATTCCTTTGCATTTATGCTTCTTTGGCATATTAAAAAGTTGATATTGCATGAAAATGGGTTAATCTGCACTTAGTAGATATACAATTATGTGATCTTCTTATCAGGTCGTAGAGTATTTGTTCATTTTGTTCAGGTCGTAGAGTATTTGTGCATTTATATCATCACCACAATGCAAATAAGTACAAGGAGATCCATGAAATTCGACAAGACGAAGGTCCATTGGCCCTAGGAATGATATATTTCCACAAACAGTTCTAGAAGGAATCAATATATAAATGATGACCAGCTAATTCAAGAGAGTTCTAACCAACAACCCGTGATTATGAGCTTCTTCTATGATTAAAACATAACATGCATTTCATGAAGCAGTTAGAGAACCAGTACTGAAAGTTTGATGCTTATAAATCATTAATTAGTTCAGCTTGGCTGCTTGTGGAAAAATACTGTTTGGCCCAACTTCGAGAATCTTTAATAAAGAAGCAGAAGCCGAGCACTTAAAAAACTGGAAGTCTATATCCTCTGGCTAGAGAAGAAAACTAAAATGAGTTTTTTAGGCCTCAAAAACCAAAGCTTATAAATTCTATTTCTGGCTCTCCGTACAACAGAACATTCACGAGCTTCCATTTTTCCCATCTAATGACCTAAAAGAGTGTTGCAATAGAGGATGACGGCCTGACTGCATCACAGTTGTGCCGATCATGATCCAAAGCCTCAGTTTTGTCTCATACAGAAGCATTTGTAAAATTGTACTAAAAGGACTCTGCTGGAAGAGTATTAAAGGCAAAAGCCAATAAGAGTTCTTCGAATAGGTTTTTTCCACAAAAGCTGCAGTTAGGTCAAACAGACCCACAGTAAGAGACGTTGCGAATATACACTAAAGGAGAAAGCTGGACAACCACAATAAGACTATTTAACTTCAAAAACCTGCTCGAGTCAGTTCTCTCGGTTTACCACATTTGCCCAAGCCTAGAGGACTCAAAACCAAAGCCAGACTTGGTATTTCCACATTTGAAAGAGTACCCAGTATGGACAGTTGAAACATATTTTGAAAAAAAACTGTATCCCAGTCATTTACACCAGGTTCGGTTTTGAAAGTCATCAGGTTTAGTTTTCACATTGAGCTTACAGCCTTATACATACTAGAATAGCAAGACCACCTTCCCAACAAACAGGCCAATCTTCCTAAAGCTATAGACAGAGTTGTAATGGAGAACTGATCAACTAGCTGACTTACCAAACGTTAAAGAACTAGACTGCTGCATTTGAAAGAGGGCTGACTGTAACATTTGAGGAGGGGTAAGGGGTGGCACTTGAGTGGGACTAAATTGCGGTGTTTGAAAAGGAAGCGGGCGCGGTGGCATCTGTACCAGACCGGGCTGATGAGGCATTTGAATTGATCCAGTTTGCGACAGTTGATCTGAAGATGACTGAAGCATCTGATTAAGAAGGATTTGTGGCATTTGAGGAGGAGTAGTAGTAGTAGTAGGCAAAGCTTTCGTCTTTTTCTTATTGTTATTCGACCCTTTCTTCCTCGCAGGAGGGGGGTCGTTTCCCGCCACATTCACATCTGAGCAACTTATCTCATTGTTTTCAACTAATTTTCCATTACCATTTTCAACCAAATGCAAACCTCCAAATCCCTTCTCAATTAAATCCAAGGCCTCTGTTAACTTTTCCGTCACAATTCTCTCCCCTCTAGCAGTTAATGAGCCTTTATCGAAAACATAATGCCAATATGGTTCAACTCACTGAGCTGCAAAGCCCGAGCTGATTTTCCTTCCTTATTTAATGATTCAGTAGAAAAAGACATTATCGCCCTTTTCCTCGCATCCTTGGTCCATCTAACATAAATCAAGATCGAGTGAAATAGCAGTAGTAAAAGCATCAGAAATGCCAAATCCTGGAATCAGTAAATTGATTGACATTTAGCAGGGGCGTAGTCAAAGCACAAAATGAAATGATATCCATAAAAACACGAACATCTACAGTAAGCAGATATAGCTGCAATATATTAACTACTTTGACATCAAATACTGCTTTGGATACATATATAAACAAGAAAATAAAAATGTAACCGCATCTCTGTTTGTTTTAAGGACAGTGAAAGTAAGAAAAAGTGCTAACGAAAGTAGATTTAATTTTCTCAGGGGAAGAAAAGAAAAAAAAACCTATAGTGGGCTTGGCCCAGCTACGAGGTTGCTTCATTATAATCTAGGTGACATAGATTTAATCAATGCAAATACCCTCACTGGATATGCACACTAGGTTTTGTACATTTTACCCTCCCCAAAGCCGTTATGGTAGGTCTCTTCTTTTGAGTGCCCCTTTTGCACCCTGGAAATTGCTTCCTATCTTCGTGGGGGAGACTGAATTTCTTTAAAAAATGCCTATTCACGACAAAAGTGTTATGGTTTGCTGGACTGAAATTTTCTCTCCTTTTATTTCAGAAATATCTATATCAGATACTTCGTGGAATTGCCTATTGCCATTCTCACAGAGTTCTTCACCGAGATCTAAAGCCGCAAAATTTGCTAATCGATCGTCGCACTAATGCTCTGAAACTTGCAGACTTTGGGCTAGCCAGGGCTTTTGGTATTCCTGTCCGTACATTTACCCATGAGGTAATTTTTTCTTCACCATCCTTTTCTTCTCTGACTTCTTGTTTGTCCTTTGATGTTTGCTCAAGATGGACAGCAATAACATATAAAATAACTTTTGTTGCAATACACTCTTATGGTTCATTCATTACAGCAAACATGAGCAGAAGAATTGTATCATATGTGAAAATAATACGGTGTTAACTTGGATCAGGCTTACAAGTTAAATGCACAGCAAGTGAAGAAGTTTGCATACTGCTCAAGTTACCCAATCTATCTTTTTTATCATATACATAGTGGTTGTAGATATTATTTTAATTCACGCTGGGTAATCAAGAGCATTTGTAGAAAGCTGATTTCATTCTTAACTATGTCATATCTAACATAGTCAAATCCTTACTGTTTCAACTGCGTGCAAGTACAGAAATAAATATAGATAAATATGGCCAATTCGTGTAATGCTTTCCTTGTGTTCACATAAAGTCGAGCAATCCTAAGGCCTTTGCATGATGACACTTTCACACTAGTAAAGAAAGCTTTTAGTTATGGTGATTAGATTCTTTTTTCTTTTTTAAAAAAATCTTGGTGTATTAAGTTTCAACTAATGGGCATCTGTTACAATTTTCAGGTGGTAACTCTGTGGTACAGAGCTCCAGAGATCCTCCTTGGATCCCGGCAATATTCCACACCTGTTGATGTGTGGTCTGTGGGCTGTATTTTTGCAGAAATGGTGAATCAGCGGCCGTTGTTCCCTGGGGATTCTGAGATTGATGAACTATTTAAAATTTTCAGGTTTTTATAGTCAGGTTGATGCGCATTTTTTTGCTTCTATTGGTAACCTACTGGCCTAATTATAGCATGATCTTCTTTTCCAATGTATATATTTTGAAGAATTCTAGGTACCCCAAATGAAGAAACTTGGCCAGGGGTTAGTTCATTACCTGACTTCAAATCTGCTTTTCCGAAGTGGCCCTCTAAGGTAATTGAATAGTGGCTTCACTATTTTCTTTGATATATAACTCACATTTCTTTTTTGAGCACTCTAGTTCATATGAAATTCTCTCCAGCTACATAATAGCATTTAGTTTTCTTTGGTTATCGGGGTATTTGTCTGAGGGCTCTGAACAGACATTTTTTAAGGCTTGAATGGACATTTTGTTTCCAGGATCTGGCGACAGTTGTTCCAAATCTTGAATCAACTGGTGTTGACCTTCTCTCTGTAAGCCCTCTTAACTCTAACAAAGTATTTACGTTACTGAAGGTGTTTTAGCAACGTTTTAATTATTGTAAACTTGCCTGCTTGGGTGACATGTTTGCATTAAATCATTAACAAATGCCAAGGACATACCGTGAAATATTTTATCCTCTTCTATGACTAGGGATTATTAATCTCTATTGCGCCTATTGTTTGTAACTAGTCTGCTGACTCATTTGAAATTCGCCAGGGTCAATTGTAACATTTCCTACTAAATGATGCTGAATATTACATATATTTTATGGCACCTTACCATCGGTGTAATTGTGCTAGATTCACCTGTGGCTTTAAACTAATCTATGCAAAGGTAGGAAAATTTCTATTCCTTGAAGACATATTGAGGTTTTATAATTGTGAATTACAGATATCATTTGCCAATGGAACTCTCTCTCTCTCTCTCTCTCTGAGACTTGCGTGCTCTATTATTATTTTTGATTTGTTAACTTTTGGAATTGTTCTTCATAATTGACAGAAAATGCTCCGATTGGAACCGAGTAAAAGAATTACAGCTCGGCAGGCTCTGGAGCATGAGTACTTCAAGGACATGGAACTGGGGCCGTGACTTATCTTCATGTATATTTTTCTCTTCAGCTCTGTGAGATAAGCAGCTTTATTTCTTGTATTTTGTGTGAGGGTTGTTCCATTTTCTTCCCCCGCTTTCTCTGTTTTTGCCTATCTAGATAGCATGGTCTTTGTTCTGTCCGGTATCTGCAAAATACTCAGGTGGCATTGCTTTTTGGTGTTTCTTTCTCATCCATGCCTCAAAAAGACATTATGCCCATTAACTAGGCTTGCTAGAACTCTGCAGTTTCAATCAAGAACAAGTGTGAGAACTGTATATTTTCATCCAGCTATTGAATATCGTGGCATTTTGGTTGATTAAGTTGCAGGTAATCTGATTGATTCAAAACTTAGGTGTGCAGATCCCCAGCCGAGGTTTTTTGTCTTTCACAAATCCACTTTTACAATGAAGAGATCAGGTCCACTCTATATGGTCGAATATTTAATAGTGATCGGGTTCAGTAATTTTTGGGGTTCTAAAACACTGACATCTTTGGTGCTATCAACCTTTTGGCTCTCGGATCAACCTTCTTGGCCCTTGGATCATGCACGATAGGGGTTTCATCACTAGCCATTATTATTAGCTTTTGATTCGATAGCTAAAAGATTTGATTCAAGGTAAAAAGTTAATGACACTAAGAACTTGATATTTCTAATAACAGCATTTATTAAGTTCAATTCCAGTAACAATACCATCCTAATAAACCTTACTCTATCGGTGTACTCGGGTCGCGACGTTTATGGGTGCGAAATATTCTGGGCACCTACAGAGATAACCTCGGCCCCGTTATTCTCACAGATACCAATTACGTACCCAAAATAATGAATTTTTTTATCATATTTTAAAATATATTATAGTAAAATCAAAATTTCAAAACACAATAAAATACAATCAAAATATATTCATATTATATAAATAAACATAATTAAATATTTTACTATAATATTTTATATCTTACATAAATAAATAAATAATATATATATAATTTTTTTTCGGGTTCGTTCGTTCGGGTCGGTATACACAAAATCTATATCCGTACCCATATCCATCGGGTTTTTATTTTTTATACCCATAACCAAATCCATATCCGTTTATGATACCCGCCTGTTCGGGTTCGGGTAATTTTTGGATATCCATACCCATTGACATCCCTAGTAACAATACCATCCTAATAAACCTTACTCTATCGGTGTACTCGGGTCGCGACGTTTATGGGTGCGAAATATTCTGGGCACCTACAGAGATAACCTCGGCCCCGTTATTCTCACAGATACCAATTACGTCTGGAAGAATATATATTAATGATAGTAATCATTTAATACGGTTGTTAGGACGCCTGTTTCAATGTTTTACAATCTGCGACGATTAATTCCAAAAGATGGAGAATGCTCATCCCTCGAGATCTCATCGAACTAGTTTTTATAGTTAGTTGAAATTGAACCGTTTTGCAGGCAGAAAAATCCCTAGCAGGCTCATTTTCGACATGCCAAAAATTCCCCGAGCCCCAAAAGCTTCAGTCCCCATTTACAGGACTCAAACCCGAGCGCGAGTGCGTATATAGATAATAGATGCCCACCTCCAAATTATTAGGGCCCACATTCCGGCACAAGTACACGCACACTTTGGGCACCATATCCCTATTCCTGTAACATCCCACCGTTGGCACGGTCCATATTACACGCTACCCGGCCCCCACACCGTCTCCACACCGACTCTCCCACACGACTCTGGTGCGCTCCTTTTTACGTTATCCGCAGAAATATAAAAGAAAAAAAAAAAAAAGCAATCGCCCTTTTCCACTGTTTCCCTTTTTCTCCCGTGCGCCTTCCTCTTCCTCTCCCTTTTTCCGAATCCCCCGCCCATATTCGAAGAACCCTAGCAGCAGCTGCAGCCGCAGCAGCCTCACACTCCCCGCGATGGAGAGGGGAGTTAAGCGCCCCGCCCTCTTCCACCCGGCCCCCACACCGTCTCCACACCGACTCTCCCGCACGACTCTGGTGCGCTCCTACGTTATCCGCAGAAATATAAAAGAAAAAAAAAAAGTAATCGCCTTTTTCCACTGTTTCCCTTTTTCTCCCGTGCGCCTTCCTCTTCTTCTCTCTTTTTCCGAATCCCCCGCCCATATTCGAAGAACCCTAGCAGCAGCTGCAGCCGCAGCCGCAGCCTCACACTCCCCGCGATGGAGAGGGGAGTTAAGCGCCCCGCCCTCTTCCAGCCCACCTCCACCACCACCTCCGATCCCTCCTCCTCCTCCTCCTCCGTACGCCCCCCTCCCTCTCCACTTTCTCTCCAATGTCCCTGAACCCTAATCCATCATCGTTCGACTCCTGGTACTGCGAATTCGTGGATCGCAATCGGTCTCCACGAACACCGCTCGAGTGTTTCTTTTTCAAAGATATCCCTTTTAGATGTCTCTTTAATTTAATTTGCCGCGAACTCTTGCTTGCCAAGATTCTGAAGCTGCTACTTTGGTTGTTTTGATTGATTATTATGCGTCATTCGATCTGTTTGTGAAACAATTTCCCTTTTCATCTTCCACAATGGTGCAGTTGCCGAGTAAAAGAGTAATGGGCGCAACCTCTTTTGATGTTCACAGGGCGGGGCCTTCCCATCAGCCTCTGATGGCAGGACCCGCGTTGGACCTCCCGCGGGCGGAGTCGGCTCGCCAGCATGTGAGGGCTCTCAATACCCAATTCGCGAGGTCGTTTCCGTCGATCTGATCATCTGTATCTTTTGTTATTGTAGTTGCCTCGTATTCATCCGGCCACATAGGAATTTTGGTCGACGGATTATTCTTTTCTTGAATAATGCAAGAAAGCCTTTGCGGCTAATCTGTCATTGTTGGCATTTTTGTCAAGATCCGTGTTTTGATTGTTCTATGACTGCGCAAAATCGCTTCAGTAAATTGGTAAATGGCGTTGACCCTAAACCCTAGATCCACTGGCATTCGGCGTGAACCTACATTTCGCATGTGAATTATCCTTCTTGCGCCCCTTAAAATTTGCCCACATGTTATTATATCTGTGTAGAAGTTCATTTACAGTTTTGGTTAGTGTACCATGCTCCTGAGACTCGTTAAGGGTAATGAATTTGTTTGTTCGATTTTAACAGCTGGGTACAATCGCAATTGCAAAACCACCCAGATGAGCTTTGGGAAGACGGTGTCAAAGACTACTTATCTCATTCTTCGCATATCAAGGTAAGTTTTCTGTGCTTCTGTTTCAGATGGAATTTTAGTAATTACATCCTCCGTATGCTTAAATACACAGTCTTTAGGACGCTTTTCTTTCATTTCTTTTGTTTTTTTTGTTATCCCATTTTCGTTTCATCCATTATATTATGCACTTTATGAGAAAATTGTTGGTCAAGGTGCGAATGTTTCTTTTCTTGCGCTGTAATTTTTTGTTGTATTTAGCATCTACGTCATCCATGGCCATTTTCTTGACCATGTTCTTTACCATTTGTAGTAGGCCGGTTGAGGAAAAAGCACGTTATAATTATACGTTATGTACATTAATTTCCCAATCTGGTGCACCATTAAAATTGAACATTTTTATCCGGCATACCTGGGTGTTTTACACCTGGTGTTGCTTGCTACATTTGGTTAAGAACCATATTATTAATCTTGCAATTAATTGTTTACCGTCTTCTATTAGGAGAAATTCAAGGATGTTGTTGATTGGCTTAGGCAAAATGCTGCAAAATCAGGAATTCCATCAGTATCAGGTTCACATAGGGACCAGAAGAATGTGGTAACTTCATCGGAGAGTAATAGAGTCACATTTCGCCCAGACGTGAACCATGGGCTGCCAAAACTAACTACACCACCTAGCTTTTCAGCTTCGCAGAACACAGATTCACAGAAGTCAGTTCTGTTTTCTTCCAGTCAAACACCGGCTTCCATTGGTTCGTCTACCCCATTGTTGCTTGTGCATGCAACACATTCTTGGTCCAATTTCAGTTGCTTTTTTTTTATGTACTTGTACTTTTAAGGACCATAATACTTTGAGAATTCCTCGCAGGTTCAGCAATTGATCAGAATAAATTCCCAAAACTAACCACACCAGCTAGCTTTTCAGCTTTGCAGAAAACAGATTTACAGAAGTCGGTTCTGTTTTCTACCAGTCAAACACTGGCTTCTGCTGGTATTTCTACACCATTGTTGCTTGTGCATGCAACGATTTCTTGGTTTCTTTTGAGTAAATTTTTTAATATACTTGTGCCTTTAATGACCATATTATTTTGAGAATTTTTCGCAGGTTCACCAAGTGATCAGAAGGTTGAGGACAAGAAACCTCCTTTACGGCTTGACGTAAATAATGGCTTTGCGAGACAGGCTATACCTACTATTTTTTCCTTTTCAAGTATGCAGAGCTCGAGTTCGCAAAGCTCAGTTCAATTTTCACATAGTCAAGCACCACTTTTTCCTGGTAAATTTGAATCCTGAATCTGTTATTGTTTTGTCATTTTTTAATACTATAATTGTTTATGTCAGTTTAAAATTCTATATACTGGTAGGTCATGGTCTTTGGAGATATAACTCTGTATGTATTGAATCATTGGAAGTTTGTAAACTCTTGAAAAACTGAGATTGTGGTGTTAATATCGAGTCCTTAAAACTAGTATCGAGGAGACATGGACAATATGTTTCATTCTTCTATTGAAAGCCAAAAGTGACAAAGACTTGTGTTTTGTCATTTTACAATTATTGCGTGTCTTTATTTATTTTTCTAGTTTTGGTAAGGAGTTCTAACTTTCGTTTGCCATTTTTTAAGGAAGTCAAAATTCTACTGCTTTCTCAAATGCTGAAGCTTCGGTAGATGCAGATGAAGGTGAGTAAAATTATCCTAATCATTTTTTTTTTTTCCTTTTCATTTAGTAACTATCCTTTTGTCATTTGATAGCAACAAATGCGTGAACAGCCCTGCTTTTAGAAGTTATTAAATCATCTTGTGTTCTGAATGGGTCTTCTCTAACATGGAGTTAGCTGCTTATCCAAATTTGTATATGTTGGTAGATTGTCTGCTTAGAAAATCCATGCTTTTTCCATAGTTTTCTCGTGTTTCTATTGAGAGTGAGCTTAGAAGGTAGAAAGGTAGCCATCATGAAAATGACTGTCTAGTGTAGTTATAAGCAAGAAAGATTACAACTAATTACACTAATTGTGGGAAGAAAGATTAATGTTAGAAAGTTATGGGTTTCCCATGTTGGGCTACCAAATGTTGAATAAATCAGAGTGAAATCAAATTACACCACCTGTAAATGGTTTGAAAATGTACATAATTTTCAGCCTATCAAGTTATATGTGATGGGCTGATGGCAATATTCATATTTGGTTTGGATACATCAATGTCATGTGAAATATTTACCAGCTATGCAATGTTCCTCTTCTTGATAAATTTTGTTTTCTACTGCATAAAAATGTGCTACTTGATTAGTAATGCTTCTCATTGATATTTGATGCTTTTGCATTTATCTTACTCGTACCTAGTGAAAACATGGTATGCATCATGTCCAGGCTAATTTGGACCTTCATTTTCCACTCTCCAGTTGGTGCCTCAAATCTTCTTTTATCAAAAATATCTAAGTAGAGAAGTTCTAGCGGTTCTTTGTGCTCACTTACTCTTGTTTGATGTATAACTAGGAACTGACATGGAGCAGCCAAGCAGTCCTTCTGTAAAGAAAACTGAAGAGAAAGGGATATATGTTGTTCATGAGGCCAAATGCAAGGTGTATGTAAAGGTATTTACCTAGTCTTGAATTACCCTTTTAGAGTTAGTGCTATGTTTATATAGTTGCTGGTACATTGTGATGCACTAGAATTTCAGACTTTGCAAATCATATATTTTAGTTTTCCCCATAACTACTGCTGCTGTTTATATGCTAATCACTTTTTGAGCATCTAAAGTGACGATAACATAAAAGAATAATTTTTTGGGGAATACATGATGCCTTTTTTGTTAACATCATAAACTCTTTGCCTGTAGATTGTAGCTGAAGAATATGATTTAATTTAAAGCTCTTAGTACAACCTTGAAATTTTGACAGTTATATGTTTGCTGACTCATGCATAGGTTCTTTATTCTTGTTCCCTTGAATAATGTGATTTCACGGACATCAACTTTGTTCTTGTATGTTGCTGCAGTAAAATTTTGAAATTTTGATTAGTTTTACCATTGGAGATTGTTGACACTTAAGTTAGTCCTTTAATTTTCATCAAATGCAGCCAGATAATCCAACTGAGAAGGGTTGGAAAGATATGGGCCTGGGTCACCTCTCCATCAAATGTAAAGAGGATGTTAAAAAAGCAACTAAAGAGTCCAAGCCAACCATTCTTATCAGAAATGATGTATGTTATTTAAACTTTTTTTCCTGGTATATCAGAGTGTACTCTATATATTTTTGCTCTTTCAGTAGAATTTGATGTTTAAACCTTGGGTTTGCATTTATTTGTGCCTCAGGATGCAAAGATTCTGCACAAAACTAATCAATTTCTACTTTCCTTTGTATATTACAATTTTATATTCGAGTTTTTCAGATGATTTTTTTCATTTATTAATTTTATACCAGCAGTTCAATTACCTGATTTCTCACAGGTGAGAAATTGGTATCAAATTTATCCAGGGTTTGATCTTTAGTGGTCGGTCATAGAGTTTTGCTTGATTTTGGTTGGATAATGACGTAACTTAATGCTTTGATGTTTAGGAACATGTTATGGCCTATTACAAAATTTCATCTTATTCTTCATTGGTATTTGTCGTTTTCCTATCGTCGCAGCAAATTTAAAGTATATACTTTGACTGATATATCTACGATAAGTTCAGTATATTGTCACTTTAGCTAGTCGTACTGCTAAACGTGTTAGCTGTAAGATTTTCTTATATCTTGCTTTACCGAGCTTTTCTCTCTTTTTAACTGTAATATCTTATTTCTCGTCTGTTTGCAGGTTGGAAAAATACTGCTTAATGCTTTACTATATCCTGGCATAAAGATGAATGTACAGAAGAACACCATTGCCTCAATATTTCATACTTCGGTAAATTGAACTTCTTCTTGCTACATTTCTTTCAAACTGTTAAATAAATCATAAATGGAGATACACATAAATGCATGACGGAAGAACTTAAAGAGTTAGACCTGGATAAAAAACTACGAGATTCACTTCTTTTGCAGAAACTTCTTTATCTTGATACTTTCATCCGCATATATCTACTAGATTCTTACAATCTCTATCCTAGAAGTCAAAGGTGACTGGTCTCTTTTTCAGTCTGAGCTTATATAGCCTAAGGGTAGAAATGCAGCAAACCAAACTTACAAAGGACTTCATGGGCTAATTTATTTGTGTAACCAGCTAATTTATTTGTGTAATCAGTCCTTTTTATGCCCCAGCTAGGTCAAAGAATAGTTCGAATTGAAGTTCCCACCTTATTCCAAATAAATACAGTTTGATATGATAAACAGACACATCAACTCATAATGGCATGTATTTTCCAGGGTGGTGGTCAACTGAGCGAAGGTGAATCTGGCAATGCTAGTGTCATGGCTCGCACATACTTACTGCGGTTAAAGAATGAAGAAGAGACTACAAAGCTTGCGGCGGCAATTAAAGATAATGCTCCATCTGATTAACACACTTAGTTGAGGGGTTTTGCCAGAAAGGTTATGATTTTGGCCGAAAAAAAGTTTAATTTCGTACTGGATGATAAGTCCTGTATTACAATCCCCACACTAAATGGCAGTCTGTTCTCGAGAAATTTTGCTGGAAAAAGGCCAAATTATCGCACACAGAGAAGTTTGACATTGTTTGTCGGTAAGGCCATGCTTAAGATGAAATGGTTAAATTCGAGCGGTTCTTGCAATAAATAAGTTAATGTCTTTCTCTTGCAGTTTTCATTTAGATTTCTTTCTTCGACTTCCTTTCACTTGGGGATTATTAGCGTTGTTTGCTGTTGATCATTTAACGGAAAAACAAATACATACCATGAGGCAAAGTTTTAAGTATGTGACCGCTCAGCAAGTATGATTGGAGTGTCTTCTTCATTCGACTAATCTTTACATAGTTTGCAAAAGTGTGTGTATATATATATATATATATATATATATATATATATATATATATATATATATATATATATATATATATATATATTTTCTTGCAAAAGTGTCTGTAGGTAAAAGAGCTGCTTAACTACTTAGACCAATATTTTGACGTCTCTGTGTTTCAACAGAGATAAAAAGAGCTGTTCTGTTCATACTTATACATGATTGTCTAGCTAGGGTCGGTAAAGGCGATGGTCGCGTTTAAGTAAGCAATGCATTCGGTCGGCAAACCGAGGAAGGAGTTCATGAG
Source organism: Aechmea fasciata (assembly GCA_025177825.1). NCBI lineage: Eukaryota > Viridiplantae > Streptophyta > Magnoliopsida > Poales > Bromeliaceae > Aechmea > Aechmea fasciata. The sequence continues at coordinate 6,122,959 of CM045926.1, forward strand.
AACGTCGTCGATCGGATCGACCACGGCAACCCCGACCAGCTTGCATCTTCCTTCTCCGTCCATTCTCTCCCCTTTTCCTGCTCTTATGCTTCCCTTGGACTCCTCTGATGTTAGTGTGGTCTCAACAAGCAAGGGAGGTGCTCTGTATATGCTCCCAATCGAGAATACGAACTTGGACCTAAATAGTAGATCCACCTGCAAAAATCACCCGTTGCAGTGTTAACTCTACCGCCAACATGTTTGGAATCAAAATCTTAGTTTGCATGCATCTTGATGTCAGTAAATCGATGTTCCAGTTACGTGTTTTCGTAAAATTTTGCATCCAAATTCAATATCCGTGTGCGCACTATTTTGCCGAAATTCTGTGCTAAACAAACGAAACATTTCCTACCTGACCATTTCTCCTATTGATCCTGCCCTGTAACACCTCCGGAGCAATGTCGATCCTCAGAAACGGCGGCAACGGCAAGCCGAGGAACTTCGTCGTCGCGCCGGTCAGCGGCGGGACGTACAACGTTTCGACGTCGAAAGTCGTCACAATTACAACGCCGTCGTCATCGTCACCGCCAATCTCCTCCTCCTGCCCCACTCCGCCCCCGCTGCCTCCTTTAGCATCATACTCGAAATCCGGATACCGCGAAATTCCTAGCCTGCATCCTTCCAGTGTTCGGAACTTGACGCCGTAGACGCCGGCGCGCGTTCGCAGTGCTTTTTCTAGAGATTGGCGGTTGCTCGCGGGGCGCTTCATGCACATAATATTCAGGAACTTTGATGCATAGATGACATTGAAACGATTTCGAGAGATTGGGGGATTATAGGAGCTGATGTTGGAAACCATTGTGTAGGATTTCATTTTACGGCTTCTCAAATGGCGTTGCAGTTGAGATATCTCAGTAGAGGTGCTTAAAAAACATAACTAAAAATTTTGAGGCCGAGGGAACTGGGAAGCGGAGTTCTTAAAAAAACCTTATCTTTGCTCCACTTGTGAAATGACCAAAAACTCCTCCAGCCTCCTGCCTAGCTCAAATTGTGTGCATGCGGTTTCGTAGGGCAATGCCAAGATTCCGGCGAGCTAGTTGGGTGGCAATTTTTGCTTCCTATTATGCGGCAATCTACGTACTTTAATTCTCACCATTTAATGCGTACCGTTTGGCTCGGGGTTAAGAAAAAATTAATTATTCAAGAGATAGTATTAAGTTCAGAGTTAAGGTGAGGTTAGAGTATTTTTGTGTTTGGTTGGGAGTTGGAGTTAGTACAGGATAGCGAATAATAGTGTTTGGTTGAAATAGGTGGGATAAAAAAGATAGTGGGTTATTATGAATAAAAAATATTTTTTGGTTGGAATTTGGTGGGATTAAATAGGATTAGCGAATAATAGTGTTTGAAAATAATACGGGGGTTAAGGGTTATTCCACCCCTTAACCCGCAACCAAACAATAGCTTATAGTTTTTCTCTCTTTTTTTTTTTCTTAGTTTTGAGACTATATTCTTTTTTTTTGTTTAAAATGACAGCACGAGATCATACGGCAGACTTGTGTTTGGAATATGTGAACGGTAAAATTTAATTTTGGATGAGAAATCGTTTTTGATTTTGGTACACACGGTCTCTCGTGAACTGCACTATCTAGTACACGGCAAAAGATTCTCTTTTTTTATTTTCTTTTTTTAAGAAAAAAAAAAACTAGAAATCTGTGGGTAAATAAAAGCCGAAAGTGCCTTTTTAACCTTACTGTTTATAGGTGGGTAAACAAAAACTAGTAATGCCAAAAATAGGGGTCGATTACTATACTATTATGAGTACGATCGCCCTCGTACTTATAAGTCGTTTTCGATAATAGAGCTTTCAAATCGACGATCCATACTGTTAAACGTTATTTACAACATCTAAAATTTTTAAAAATTAAATTTTATAATTTTTCGACATCATTTACCTTACGATCAAGAGGCCACAAATTTAACAATTTTTAATGACCGGTATTGGATACTTGCTAGTTTAACGGTGTAAAAGAATCAAAATTTGTTGGATTTTTGATAGAAAATTCTATTCACTACCTAGATAATGATCAATAACTCCGATCTTGAATTGAAGGATCCGATCATACTTTTTTAGAACGTCGTTCGATTTTGACTGTTCATTTTATGCTCGCTTGATGGACTTTATTATGATTTTAAAAATTTATGAAATTTATTTTTTAGAAGTTTCAAATACTCTAGATCATATTTAACGGAGTGGATCAGCGATTCGGAAGCTCCCGAGTACGAGGGCTCCAATACTCATAATAGTATAGTAGCCATGGCCAAAAAATAGTATTGCAATTCTAAATAACCACTGACCGTCCATAAAGCAAGTGGCAAAAAATTTGATGGTGGGTACCCGAGATCTAAGTTGGAATTCTAGTTGATTAATATTTTCAGCTAAATTTATTTTTAAATAAAATAAATAAAGCGGGTAGCGTGCTATCTATTTCTTAAAAAAAAATAAAAAGACAATTCTAAATAACCGATTGAACATGAGGAGTGAAACAAAACTATCTCAAATTCATAATAATCGGTAATAAAATACTTGTAATTTTATCTAACATTAAAGGTGAAACAATTTTCTCCTACTCTTTTGAATTATTAATATTTTGACGCCGGACCGTCCGTCCCTAGAGCAAGTGGCAAAGGGCTTAGTGGTTGGTATCCGAGATCCTGGTTCGAATCCTAGTTGATTCACATTTTCAATGTAAGTTTATTTCTAAATGAAATAAACGAAGCGGATAGCGTCTTACCTATCTCACAAAAAAAAAAAAAAAAAAAATTGATGCCGGGTCCCACGGACCTGAAATTTCGACCCCCCGCATAAAAAATCGGACACGGACTCCCGCACAGTCTCTCCTGTCGCAGCAACTCACAAATCCTCGCCCGCTATTCCTTCCAAAATCGAGGATCCGGGAACCCGGATCCGCTGCGATCCCCAGCCCTGTCTCATCGCCATTTTCGACCAATCACAATCGTTCGTTCGATTTTCTCATAATCTTATCATTTTACCCCCTAAAAAGTTCAAGTTCTTTTATTAATACCCGTTCTTACCTTTTCGTCAGAATCTCACTCGTTGTAACCACTCATTGTAACTTAGTATCGTTTGATTCTGGTATAATTAATAATTAGTTATTATAAAAATAGATACAAGTAAGAGGATAAATAAAATTATATTTGGATAAAATTTAGATTGTTTTCGAAAATAAAAAAAATAGCATTTTGATAGATAATATGAAATAAAAAAATAATGAATAGTTATGTATAGAAAATAAAAGTGTTTGTAGAAATAGTTATACAAGCTTATTTAGGAATCCTAAAATTACTATTCTTGGATAGAAATTTTGCATTTGGGTTTAAAGGAGGATAAGGGGTTATTCCTCCCCTTATCCCAAATTCAAACACTGTCTAAATATATATATTTTTTAGGTTAAATTACATAAAATTTTCCTGTCAAAATTCGATTTTTTACTTTCCCTCCTGTCATTTAAAAATCTACACTTTACCTTTTTGTAAAATGAAAAATGTGGACTCCCCCTCTATTCGTTACATTAGGGTTCCGTTAAAAATTAATTTTTTATGTCAAAAATACCACTCCGCCCTTTTCAAGCTGCTTCACCTCCTTCCGCCGCCTCGCCGCTCAGCCTCGCTCTCCCGCCTCGCCGCCTCACCTCCTCCGCCTCGCCTCGCCGCCTCATCCTCTTCCCTCGCCGCCGCTTACCGTCGCAGGCCTCTCCATCCATATCCACTCCGATCTCCTCGAAGAACGGAATAGAAGGGGCGACGGCCGAGCGAGGTTGGGGCGCTCACCCTCGCATGCCTCTCCATCCAAGCTCACTCTGATCTCTTCGAAGAATGGAAGAGGATGGGCGACGGCAGAGCAAGATTGAGAGAGAAGACGTAAATGGTGAGAAGCATTTTTGTCATTTTGTCACGGTGTACTCCTGTAAACATTTCTCATTTTTTAAGGGGACAAAATATAGGTTTTTAAATGACAAGAAAAAAAAGTGAAAAAGCGGGTATTGACAAGGAGATTTTCTGTAATTTAGCCTATTTTTTTAACTGTTTTAAGATGTTATAAGTTTATGTTGAATATACAAAAAAAATCTTGATCTATATATAATGTACAAGGAATTTTTTATACTGCCGTGATTGGGTATATATGCTAAGTTGGACTCCAATTTATAAAAAAACTATGTTTATTAGGGAAAGTTATCTATATATAAAAATTTTATTTTTCTATTTTTGGTAAGACCGTAAAATTTATTCTACTTGTCAATTGCACAACTTAAAATTCTTTACAACTTTTTCTTACCATATATTTGTATTGTATATTTTTTACTGTAGGTGACAGATTCTTTCTAAAATCAAAGTGAAATCATGAACCTTTTAAATTAAAAAAATTAAAATTACAATAAGTTTATAATAATAAAAAAGTTTGCAAAATTAGATTAAAATATTATTAGTAGCACAAAGTTATTGGTGCTATTTAAGTTTTTGATCATTGAGTGAAAAAAATGTACTCTTAGATAATAATGGTCTTCTAGAACTTAATGGGTAGTTGTTATAATGATATAATCTAATAAGTAAAAATAATCAAAAAGATAAATCTAATTAATGGTAAAAAATTTAATAGTATAGATGCTTGATGCTATTGATAAGTGTTGTTGACTTATTGGATCTTGAATTTTTCAGTAGAGTCCGTTTGATATTATTGTGTAAGAAAGAATTTAAAAAGTATATGATAATTTATTTTTTTATTTTTAATAAAATTGCAAAAATTAATTATAGTCAAGCAATTACCATCATGCAACTTAATTATAAACTTTTTATTTTTAGTTTTAATTATAAATGATGTATTTTTCCTGCAATCAAAATATAGAACTATAAAACTCTTTACATATTATATAAATAAATAAATAAATAAATCTTATTTAAGTGCATCCATAATTTATCCTTATCTTTCCATTCCCCACTCATCCAACGGTCCCACTTAATAATATATACTAGTTAAATACACGTACAAATATACATAATAATTATTATAAATTTATTTCAAATTAATGTAAATCTATACATTATATATATTCAAAATTTTATATTAAAAATTATATTTATAAATTAATATATTATATTTTATTAAAAAATATTTATAATATCCCACGGTGTTATTTTTTTTTATCTACATTGAATATTTTTATATTCTTTTTAGATTCTGTCTGTAATTATTAGAATTTCTATACGTCTTCGTATTAGTAAATAGGTAAATAGGCAATGAGCCAATGAGTACAACTATGATGCTTTTAAAAGCACCGAACACATAGTGCTAGTAGATTTTTAGCCGTTAGATTTGTATCGTTGACTATTTACACCCGTTAGATTATACTATTCAACCAACCATCCACTCAACCCTGAGGACCCACATCATCCTAACCACACAATTCTTAATCCAAAAGTTAAAAATTTACAAGCACCAATGTCATAGTACTTTTAAAACCATAAAAGTTCAATTCATAGGTAATATATATATATAGAATTGAGCTAGAATACTTTTGGAAGCACTAACTTTTGGTGCTTCTAAGTTTCTAGCCATTAGATCTACTTGTTTGACTACTAATAGCCTTTGGATCTAACACTATTCCACCTACCACCACCTATCCCATCAACCACCACCTACCACCATCATCTCAACCTTACATCTCCCCATCCAATGGTTAAAAACTCAAAAGACCACCTCAATGGTGCTTTTGAAAGTATTCTAGCTCAACTATATATATATATATATATATATATATATATATATATATATATATATATATATATATATATATATATATATATATATATATATATATGTTAGGATCTTATCTTGATAATAATCTGCAAAGATCATTAATTAACAAAACTTTTTAGTCGTTGGATTGAGATGTGCGGTTAGGATGATGTGGGCCCTAGGATTAAGTGGGTGGTTAGTTGAATAATATGATCTAACAGGTGAAAATCATCAAAGGGGTGAATCTAAAGGCGGAAAACTTAATAGCACCGAGTGCTTCGTACTATTGATAGCATAGCAGCCGAACTCTTATTATATTATATATATTATTATATTATTATATTATATATATTATTATTATTATATTTATTTATTTATATATATATTATTATTATTATAATATTTATTTATATATATATTAAACCAGATTCCCAGAAACAGAAAATAAAAGATAAGGAAAAGCGACCGCATAATTAACTGCTCTGACGCCAAATTCAATGACACGTCACAACCCGCAACCCTAGCGCATCATCCGCCGTCCGTTCCTCGACCCCAGATATTTAGCGGACCCCGCATAATAAATTTCTATTCTATGCGGGGGAGCTGCTGGGGCCCCACCACCACCGCTGCCCCGGGCAATAAATAATCGCCGGTGACGTTGACGCGTCCGCAGAGGCGGTGGCACGCCCGTAATTAATTCGCTCGTCGGGGGGCGTTTTCCTCCGAGTCGTTCCTCGCGCCCGCGTGAGTGCGCTTCAGTTTCCGAAGAAAAAGAAACCTTGGAAAAAGAGAGATACAGAGTTAGAGAGAGATAGAGAGATAGAGATAGAGATAGAGAGAGAGAGAGCGCGCTCCTGATTCTACTCGGAGTGAAGAGAGAGACACACAAATAGAGAGAGAGAGAAACTCGCAGAGAGAGCTTTATAGAGAGAGAAACTCCTAGAGAGAGAGAGAGAGAACGGGGGGAGTACTATACCACTAGTAGTTCTTGGGAGTTAATCGGCGGCGTGTCGTCGACTCTCTCTCTTTCTTTCTCTCTCTCTCTCTCTCTCCCCCCACTCCTCGTCGTGGAGTTGGAGTTCTCTCTCTCTTCCTCGCCCTATCAATCGATCCTCGTGTTCTTGATCGCCGTGCCCACTCGATCGCCCGCAGTCTCTGTTTCCTCGTCGCCCTTTTCCTCGGTTTCTCCGATCGCCGCTCTCTCTCTCTCTCTCTCTCTACTGGGGAAAGAAGAAGAAAAGGAGCGATCTTGAGGTCATCTCGGTACGAAAGTCCCCTCCTTTTCGCTTCTCGATCGCAATGTTTTATGCTAATGCGATTTATCTTGGTTTTTACTGGTTTTCTGGGCTCTGTTTTGTTGCTATTTGGGTTGTTGGGGTAGTAATAACTCGGCTCTGGTTCCGCATTGTGGTTGGTGCCCTGGTGGGACGCTGTGATTGGGGATTTGTTTGGTGCTTCTTAATTAGACTTCCTTGCGTTTTTTCGTGCCAATTTTGTGTTCCCCGTGTTGTTTCCTTGTTAATTTTCTCAAGCTTTTTACTTCTGAATGCAATGACCTATGGTTCTGATGGTATCAACCGAATCTTTTTCTTTTTTTTTTTAAAGGAAGGAAAAGGAGAGGAAGAAAGGAAGGATTTTGCGGTCATCTTGGAACGAAGGATCTCTCCTTTACAGGTGATCATTGTTTTGTTGCTTCTTTTGCTTCTCGATTGCAATGTATTCTTCTGTAATGTGCTTCGTCCTGTTTATGCTTGATCCTTGATTTGGATTCTGTGCCCCTCCCCTCCCCCCTCTCTTTTTTGTTCTCTCTGGGGTTGTTTAGATAGTGAGAAATTGTTTGGGTTCCGCATTGGTTGGTGGGATGCTGGAATTGGAGCTTTTCTTGATGTTTTTCTTTTGTGTTCCACGACGATTTTCCTTTTGTGATTGCAATCTAGGAGTTTAGTTTTAGTATAACGTGGTTATTTATCCGAGTCCAAAAAATTGACCAGGCTTCTTCTGGGCACCTAATCACACTCCTCCACCAAGTACTGCTTCTCCTCCACCAAGTACTGCATGTTTCTTTAAGAAACAAAAGAGATGTGTGCCGAGCAAGATGTTCGCGCATCTGAACTGGGCCCACAAAGCAAAAAAGATCGCATTTTTACACCTGCATCTGACGCAAAAGAAAGTTTTTGCTAGCTCTTTTTTATCTCCGCATCTATAAGATCCTTATTTTGTTATGTTGTGCGTATGGATCATAATTGTGAAGTAACCTGATATTCTGACATTCATGAGAATGGCTCATGTTATTTCAAACATGCACTGTTTGGGACGGGCTGCAAATTAGATGTACACGGAGCATTATATTGTAGGGTGAGGCATTTTCTTAGCATGAGATGAATCATGTGCTGTTGCAAACATCTTTCCGCATTTTTATATATTGAATCATATGGTGAGTTGGTGACATTCATTTCTTAATTGCAGTGCCATTGATATAGTGTGTACAAATTTATTGCTTGTCTCCATGGATTGCTTTACATTGTGTACATGAACTGCTTTATGTTGATCTCTGGCTTTATAGTTTATACTTAATGATCTTATTATGTACAAGCCAGTTTTACCTCTTTATGAATCATTATGACTCTGTTGCATTTTTGTCTTATTCCTTGCCTTCTTCAGAATGTTAATGGCAATAAATGTATATCAGTCCTAGGGTGCTTCGTCTTGATTATAATATGGTTTTTGATGAGTAATTTCTTGCATGCAGGCTAATAAAGATCTAGTTTCAGCATGGCTGATGAACAAATAGGTGAACAGGCAGTGCCATCCGGCATATTGACTGGCTTGAAGTTTGACCTAATGACTGGTGATGATATTGTAAGCGATTTCTCTAAATTATAGATCTCAAACATCTAATAATAGAGTTTCATTAGTGTGCTGTTTTATATGTATTTGCAATCATATATGCTCTCTTCTTGGATCATTTGTGGACACCGTCTCACTTGCTTCCCTATCTAGACTTTGAAATTCAACTTGCTCTCGATCTTTTACCTTCTTCCTGGCAATTCTCTTCTCCTTGTCTGGTGATATAAATTCCTCTTGCTAAACACCACTCCCAAATCTTAAATATTTTTGAGATTCCTTAAAAGAGTCTTAAACCATGGAAATATGTAAAAGACAGTTTAATGTTGCTTCAAGTTAAACTTCAGCCACTTGTCATACTAGGGCAGGTATCTGCTGTTGAGGTTATTGGTAGGCTGTAGAACTTTTGTTACTGTGTTCCAAAATATGCATGTGTAAAGTTGCACAAATTCGAATGTGTTATCTGTAACATTAACTAGTTGCTTAAAAGGGCTCTAGCCTGAAGCTTTTCCAAATCTGTAGATTAATAGATAATTACTTGTCTATTTAATAAAAGCACTCTCATCTCTTTACTAGAAATATAATCAGCAAAGCCTAGTAGCGAAAAAAATGAAATCAGTCCTGCCTAGCCATATATTGTATTGGCTATGTGTTATTTTGTGTGGAAATGCCTGGAGTGGGACACTTTATTTTATCTTTAGTGCATTTCAATCATTTGCAACTTGATACTGCATGTGCTGAGAGGATGTCAAAGAACTATTTACCACTTAATGCTCTTCTTTTCCAGACTTCTATTTAAATAAACAGCTTGTGATGATTGTATTAGGAAAACTTAAGCAACGCGAGCATCGTAGAAGCGAATGATCTGACAAATGCTAAGTTGGGGTTGCCAAATGCGTCGTCTCAATGTGCAACATGTGGATCCAAAAATGTGAGGGAGTGTGATGGTGAGCCTGTAATGCTATTATTAACATCATACGATTTCGTGTTTCACATATATATAGTGCATGTTATTTAATTATGCTCTCGTCATCAGGTCACTTTGGTGCAATCAAGTTGCCAGCAATAATTTATCATCCTTATTTTGTTGGAGAAATTGTTCAGATTTTGAATCAGATTTGTCCCGGATGCTTGTCTGTTAAACAAGATCAAGAAGCGAAGGTTGGGTGTCTTCACAGTTCACCTGATTTTTTTATAACAGACTTACTGTGATTATTCTATGTTTCTAGTGTATCTTGTTATAGGAAATTTAGGTTTGCTCTGTATTAAATGATTTTGCTTCTTTCAACTACAGAATCAGGCTAATTCACCGTTAACAGTTTTGTTTGCTTGTTCTGTTGAGTTATTCATCGCTTTTGTTTCTCTGTCGAGAAATTTAAACCTCCATATTGATGATGGCTATCCTGACATGCAATGTTGATGCCAGTACAAAAAGAGATAAAGAAATTTGTTGTGCTATCACACTTATATATTTTCTTTTATACCCTGCTTGCTTATCATTGTAGCTTTTGTAGAATCTATTGTGCTTTGTTACCTCATGCTCACAAATTTTTTCAGGGTTCTTCTATGTTAGAAGCTACTGAAAAGTTTGTGGAAAGTGATCTTTTAATTCTGAAGGCCCTTGAAAAGAACCTTGGTGGATTACAGAAAAAATTGTTAAAGATTTGCAAATCGAAACTGTTATTATCTGGTATTCTAGCTCGTGGCAGTAAAGTTCGTATCCGCTACCTCAACAAGCGTGTGAAGTTTCGAAAGGTAATTTCTTCTTCCTACCTTAGCCTACATCGACGCAATATTGTACACTTATTAGTGTCCTTTTGGCTTGACTGATAGCTTTCAATACCACACTGGAATTTACAAATACTGAATTGATCTTGATTTTTTTTTTCTCCGTCAAGCAAATTCAGTTGAAAATTTTATATCAACCCCTACGGCGTGGTTACATGCAAGGGCTGCTTCACATAATCAATCTAATTTTGCAGAATTTTAACAACTAATTGGAAGAACTGATCTGATGTATCATTCGAACACAAAGAAAGATGCCTTACTGTACTAGGTTTTACGTAATGGTCCATTTACCTTACCTTTCCTTGGGTCATTTTCTTAATTTCGGTTAAAAATGTTATAAAGTCTTCTTTATCCCAAAAACTTCTGCTTCCCATCACCTTACTTTACCCTCATGGTCATATATTGGTTCATCTAGTTAATTTCAAGGTTCACTATGTGTAAGTAATTTTTGTTGACAAAATCATTCCTTTCCCTTCTTCCTGCTGAATGTAGTGGAAATTCCATGAATTTATTTATTTTATATCCGAGATAACTTTGCTCAGTAGCTTATGAGTTTCAACTAACATCTGAATGCACACAATGGTGTTTTTTCTCTTTGAATGCATGAACTACATGATCAAAGAGATGGGCAAGGACGGACAAGCAATCAAGTTGCAAATTTTGTGCGGTGAGTACCTATGTTATTTTTTGATATCTGGCTTTTGTGCTTACTGACAATAAATTTCTTCCATCTTTCTTAGAGTGCTCCTAACAACAGGTACCCCTCCGTGAGGTTCAAGATCTCATCCAAAGACATGGTTGGAAAACGAAATCTTTCAATTGTTGCAGAAGTTAACGAAAAGCTTCCTAAGAAATTCCAGAATAAAAGTATGGATGAAGTATTGCCTCAAGACTACTGGGATTTCATTCCAATGGATCAACAACAACGACAGTTAAAAACAAGCAGAATAACACTCTCTCCTCAGCAGGTAACATTTCTATTTAATTCTGTTATTGTTGTCAGCAGTAAATATCATTTCTTGTTAGGATGGGGAAGGAAGTCAAATTCAATTATAATGCATGCTAGTCATTTCAGTTTACTTTTATTCAGAATATGGAATTTTGTAAAGAAGTACTACAGATTTTATAGCAGCAACAAAAAAGAAAGCAAATTATTGTATAGTAGAAGAGTGTTGTCTGGTTGTTAATGAAACTTAGAGGTCCAAGTCTGGGATACAATATGGGTGGTGGTGTAATACAGAATGTTATTTCTTTCACTGTACATCTTAAAGGTTTATTATACTCAAAGTTTGTACTCCATAAGCAGGTGATGGAACCTAAAATCCATGAGAATGGTCCCGTTTGCTGCTTGTGAAAATGCCGACTAGGTTACATCATGTTTTAAGATACTTCAGACTCTAAGGACTGATTGATATTTTGGTATCAAGTAAAAGAACCTTTTTTGGTTGCCAAACATATTATTCGTTTGAAAGCTGTCTTATGTTGAATTGAATACGAGTCTTTTTCCCAGTAGTTTAGGTTGTTGATAAATAATCTTTAGCCACTTTATTTAGCAGGAGAAAACAAGGATATGCTAAGTATTTGTTCCACTTACAGCTTCTAATTAATATTTTAAATGCCTGTTTTAGCCAGATAAGAATAATGGTGAACCCTGGCACTTCAGCTATTAGTGGTGTATCTGTTCAGCAGTGATATAATTATCACATTTTACAATTTTTTCCTTCAGTATCATTTTGTTTTCTTTTTTTCTTTTTCTTTTGGTTCTGCATCAATAAACTGAATGAATGAATATGATTTATACGGGTGGTCCTGGACTCTTGGCAGATACTTGTCGTTGTTCTTTCTTTTTCCTTTTCTCTACATTGCTTCCTCCATCTCGATCATTTCCTTTTTTTCAGGCATTTCATCTTTTGAAACAACTTGATCCAGAATTTCTCAAGCAGTTCGTACCGAGGCGGGAGTTGCTTTTCCTTTCTTCCTTCCCTGTTACTGCTAATAGTCATCGTGCGATGGAAACGTCTCATCCACATGCTGATGGCCCACAATTATCTTTTGTAAGTTACATCTATTTTTATTACTTTTTATCATATATGTAGTTCTCTTTTATGTTCTTTTTATTCTTGCCATTCAAAATCTATACTTTTGCTTGTTGAAGCGGGATGAACGGACTAAGGCTTACAAAAAGGTGGTTGAAGTAAGCCGGAGAATTGATGAGTTTCGTCAGCATCCTCAATTTAGAGCTTTTGCAAGCTCCTACGTCTCGAACCGAGTGATGGACTGCCTAAATGCGTCGAAGGCAAGCATAATAACAAATTTCTCTGTACTAATGCATGCTCATCTGTGTAAACCATAATGCCTCTTTTGTTGAGTATGTCTTTGACAGCATCCCTGTAAACTGCATGTCTGCATCCATGACCAGTGCACCTGATCTTTAGTTGTAATAGAATCCCGCTAACTTTAAACCTCTTTGTAAGTCTATTAGCAAAAAAAAAAGAAAATCTTTCTTGCTTTGTCTAAATTTTAACTTTTCCCTGATTATTTCTTGTTGAACATTTGAATTTTTGGCTTCCTTTTACTATTTAACATATTGTAGTGAACATATGCTCTGGTGGCTTTTTGGTTTTACCACTATATGCAGTCTTTACAAAGCTGAATTGATACCCATGGCTTGGATTGTAATTTAAATAATTGTTATGATTATGATTGTGTGCTTTTTTATATGCTACATGCCAGAAAAAAAAAAACACTTTAATTAGTGACACTCTGTTGTAAAGATAAGCTAGAAGTACTTTCCAATCGAGATGGCTGAGAATAATTCTATTGCATATAGTACTTTCTAAAAGCAGTCCTCAAAATAAATTATCCTAGATATAGACCATCACATATACAGAAATTAACTATAAAAGCAAAAATACTAGAGCAAGAGGATGTGGCTTTTTAGGTTGTTATTCTTCGATCTCTTCAACAAAACTAAATACTCTCAACAGTTGACATCTGCAGCAAATTTGCGAGAAATTTGCAAAATAGTTGTCATAGCACAAACCTATGATTTCTCTGTGTGTAGGATATTTATGTTGCATAACTATTTGCCAATTACATATATATGCCTATTTGATTTATATATTACTAAAGCTTTATTGCAGCTTCACTCTAGTACTTCAAATGGAGAGCCGATTTCTTCGGGAGTATCTGGATTGAAATGGCTGAAAGAAGTGATCCTTAGCAAAAGGAGTGATTATGCATTCCGATTGGTCATGGTCGGCGATCCAAAGATAAAACTAGATGAAATCGGCATTCCACTAAGTTTAGCAGAAAACCTCCTTATAAGCGATCATGTCAACTCGTACAATTTGGAAAAGCTGAACACTAGTTGCAATCTGCATCTCCTAAACAAAGAGGAACTCCATGCACGAAGAGATGGGCAGCTTTTTTCTGTGCGAAAGCCAGACCAACTTCAAATTGGTGATATATTTTATCGACCTTTGGAAAATGGTGATCTTATTTTGATCAACCGTCCTCCTTCGGTTCATCAGCATTCCCTTATTGCATTGTCCGTGAAAGTACTCCCGATCCATTTTGCCATTTCTATAAATCCTTTATGCTGTGCTCCTTTATTGGGGGATTTTGACGGAGACTGTCTACATGGTTATATTCCGCAGTCAATCCCCTCCAGAGTAGAGCTTAGAGAGCTTGTTGGTTTAGATCAACAGCTCTTGAACTCACAAGATGGTAGAAGTTTGGTTTCCTTGAGCCATGATAGCTTAGTCGCTGCATATTTACTGACAGGGACTGATGTTTTCTTAAGTACGTACGAAATGCAGCACCTCGAAATGCTGTGTCCTTCTCATATGCCATTTCCCTCAATAATCAAATATCCCAATTTCGGTTCTCCTCTGTGGACCGGCCAGCAACTATTTGGCATGCTTCTTCCACCTGGATTTGATTTCAGCGTAGATTCAAAAAAGTTACATATCATTGATGGTGAAGTCCTTTCCTCTCCACAGATGTCCTTTTGGCTACAGAGCAGTACATCTAGTATTTTTTCCACCATGTTCAAATCTTATGGGAGGAGGGCTCTTGATTTTCTCTGTTCTGCTCAGGAACTCCTTTGCGAATATCTAACAATGAGAGGATTGAGCGTGTCGCTTTCAGATCTATACTTAGCTTCGGATTTTTACTCACGAACAAAGATGACCGAGGAAGTGAACTTTGGGTTGGATGAGGCAGAGGATGCCTGTAGAGTAAAGCAGCTATTGTTGGATCCTCGAATCGAATTTCTCTTAAGCAGCCTAGACAAATGCGAAGATCCATCATATTTTGTTAGCCATTACCATTTTCTATCGAACAATCTACAAATTAGGAAGGCTTCTATTGCTGCATTTAAGGATGTCTTTAGTGATATTCAAAGGACAGTATATCACTATGTAAGCAAGGATAATTCAATGTTATCAATGATACAATCTGGAAGCAAGGGCAGCTTGTCGAAACTTGCCCAGCAAAGTTTATGTTTAGGCCTACAACTCTCAGCAAGCACGTTTCCTTTTAGGATCCCTCAACAGCTTTCTTGCAGGTGGTGGAATAAGCAGAAGGCATTGGAGTGTGGAGATCAGGATGCTATTCGATGTGAAGAACGGCGTAACTTTTATGCTGTGATTAGAAGTTCTTTTCTTCAGGGATTGAACCCATTAGAGTGTTTTCTTCATGCGATATCAGGTCGTGCAAATTTCTTTGGTGAGAATGCTGAGATTCCAGGAACGTTGACACGGAAACTCTCATTTTACTTGAGAGATCTCTATGTTGCTTATGATGGAACGGTTAGAAGTGCTTATGGGCAGCAAATAGTGCAATTCTCTTATGATATATCTGATGAGATATTCCATGAAGATGCCCATTCTCATGTTATATCTAATGACCACATAGGGGGAAAATATAATGGAATAGGTGCTCCTGTCGGTTCTTGGGCTGCGAGCTCCATTTCAGAAGCAGCATATGGAGGTCTTGAACATCCAGTGAATAGTTTAGAGGACTCCCCTCTCATGAAGTTAAAGGTTGTCCACTTTTCCAAATTTTCTTCATATATTGTATTACTTTTTAAATACAACAGCATTATGGACAGCATGCTGTGTTGCTGAACCGGAAGAAAATTTCTCACTACAATTAGCTATCTTAAACTACATCTTTCTACCTGTATGTAAATAGAAAATACTAAGGCGAACCATGGATTTAAGTGTTGCGTAGTGATGTAAATTTCATGGATTAGAGCATGCTTTCGCATCGTCATATTTACTAGCGAAAAAAAATTTAAACCTAAATGTAAAATCTTATTTATTACAAAAAAGCCAAAATAGAGCCGTGCCAAAGCATGCTCTTATGCGCTAGTGGGAGCTGTACGTGCTCATTGTCATGCTAGCGGGCCCAGATGTTGGCCGGCCCCATGCCATGTCATGTCAACTATGGTCGAAACACCTTTGCGCCTTGGCATTTAAATCCTTGGGTGAAACAGTTTGATACTTTGTCTGACCTATTAAAACTAGTTAGTCTAAAAGCTAAATCCTGTCATATGGTAGCAAAAAAGCAGGTTCATCATGGTACTTAACTTGCAACTACATATCTTGTCTTAGTAAATTGGATATTCGGAGGCAGTTCCATTGGTTTTCAGCTAATCTATTATGTAAATGTAGGTTTATTATTGATCACAGACTTCTATTGATTGTTCAATTTTTTGTGGCTACACTATGGCATTTAAACATGGCCTATGGACAGAGACTTAAGTTGATTTACATTTTATGTTCTATAAGATATTACCTGGGCGCCACTGACACGGACATGGGACACGACACGACTTGGACATGGCGGCTCAGCAGCTTAAAAAAAAATTAGAATATTGACACGGCATGGACACGCCTAATAAAATATAATATTGTTAATATAATAACTCATATTCTATATAAAGTATTAATTTTGCAAAAATATTGGTATATTTCTCATTAGAATGAAAGTTAATAAGATTTTTATTGATAGCTAATATATTTTAAGGAAAGAAATTCTCCACCATACATAATTTATTTATATCATCCAAAAAGAATTTGTATACATTCACTAAAGAGCCAAAATATTTTTCATCTTACATTATATATGTGATTAAAAAAATGGTAAAATAAAAATTTTTAGGGAGACACACCCTATCTTACCATTGAGAATGGTGCTTTGTAATTTGGGTTAGGTCCTGTCTGAGGGTAGGGATTCATTGTGTCTGAGGGTGGGGATTCATTGTGTCTCGCTCAGTCACATATAATAAAATACTTTTCTGTTTTCTAGCTATTCAATAAATCAGCATAAGTATTTTGTTTTTATGCCTGTAAACAACTGTACTGTTATATATCCTCACTGGTTTTAGATTTGTTGTACAGGAGATATTAGAATGTGGTAAGCGCCGAACTTATGGAGACCATGCTGGAATACTTGTTTTATCTAAAGGACTACAAAGATATCGATATGGCTTCGAATATGGAGCCTTGGAAGTTAAGAATCATCTCGAGATAACTCTGTTTTCTGAAATGGTTAACACCGTCATGATATTGTTAGTAAAACTCTTTTCTTTGTCTTTTTTATTTTATACTTTTGGATTATTAGTGTGTCTCAAATTTATATATCAATTTTTTCCGGTTGTTGATTTTAGGTATGAATGTCCTCTTCAGAGAAGAAAAATTAGCCCATGGAGTACTCATTTTCATATCAGCAAGGTAAATAGCATGAGGAAAATATCTTGCTTGCACATTTTCTTTTTGATAAATCTATGACTTTCTATGTTTGTTTTGCTTCACATAATTATGAAACTCCAGGAAACACTGAAGAAAAAAAGATTACAAGTACAACGTGTAATTGATAAACTGATGGAAAACTACAGCCTTATGAGGGAAAAGTCAGCAGGAGTACTGCCAGCTTTGTGTATAACGAAAAAGTAAGTCCTTTAACATTCTGTAATTGCTTTTCCATTAATTTTAGAAATCTTTAGATTCTCTACAGGTTTCACATGCAAATTTTGAGCTTTACATGTGATGATGACATTTTTATCTGTCTTAGTTGGTGGTTCAATAGTCTTCTAGTAATAGACTTGTATATTCACTATTATTTCAAGCAGTTATCTCTTAGACATTAAAATCCTAGTGCATTACCCTGTTCTTCTTTTTTTGAAAAGTATATGTATTAATGTATCCTTATGTAGGGTTTTAGCTTTTGCCTTTTCTAGTTGTCCACCATTATAACTAGCATGCAAGCTCGCCTTGGTGGTCAATGGTTGGTTACGAGTGTAATAAGAGTTTACATCATTTAAAAGAGTTTAGCTTAATTTCATGCTTGCTTTACTGTTCTCTAGTGATTTGGATCTATGTCTTAATTCTGGTGGATAAAAGATTGGTATCAAGTTACAAAGATTTTGACATTTTGTGATGATTTCTGTTTAGGCTTATGTTTGTTACTTTAATTTTAGTAGTTTCGGTTGCCTTTGCACTTTCAATAATTATGAATAAAAATTTCATAAATACGAAAGGTAATGAGGGGTGGATCAGTGGACGTGGACAAATTTATACTCTATCCTAGCATACGTTGGTGAATAATTTTGTTATTTCAAGGATGAAGCTTTGTAAGCTTTATGCCATGCCATTATTGTACTTCTTTTTAATGATTTCTATAACATAAATATAATAAAAATAATATCTGTATGATGAAGTTTGAGCTATAGAATGTAGAATTGCAAATCTAAATATTACAAAACTGAAGAGTAATGTACTGAGAATATAGCAGCCAATCATGTAGATAGCAGAATAGATCGATAAATAGCTCTTGAAGTTACAAGAATGAAAATTTGACCAAGTTGGAATTTTTTTTTTTTTTTGCAAATGTGAAATATTAAACATCATTTACAGAGATAATTCGATCTCGATACTAGCGGGTTGTGTGTGTATAGACAGCTAGGGTAGAGTACTTTTAGAAGTGACTGAGTCCATTTACTTTTGCATCGTTTCTAGCAATAGGGCATCTAAATCGATGATCAGCACTATTAAACATGATCTAGGGTATTTGAACTTTTTTGGTTTCAAATTTCATAATTATTCAATATCATTTGCCTAGTCTTTAAGTGGTTCAAAAATTGAAAATTTTATGTGGCTAATGTAAGATGAATTTGACACCATTGGATCACTTGGCAAATGATATTGTGAAATCATGAAAATTTGTTCTATCCCCGGAAACGATGTGGGTGGAAGAAAACAACTCCATTTAGTTCTAAAATTATTCTAGCTTTATTTTCTAATTGTATTTGGTTTAAAAGCATAGTTCATCATGTTCTTGGCTATTTGTCAGTTTTAATGCTTATCTGTTTTAGCTCTTTGCCCTTATCTTGAGGTTTTAATATGCAATGCAACAGGAATTGTCCCTTACTTGATGAGCATGACGAACTTGATCAGACAGTTTGCATTGCAGTTGCAGCAGAGGTTCTGGACTCTGTCACACAGTTGGATACTATAAAAGATGTAGTGATTCCGATCCTTTTGAATACGCTTGTTAAAGGTCATCATTTACACACAATTTTATTATCCTTTAGCTAACCCATCCCATATTGTATTTTTATTGTTTTTTGAAACTTATGTTTTTCCTTCCTTTTTTTGTTTTTTTAATGATTTTTTAATGGTTTTGAAGCTTTGATTGAATTTCCTAAATATTCCAATTTGGTGGACGGTGGGCACCAATCTGAGTTTAGGCCCGAAACTAAATGTTTGGTTTCTCTTAATAACGATCTAAAGAAGCCTTACATTTGCAGTAGTAGGCCCTCATTTGCCTAAGTTAGTTTATGGAGATTCTTATGCCAATCTTGTGTGTGACCTAGGTTGGTTGAGTTATTGTATTTCTTCATAAAGCAAATTCTACATGATGCGCAGTAATTCTTTCTTTTACTATATTATGAATTCAGAAGCAGAGGTCGTCTTCTATTAAAATTTCTTCTTCAATCTTCATACTGTTACTCCTTTTTTTTTTATTTTTCTCTAAATCATTCACCTTTTGTGACCCTTCTTTTGTCCAACTTCATACCTGTTTGTCGTCGCTTCTTTTTCAGGACAGTCAAATGTAAGTTGACTGACAGTATAGTATAGAGCTTCTGCTGTAGCTGGAAGTACAAATGATTTTAAGGCCCAAAAGTAGAAGCTCCAATTTTCATGATGATTTAGTGCCATAAATTTCTATGAGTATCCTACTTGTTCATCTTATTGGAAATCTTGCAGTTCTATCATGCAAAATTCTCCAATCCTAATGTTTTTAGTAATAATTACTTTATAAAAATTTGATGGCTTGAATAGATTTTGGTCAGTATTTTGCCAACCTTAGAATTCTTAAGAGATCTTCCTTTTATTATTACATGAGCTTCATCTTGATTCTTACGGTTCTAACGTTGGATTCTCACCTGGCTCAATGCTTTATGTTTAATTTTTCCTTTTATAGTTTGTTGTTACCCTTCCTGCACAATGAGTGATACGGTTTTTGAGAACTCTCTCTCTCTCTCTCTCTCTCTCTCTCTCTCTCTCTTTCTCTCTCTCTCTCAGAGAAGAATTGGCCTCTTGATTGTAATATTTCATTGGGCTAAAGTGGTTAGTATATTATGATCTTGTCTATGTTGTGAATTTTGCTGAAACTTATTTTCAATTAATTCATTATTGAAGCATAACTTTTTGCATCTTTTGAAAATACTGATATAAGAAAAACTGTAAATAGACTGTTCTTCTTATTTTCTTCTCATCCTTTAAGTATTGTGTACAGGATTCTTGGGAATTAAGCATGTGGAAATTCAATGTCAGCCTGATTCTACTGAACTTTCGCTGAAAGTTACTATGTCAGAGAGTTGTTCACGTGGAAGGTTCTGGAGCACTCTCCAAGATGCTTGTATCCCAATAATGGATTTGATTGATTGGAACAGTAGTCACCCAGAAAGTATTTACGACACATTTACCGTATATGGGATAGATGCAGCCTGTAAATACTTCTTAAAAGTAAGAGGGCTTATCATTTTTTTTTTCTTTAGAGAATTTTATATCTCTACCAAGTCGTTGTACCTAATATGTGTTTTGCAGTCTTTGAAGTCAGCAACATCCGGTGTAGGTAGGCATATACATCAGGAGCAGTTGGTTACTGTCGCTGACTGCTTCTCAGTAACTGGAGAATTTCACGGATTAAGCACTAAAGGCTTAAAACAGCAAAGGAACCGTTTATCCATCTCATCTCCTTTTTCACATTCTTGTTTTTCTGTGAGTATAGTGTCAATTTAAGGCTCTTGTTATTGTATTTGCTTCTTAGATTGATTTTTGTTTAGCATTCTTTGATACTGTTTAAGGGGAATTAATGCAGAGTCCTGGAAATAACTTTATCAATGCTGCAAAGAAAGGTTCAGTAGATAAACTCTGTGGCATCTTAGATGCTGTTTCCTGGGGAAAAGAAGCTCCTGTTGGAACTGGAGGACCATTTGAAATTATCTTTTCGCAAAAGGTATAGCACTTGTTCATACCAATGATCTAGTTGTATTGAAGACCATATTATCGAACTCCATGTTCTTAATATTTCGGGCAAGAGTTGAACTTTCCATCTGTTAACTGGTTACTAAAATTTCTTGTCATGCTTTTCTATTGGCCAATCGTTGTCTTTGCTTCTACTGCAACTAACTGGGATGTGGATTATATGCCTTCCCTTGTTGAACCATTTGTTTTAGTCAAAGCCTTCTGGTGAAGTCTTTGCGAGTCATCTAGAAAATATCTATTTCTGTTTTAGTCTCCAGCCTTAACAATCTTGTATCATCTGTCTCCTTTGCCAATGTACATGTATTATTTTTAAAACTTTGGGATTATTATATAGATTCATTTTGCTCAGATGTTTCTCATTCTCTCTTAGGTGCCTCAGCTTCAAAAATCAGAGAGTATCTACAAAGTATTGCATAATCTTAAAGTTGAGGAACCTAAACCTGAGTCTGATGTAGCTTGTAGAGCTTCAAATCAAAGTAATTCCAAATGGAGATTGAACATTCCTACTTTTGCCAATGGTCATGCTGGCAAGAAAGATAAGTGGAAATGTAATTTCAACAAGGGGGCAACTCAAACGGAAGGCCGGCCCAAAAAGTTGGCTATTCAATCGGAGTTCCTAATGAGAAAAGTTGGTTCATGGGCCAGCATCGTGGATATGTGTACCTCCTTGCGCGCAATGCTACATGAGTAAGTGTTTTCTCATTTTCTGTTTACTTCTTTTTGCTTAATCCAATATCGTGCAATTCATATTAAATTACCTATATATTTTTCCTGTATTTCTCTCATAGCTATTACGTTCAGAATGAGTTTGCAGTAGTTCATCTACTCTGAATGTGTAATTTGTAATCTACACTAGGAAGATTTTCAGCATGAATTATTAAAATAAGTTGACTCCTACTTAAGCTAGTATCATTCATAACACCATTCCAAAAGTAAGATACAATTTTCAGCATTCAAAGACATTTTAAAGTACTAATTAGTCCAATAAGTTGTACAACAAAAGCACTCATTGTTGGCAATGTAAATCATATTATGAAAATTTTCAACTTGGAATTAGTAGAGATGGCTGAGCGGACTAAACTGGTGAATGACAAATCTGTTAGACGATGATGAGCATATTTTATCCTCAAAAAACTGTTAGGAACGAAGTTATGTCATGAGAACGAATTTCATTTTGTTAACTGGTCTATCTTCGAGAGAGTCATTCTGCTACAGTTTTGTTCGTTTATCTAATTGTGTTGTTTATGGCCATCTCATTTAGTAGGTTTTAAGTCGAAGTTATCCTTTTAACTGAGTTACATCCATTTGAAGGTACCCATACGATGGTATTGTCGGTGAAAAAGATAAATCATCTCTCATGGAAGCACTAAAATATCATCCCAAAAGAGATGAGAAGATTGGAGTTGGGGTGCAAGATATTAAGGTAATATAACATTTATGCTGATCTTCAGTCTGTGTTAACATCTTTCGGTACATTGTGCTGCTTCTCTTGGTTCAATCATATTTTTTTCTCCATTTGAAATGGTATGTTTTATTTGGTTATCTACTGCTAATCTTACTTGGTTTCTTTTCTCCCTCCTTTATATTTGCCTTAGATTGGACACCACCCAACTCATCGATGTTCACGGTGCTTTATCTTAGTGAGGAAGGATGGAACAATGGATGATTTCTCATACCGCAAGTGCGTTGTTGGTGCTGCTAAGATGCTCTCAGCTGAGTTTGGATCAATAGTTGAGAAAAAACTTTATCACACTCTATAACACAAAGCATCAACATTCATGGGTTAAATGTCAGACTGTACATAGCGATGGTTCAAATCAGCACCATTAAATCAGAAAACCTCAGCAGACGAACTCACCGCTGAGATGCCTGGGGCCGACAATGCGGAGACGAATTATTTTTGGGTAAAAAACGTACAGGCCTTACCTGAACTATAGTCCATACGTCGATATGAATACATGAACTTTAAGATTTTGATTTTACTGCCTAACCTTTTGAAACGTTTGTTTTAACCATTTTTGAAGGCAATACTCAGTGGCTTTTTTTTTTACTTTTTTGATGGAATATTCTATAATCTGACGTTTTTATCCTGTTAAATGATGGGATACTCTTTTAACCTTTTGACTAAACCTTCAAATACTAACAGAACTTGACGGAGTGTTCTGAAATCAAAAGTAGTGAAAGGAAAGGTAGTAAAATCAAAATTTTTCAAGTCCAAGTGTCCATTTAAAATGTGCTGTAGTTCAGGGAAAGGTTTATACATTTGTATCTCATTCTTTTGGTCCTTTACCGATCCCTCTTCATATTCTAATAATTGTATAAAGTTGGAAAGTAGCTGCGCTGGAGCATTGAATAGATGAGAGGAATTCTTGCATTTATTTGTCGTTGTGCTGCAGTTTTATGTATTGGATGTTATACAGACACGAAAGCAATATCCTTTATATGCACCAATTTTGGTTATTCACACATGGTGCTCTAGAGGCTTAATGTAATAAGTACTCGCACTTTAATATAAATCCTTAGATGCTATTGGCAAGCAATTCTGTTTGACAAATATAAAGTACCTGTAAGACTAATTTGTTGTTATCTTTCCCGTTCTTTAACTATCTCAGTTATGGTATGCATTCACGTAATAGCATGGATTGTAATCTTTGCTGGTCATTGCACATCATACAAGCCAGGGATTATGATCTATGATGGCTGCTTCGAGCCTCAACTCTGCCAATATCTGCTTTGCTTTTCGAAAGCGTGATAATCAGAGCAAATTTTGCTGCTTCCTTGCTTTTATTCACGGCACCAGTGAGGGCATCTCTCATATCACTTTCATTAGTTAACAGGCTCATTTTCATCCATCATTCTCTTTTGATTGCAACGCGTTATTACGCCGCAACTAAATATGGAAAAGCATTTACCTGCTAGATCAAAAAGTATTTCAAGTGGCCTTCTGATGAGGCAGATTTAGTTCTTTCTATTTGCAACATAAAACAGCTCACGAATTTGGAATTATTCCGTATCTTATAGTACATAAATGATCATCACTGCTACATAAACCTCATGCGGCGATGCGAATTTACTCTCTTCTCTGCAGCTATACTCTGTCAATCCGAGTTCTTTTGAGACCAAGTGCTTGGATGGAAAACAACAGAAGATCAATACGCAAACGCTAACATTAACCTGCAGTACATCTCGACTTCCATTGCACCTCAAGTAATTCCTCATAAATTACATGAGAAAATGAATATAAAATACAAGACTTGCTTATTTTTCAGCCTACAGTCAGGAAGTTGACCTCTCGGTCGGCGCCAACCATTTCCACACCTTCAGTTCACCAGTTCCGTCACCAGTAAAGAACAAGCCACCGGGGCCAATTTGGATCGCTCTCACTTCCTCCTTTGAGAATATTTTACCCCTCTCGCTGAACCTACAAACATGAATAGTGTTTTTT
Source organism: Aechmea fasciata (assembly GCA_025177825.1). Lineage (NCBI taxonomy): Eukaryota > Viridiplantae > Streptophyta > Magnoliopsida > Poales > Bromeliaceae > Aechmea > Aechmea fasciata. Next base: position 6,147,389 of record CM045926.1, read on the forward strand.
TTCTTACTAATGATATAGCATCTGGTGAGAATCTCAGTTATAAAGATCATCTAGTAGTTCAAGGGAACTTACGATGGCAGGTCATAGAGGCGGACGCTGTTGTCATTCCATGAACATAGCAAAACAGGTTTTGCTTGAGCATCGTGCATCCCGCAGAGTGTAAGCACTCCCTGAGACAGAAAATAGTTCAAAAGCAAGTTATACCAGAATTTTGCCACAACAAGAAGACACCAACTGAAATTAAAAGAAATCCTACGCAGTCCGCTCGTCTCCTCTGTATTAAAGCACGCATAGTTGCCAATAAGGAATATCTAAATAGTAAGAAGGAATATTTCCTACTTAGAATTTATTCTCAGGTAAAGCAGTATTAAGGTGGCAATGGGCAACGCGCTCAAGCTATGTAAAATTAAATAAATAAGCATAGCTATGGAAAAAACAACTAGCAAGATAAGCCGCTAGGAATGTAAATTCAAAGGCAAGAATGGTAGCATTAAGGTACAATGCGCCACGCAGTTGAATCACAACCCAAAAACCATGACCTTACATCTTGGACTCAAAAAGTCATTAGAGATTGATGTCATACCAATTTGGTATATTAGATTCAATCTCAACAGTTTCCGTCGAAGATGGACGCATGCAGAAGAAATGTGACAAAGAAACTGCTAGAGAACTAATGTCTAAGAAGGGAAGGATTGATTGCACTATTAAGTGAAGTTGAGGAGGCTCAAAAGTAAGAGAGTTAGGAGCCTGGTTGCAAAAGCATGAAAGTTTAAATTGCAAGGGTGTTAGTCTATCTCATGGGAAGTAAATATAGAATACCTTAAGCTCACCACTAATTTCATGTAAAATGGGACTCTTCCAAAAACCTTGCAGCCGATATTAGAAATCCGAGAAAACAGAAACTATATAAAGAAATTTAAAACTTGACTCCATCTAGATTCAAGTACGAGAACTTCACTTAACTAGAATTTACCTGCATTAGTGCAGACCTCAACAAACTTCTTTCTTCGTGAAAGGAGCTTCTCACTAGCTACTACATATCTCTTGGCAGCTAAGATTCCAAATCAGTTATATAATAACTTTTGCTTTCAGTACTAACACGTTCTCAAGGTTCCTGGTATGAGTCCGCATTATGAGCTATCTATCCATTAATTCTTGTCCAAAAAGTGTGCACGAAAAACAGACAAGCTATTGAAAGACTTGCATAACTTGTCATCACTTTTTCCATTTAATAAGATTCAGTAATAAAATTTGAATTATCACGTGCTGGACAACTATTCCTGCTACCTTGCGCAGCTAAAACTAAGGGAAGAAACATAGTGACACTTCAAAAGAAAATAAGTTCTTAGGAGATTAATAATTTCAACATGGTAAGAAACGCCCTATGTTAAAGATTAGACGGACTTCTTTTGGTACAATGTCATGGTTTTTGACACAATTCCATGTGAACAAAACTGAATTTCACAATTAGGGGACTAAAATAATAAGGTAATCACGTGAAATTACTTTAATTGCAGTTACAAAATTCAATAGATATTTTCTCGGTATACAAGGACATACATGTTCTTCTTTATGTGTATACGTTACTTCGAGGTTCCCAGTTTCCGTAGCAGCCCAAACCTGGACAGACAAGAATAGTAATTATGAGAAATACAATCCATCTGAGAATTGATCAGACATAAAAAGAATTTAGAGCTAGGAATAAAGCTAGTTATTAAGAAAGGTCGAGGTTACCAAGAAAACCCAACCTTTATTGTTTGGTCCAATGAACAAGATAATAAAAACTGATCCCAGCAAAGAACTGACATGACAACTGATTCATGGTCAGAAAGGGTCTGAATACACTGGAAAGTTGCAAGGTCCCATACCTGGAAACATTTATAAGATTAAAAGCTTTCAATCCAAAATTAATAGTAGCACAGAATGAAGTAAAAGCATGAAAATAGTCCTATTTAACATATCAGTAAACATCTCGCACTATATATTACCAAACAGGCAATAAAGAAAGGTAAATTGTCCAAGTTTAGTTTCATTTGAATTTTACATAACACAAAATTACAGCATATTGTCAGTACACACATAGATTAAGTTAATCAAGTAAAAGTCTAAGCAGGGAAAATACCTTTGACACAACTTTAGTTGACCATACAACTCAAAGATGCTTTACCTACTTAGTTTAAGAAGAAAAAGTATTTTTGAGCTACAAATCATTTTTTTTTATATGCATTGAGAATTTCAAAAGGACTTGTTCAGGCATATTGGCTTCACAGTTGAGAAGATTCAGACCTAAACCAAACTTTTTGGGTTAAAATTTGAAAGATCGTGGACTAACACAGAAATCAGCACCTACCTATAGTGAATTTGATCAAAATTAACGAGTCTCAACCAAAATCAACAAGTTCAATTAACATTTCTACCAAACCCTGGATCTCTTCGTGAAATAGAACTTTAAACATTGGTATTTTGGCATCGCTCTGTAGCTAACAAATTCATGAGAGTGAAAGTTCCACCTTGCCAACAGCCATCTTTGGTAACTAAACAAGAAACCCCCGAAAAGTCCTCACCACTCTAGCAGAACTGAAGTATGACTCTATTTAGCTCTGATCTAATGCCAGATAGTTCTCTACATGCTCTGTTTTAATTTTACTTTTGAGACATATTTCACTAGCTGAATCTAGCTCTTTTACGTGTACCAGAGGCTCTGATACCATATCCCACAAAAACTAGAGAAGGTACCCCCGGTTTGCAATCTAGAATAAGGTGATAATAAGGACAGATAGAACAATCTCAATTTCATCAATTATGCTTAGAACTGAATAGTAATGGAGCTTAAAAAGGCATAAGCTGTCTTACTTTTATAGTATTATCCATTGAACCAGAGTAAAGCCTCATCCCTCCAACAACCATCGAGACCACAGCAAGCCTATGGCCAACAAGAGAAGCGGCTGGCTCAAAGCAATTCCCTACAGCACTAAACTTCCATGCCAAAATTCTTCCATCCTACAACAAAGCATACAAATTTTACACACATACTTCCTGATTGCTCATAACTGAACACACTCAGTAAGCAAATTAACTAAAAGCAACTGAAAAGGAATAATTTACCTGTATACCAGCAAAGAGCATCTCGTTACCAACTATTAGAGCATAGACTTGTCCAGTAGGCCCACTAAGGTTTAGATCTGTTCCTGTTTGGGTATTCCATGCCTGCAGAGCCACAAAAACAGTGATGGTATAGAGGAAAGTTAAATCTCACCAAAGTGAGAAGAAAACACATTCGAGAAAAAGAAGTCATAAACTAATTCCAGTCAAAAGTAAGATGCATGAACTCACTGATAGATATAACAGAAAATTTTGAAATTTTACCTTAACAGCGTTGGGAACACCAATGAATATCCACGGCCCTTCGCTAATCATACAGCCAACTTCACCTCCAACGTTGATGACACCGGCGCACTAACATAGACAAGTAATTGACTAAAGCCTACATAATCTCAAGTTTCAAGGGTTTCAAAGAATGCCAAGTGCCCAGCTACCTGCCCAGTCTGACAATCCCACAGTCGAACAGATTCATCCTTGCTACCCGAGTATAGCTTGTCTGACCCTGATGGAAGTGCGATCCCCGTAACAACCTACCAATATGTCATACGTCAATTTTGAACTAAATCACCCAAACCCATAACAAAGAATCAAAGAGAGAGGTACTTTCTCAATAGAAAATAAGCTTTATTACAAAAACCACCTCTATACTTTCACACCAATCTCGATCACCCCATATCCTTTTTCAATTTGCATCAATTTCACCCTTACATTTTATTCGTCTCAAAAAGGTCCGATTTTTGAGGGTTTTGAATCCAGATGAAAATCTTCACAAAAATGAATTAGCAGGTAAAGTTGGTTACACTCCATTAAAAGAACTACATATATTCAGTAACTTCTCCAATAAAGTGCCAACTTTAGATAAATAAAATATATTTCTTTTGGTTTTTATTTAGACTAAGCTTACAAGCTGTTCAGATATAGAAACCACATTATAATGTCAACTTATTCTCGTGAAGTTTGGCATCCGAATTTAACAGCAACCCTGAAATTTTTTTCCTAATTGAGACAATAATAAAATGCCAAGTCAAAATCGAAGCAATTAAACATGTTAAAAAAGGTAAATTAAAACGTGAGTTCAAGATTGGATCTTATAATTTAGTTGAGAAACAATGCAACAAGGGGTCAAAGAAACCACCTTTTGGTGGCCCTGAAGATGCGTCAGCAAGGAGAAGCTATCGCTAACAAACCACGAATGCAAGAACCTGCACTTCTCGCCGTACGGGCAATTCCCAGCGAGGAAGTGCTTACACAGCCGATCCGGCACCTTGGCCGGAGCCCTTCCAGCGGAGCCGCCCCCTCTTCCCTTCCCCCAATTGGAAGGGGGGCCGGCGTTAGGGTTCCGCCATTGGTTGTTCGGCCGCTTCGATGCCCCGACACCGTCAGGCGCCGCCGCGACCTCACTGTGGAGGAAAGGGCAGGGGTGGCGATTGCACCGCCCCGCTCGCCAATGGTAGCACACCTTGTTCGCCCTGTCGGTTACCGCCGCCGCCGCCGACGACGACGACGAGGAAGTGGGGTGGGACGGCCCTAACCTGTTGTGCATCCTCTTGTTCCCGTATCGATCACCCGTTTCTACGTCCATACGGGAGAGGGGGCGGAGGAGTCTTGGATGAGTAGAAGAAGAGGAGGGTTAGGGCTTGACACGGAGCTCGCAAGGAAGCGGAGACCAAGGAAAACCCTAAGGCGGCGCTCTGCGACGAGATCGTGATCGGAGAAGAGGAGATGAACGGAGGCGAAGCCGAGGGTTGGAGACGACGACGATGAGGTTTAGGGCTCGCCGCGCGCGCTTTCCTCCTTTTCTTTTCCTTTCCCTTTTCCTTTTTAAGTTTCGCCCCGTAAATAGATCGCTCCTTCGCCTTCGTCGTAGTACTACGCACTGAGAGAGAGAGAGAGAGAGAGAGAGAGGAGCCCCTTCCCCTTTCTCGTGTCTTCCTGGGCCCGGGCACTAATCCGAGCTGGTGCGTGCGAATTGGACCGGAGTTAAACGGGTCGGATCTCGAACGAAGGGCTCTGCTTATTTATAATCTCTTTTTATTAGTTCGAACCGGTTGATTCTTGCTGGATCCTGATCAATGTCGGCGCCAATTCAAATCGACCCGGACATTTCGTCTGACTCCGATTCGGATTCGGATTTCGAACAAAATAATGGGCCGTTTATTCATCTCCATTCCTCTTGAGGCCCAATTTAAGGCCCATGTTATTCTTGAATGTCTCAACTTTTGGAGTTGTAACGCATAATGGGCTAAATGAAATATCCGTTTCAGGAAAGAGGCCCGTAGATGTCATTGGGCGGAGCCTAATTTATGATCCAGGGCCTGGATTGAGTCAGTCTAATGTGGGCCCATTAGTACTCGTCTCGTACAATTGCGGCCCATGAAGAGTAACGAAAAAAAAAAAAGAAAAAAAAAAAGACAAATCCCTTACTTTTGTATCATTTTAACTCTTTCGACTTCTCCTTATGAGCTTCTTTCTCAAGCTAAATTAGAAGCTATAATTAGATATCCTGTCGTTCACTTCAAGTATTGATCATGTGTTAACGGAATTGATCGCCAAATTAAATATCCTATATATCATCTCGCAAACAACTTACAAGTACTGAGTACTTTTGAAAGTATAGGAGCATAGCTCTCTCTCTCTCTCTCTCTCTCTCTCTCTCTCTCTCTATATATATATATATATATATAGAGTCCTATTATGCTATCAATAGACGAAACACTCGGCTACCAAGTTTTTCACCGTTAGATCCAACCCTTTGTTAATTTTCACCCGTTAGATCATACTATTCAACCAACCACCCACTTAACCTTAGGGGCCCACATCATCCTAACCGCACATCTATCAATCTAATGGTCAAAAACTTGGTAGCACCAATGACTTGGTGCTATTAATAGCATAGTAGTCTATATATATATATATATATATATATATATATATATATATATATATATATATATATATATATATATATATATATAGAGTTGAGCTAGAATACTCTCGATAGTAAACGGAGCATTTTACTATCGAGTTGTTTTCGATGATAGAACTTCCAAATTGACGATCGGCTCCGTTAAATATGATCTAAACCATTTAAACTATCTAGAAATCAAATTTCACGCACTTTCGATATTGTTCTTTTATCCATCTAGTGAACAGAAAATGAATGGTTGAAAATAAATATTTTTAAAAAAATGATGATAGGAGTCTTGTAATCAAGATCAAGAATATAGATCTCTTGTTTTAAATAGTTTAAAGAATTTTCTAACAAAAATTCAATTGATTTGGATATCTTTACACCGTTAAACAAGAAAACGTCTCTTATCCACCATTAAAATTACAAATTTTGAAACCCTTTGATCATTAGGCAAATGATGTCGAAAATATTTGAAATTTGATTTCTAAACACTTTAAGTGGTATAGATCATGTTCAACGGAGCCGATCGTCAATTTGGAAGCTCTATCATCGAAAATAACTTTATAGTAAAATGCCCTATTTACTATCGAAAGTATTCTAGCTCAACTCTATATATATATATATATATAGGGTAAATTGCACTGTTGCCTCCTGAATTTTTGGTGGAGTTTCACTTTACCCCCAAACTCTTAAAACGGTCATTTACCCTCCTATACTTTAATATTGCATCTTGTTGCCCATTCCGTCGATTAAAGTTAACGAGCGAAAGTTGACGGAAGGGTTAGGTTTTGGCGATTTTTGAGATGCAAAAACTATGAGAAGAAGAGTTGGAGTGCATAGAAATGGAGAAAAAAGAGTTTTTAAGGAATAAAAGTGAGTTGGTTGGAATAAGGGACAGTATAGGCGGTAGATTTCCGCCAAAATCTAATCCTTCCGTCAACTCCCGTTCAGCTCCGTTAACTTTAACTGACAGAAGGGGCAACAAGATGCAATATTAAAGTATAGGGGGATAAATGTCCGTTTTAAGAGTTTGGAGGGTAAAGTAAAACTCCGCCAAAAGTTCGAGGGCAACGGTGCAATTTACCATATATATATATATATATATATATATATATATATATATATATATATATATATATATATATATATATATATATATATATATATAGGATTGGTAGAATACTTTCCAAGCTTTATTGAGTTTTAACCATTGGATAGGAGTTTTTAGTTGGATAGGGAGATGTAAGGTTGAGATGATGGTGGTAGGTGGTGGTTGATGGGATAGGTGGTGGTAGGTGGAATAGTATTAGATCCAAAGGCTATTAGTAGTCGAAAAAGTAGATCCGATGTAGAAACTTAGAAACCAAAACTTGGTCTTAAAAGTATTCTAGCTCAATTATATATATATATATATATATATATATATATATATATATATATATATATGAAGTTTTTTCATATCATTAAAGCTCGCTTCTTTTTTGCCGCAATTTTTTGGCAGACACATATAATTAAATATTTACTGAATAACTAGTTCTAACATCCAAATAAGCTAAATGAAAAAGGTAACATGCGAAACAAAATATTTATATGAAAGCAAGCATAAATGTGCGCCTCAAATTCAACCCGATCGAACTTTTCCAATCTAGCATATATACAATGCACATGCATGCATATTGAAGAGGGATATCGATTCCCAGATCCCACCACCACTAAGCTAGTGCTTGCCTATAGATAAAAGAAATGGCTACAAAAGCATGAATGTAGGTAGAAGATTCGTTCCATGGTTAGGACTAAGAAGTTGCCATCACTATCACCATCACCATCACCATCACGGATAGAATGAATTAATGAATCCCCCACTCGATCGAAGGCCAAAGTGCATGGTGAGTTCATGATCAGCTCGGTGGAAGCTCACATGGCACAAAGAGGACTCGCTATCCAAGACCCAAAAACACAGTGGAAGGCACTCTGATCAGTGGATGAGTAATAATATTCTATGCGCGTGTTAAGCCTAGTTGTCGGATGTACTGTAGTTTGATTAAGAATTAAACAATTATTAATTATTAAGCTAAGAAATTAAAGAACGGTGTGCAGATCAATTAAGTATCTCCGACTAACTTCGTTTGTATCAAATTTTGTGGAGTTTCTAGTACTTCAATGGTTTAGAATTACAAACTCTTTTCTATTTTCTACCACGAAATTTTTTTTTCAATCTTTTGTTTTTCATTTTGTTACTTTTTAAACGTAAAAAATGTTTAAACACCATTTTTTGCAAGCTTAAATTTTTTAAAAATATTGGTTGTTTCGTATTATTTAATAAGGTATCAGAATAAAAGGCCTCGAGGAGGTCACGAGTTTGAGTCATGCTAGGTTTTTAGTATAATTAATTTTCTCATATATATATTTTTTTTGCAAGTGTAAACTTTTAAAAAATAATGATTATAATAATAATAATTATTTACAAAAGAAGATGGTGGTCTAAGCCCCAGAGAGAGAGAACAGATCCAATCTTCTCAAAAAGAAAAATAAAAAGAAATGCTCTATGCACTATTAGAGAGAGAGAGAGAGAGAGAGAGAGAGAGAGAGAGAGAGGGGAAAAAAAATATGTACACGACCTAAATTGAAAGATCGATCTCCATATAACTATAAATAGGAGTTCGAATAATTTTGACTTTAGTGCGAAAATAAATGCTACTGTTTATAGTTTTTTTTAAATCATACATGAGTTTAACTTCAGAGATATCTTAAATTGGCAAAAGTAAACGGGTTCTAATTAGTGAAGAAGTTTATTCTATCGTACTTGTACTATATTATCAGTTGTAAGTCAATCACATCTTTCTTTTTAAAAAAATATAATAAAAATATTTTTAAAAAATATAATTTTATTAGTTGGAGATATCGTGATAGTAATATAACCTGCGCATTTTAGATATTTTTTTTCCTAACTAGTTGGTGGAACGGACAGGCCCAACAACTATTGTACGCGGAAAGTGCCTTTGAATGTTCCCGTCCCACTATCTCTCTCGCGGCCAAAATGGGTGCCACTTGGCATTACCATACTGGGGCCACGTGTGTATATATATATATATATATATATGAGAGCTAGAATATTCTTAAAAGCATCCAGGGTTGGTGCTTTTAAATTTTTAGCCTTTGGATAGAAAGATGTAGGGTTGAGATGATGGGATAGATAGTGGTAGGTAGAATAGTATTTGATCCAAAGGTTATTAGTAATTAAGGAATAGATCTAATAGCTAGAAACTTAAAAGCATCAAAAAGTTGGTGTTTCTAAAAATATTCTAGCTCAATTCTCTCTCTTTCTCTCTCTCTATATATATATACTATAGTATCGAAGATATAGAGAATCTGATGCTTCCAATTTTTTTACAATTGCATAAAAGATTATAGGATTACGATGATTGCAGTTTTTTGAGAATTGAATATTATCCCTAGAGTTGCGTGATCCCCACACGGTACTAGTAGAATTGAATAGTACCTCTAGGGTTGAGTGATCCCCACAGGATACTAGTATTAATCCAAAAATTAAAAATGATCAAAAAAAATTGATCTAAGGGTCAAAAAATCGAAAGCATCAGATCCTCCGTGCTTCCGATAGTATAGTAACTCTAATCTATATACATTTGTATATTAGCCACGAGCTTATTTTAAGAGTCCATGCATGTGTATACGGTGATGTAGTGAATCACTATGGTAGAATTGAAGAGTTTCATAGAACTTGTCTATCCCAAGGAACAATATGATTAAACTAGATTCAAGTTAAAGAACAAAGTGAAGTTATTTATTTCCAAATTATCTCTATATATTAGTGTGAGCTTAATATTGATGTATCGCTAATGTAGAAGTAATATTGAAGTTCTTGCTGTCTCACTCTTTGTAGCTAATTTCATTTGCTTAATGAATGAAACAAGTAGCGCGCTATCTTTCTCTCTAAAAAAAAAAATAATAATAATATAATAGTGTTGTGATTGATAATGCGCAAATAATGAAGATATCAGTGATATGGCAATATTTAATCAACTAAATTTGATTGTAAAATTTAATTTCAACAATTCTAAAAGATCAAATTTAAAATTACAATATTTTAAAAATTTAAGAACTATAATATCACATAACTTATAGTTTGAGTATCAAACGTACAATTTATCCTATATATTATATGAGAAATATATTGAGGGTCCATCACATTAGCACTTTTTGGCTGTTTGCCACCTAATGTGATGGCTTGAGAGAGGAGCTTAATTGGGTGGGGAATAAGAGAAAAGATTGCCTGGATTTGGTCCACTGCTCCAGTAAGTCGGCGGTCGGCCGTAAAACCGCCCTGCTGTCTACTCCCCGTCCGGTGGCCCTTTAAAATTGTCAATACGTACACGTAACATAAGGTCTCGTTTGGCATTATTACTGCTTATCTGTATATTTGTCTAGTGCCATTTTTAAATTGTTATACACGTAAATTTAGATCTCATTTGGCATTATTACCCAGCAAAAATCTGTTAAGCTTTGTTTGGGTATATTGAAATAAAATTTCAATAATAACTTACTTTATTACCGGCAAAAATATTGCTTCTAATTAAGTTTTTTTTTTTTTTTTTTCGGTTGCCAAGAAAATTAATAGGTTGAGTGCAAAAAAGTAATCCTCCATCCACTCCTATGTCTATTATTTTATGCGAAAATTTTATTTTAAGAAAAATATTAAAATATAATGTGTAGGCTATCCACAGCCGGTTTAGTGGACCTTGTTCAAGCAATAATTCATCCACTAAAGAGTCAAACTGTAGCCGATCCACAAACATAAACATCAACATCAACATCATGAAACCGACCGTTCCTAGTGCAAGTGGCAAAAAAATTTGATGGTTAATACCCGAGACCTAAATTCAAATCCTAATTGATTCACATTTTCAGCTCAGTTTATTTCTAAATAAAATAAACGAAGCAGGTAACATGCTACCTTTCTCTCTCTCAAAAAAAAAAAAAAAAAAATCAACATCATGATAGAGGATTAGGTCACGAGGATAATGCCCTAGCTCTAATGGGGAACTAACCACCACCAACATAATCACTAATGAGCATTTTAGATAGAGAGGTGATGATTCACCATGAAAATATTTAATTGGGAGATCATTTGGTCTTAAAAGAGATAACAATATGTTCTAGAAGTTGCTTATCCAATTATTGTTTCCTCCTTTTCAATTAGCTCTACTTAAATACAATGTTTAGTGTTCAAATTAAGTTGCGAAATATTAAACTTTCCTTGTGGATCCATATCCTGTTGGTTCTCTCAAATTTATTTCACGATCGATCTGGCGCAGCGCGAAGCAATAGAGAAGAGATTAGATTAGTCTACGCCTCCAAAATATGAATTCCACCAGAGATTTGAAACCTAAAGCCTAGAACCCTTCAGTGTTTTTAGTTCTAATTCTTTTTGATTTTAGGTTAATTTATAAATCTCATGATCATTCATCTTAAGAAAGAAACTTAACTGGGGACAATTTATTTGACTAAGATCCCCATGGAAAATTTAAAACAAAGTGAAGAGCATCAGAATAAGCAAGCTTAGCTCGGACTTGTACAACTTTTTCTCAAATTTTGGTTGCCCTGTATATGGAAATTCACATAAAACAAGTGTCCAAAATTCAAACCAGGCCCTAATCTTAGCTACCATCTGAGATGAGCACAAAATAATTAATCTTATTAAGATCATTTCCAATAAAGAAATCATGATCAACTTGGCCCATAAACCGATCCAACCATTTGTGGCCATAGATGAAATTAAGTGTGTTGAATGCTTTTTATATCATGTAAAATTATGCAGTTAATTTGTTTTTTTTTTTTTTGAGAGATTCGTTTATTTCATTTAGAAATAAACTTAGCTGAAAATATAAATCAACTAGAATTCGAATTTGAATCTCGGATACAAACTAGCTAGGATTCAAATTTGTTAATGCTTATTAATATTGCGTTTTGTAGTTATTATGATGCCACTTTACTAAAAATCTTATCACATGTTTCTTTCGAAATGGGTTAAATGATTCTTCTAGGCCACTTCTTTTCCCCGGAAGAGTCCAAGAGTGACCCCATGCATAGCCCTCAAGTGCAAATTTTTAAAGATTCCTTGGTATCTCATCATAGTTGACCCAAGATATGTAGAAAACTCAGTTTGTTGCTAATTTTATATATTTTATGCTTCATAGATACAGATACGTGTGGCAATGTATCCCACTCGCTGTTCACGAGCTAGTTCATATTCGATTCAAAACAAGTTCCAGAGAGCTTATTTCCAGTTCATTGTTCTCTGGGATTGGGAACTATTGTAATGCAAAAAAATATCAAATCGATAACATATTACATAATTAATTCTCCATAAAAGTACAAGATATCTAAAATGAATCTTTTCTTCTTTTTTATTTTTATTTTTGTTGAGAGAGCGAGCAAGCATACTATTACTTTCGTTCACTTTTAAAAATAAATTTAATTGAAAATATAAAACAAATAAGTATCGAACTTAAGATCCCGAACACCACTTGCACTAAAGATGCTCGTGTCTTCAGTTGGTCACAATTTTTGTACTTTTGTAATCTTTAAATGCACGGCATTATAAAAGACAAACTTAGTTTATGATCACTTTTTATAAATTTTATAATTAAGATTCGAATTTGAGATCTCAAAAACCACTTAGAATGATAGATGATTAGTTTCTATTTTTTTTTTTTTTTTTTTTTTTTTTAGAAATAAACTTAATTAGTAAAACGCTGAATCAACTAGGATTCGAATTTGAGTCTCGAATATCAACCATCAAACCTTTTTGCCACTTATGCTAGGAACGGTCGGTATCAGTTTCTTTAATTGATCACAATTTTTGTGCTTTTAAATAAAATACACATAGTCTGTACTGTACCTACGTTACAAGTAGGAAATTTAGTTGTTGGTCTCTTTCTATAAACGTGTTCCGCGACTCCCCCAATCCCCGCTCCCCACGAAATCCACACTCTAAGCCCCACAAACCTCCTCCCTAATTCCTCTCCTCATTCATTCTCTCTCTCTCTCCCTCTCCCTCTCTATAAATTACACCACCGAAACTCTCTCTCTCTTTCTCTCTAATCCCAAACAACATTTCATTAACATTACTCTTGTGTGTGTGTGTGTATTATAAATAGACATATACACGTATATAATTAACCATCCGTTCAAAGCGATCGTAAAGATGGTCGGTGGGGGGCGCAAACGCGGCGGCGCTCTCGCGACCGCGCTGTGGATCGCGGACGCCGCGTCGTGGACGTGCGCGCTGGCGCTGGTGGCGCTGATACTCGTGAGCTCTCTCCGCGAGCCGGCCGGGGGGCGCCGCGAGGAGAAGAAGGCGATGGCGGCGGCGGAGGCGGAGGCGGTGGCTGTGCGGGGGAGGAAGCTGGGGAGCCGGGCGTGCGAGGAGATATACGTGGTGGGGGAGGGGGAGACGCTGCACACCATCAGCGACAAGTGCGGCGACCCGTTCATCGTCGAGCGCAACCCCCACATCCACGACCCCGACGACGTCTTCCCGGGGCTCGTCATCATGCTCACCCCGACCAACAAGCCCAGATAAACAAACACGTACCCAGCGAAAGAAGATCCAGTAAGATCGATATTGTGTACTTCTCGTATCATCCTATAAATGAATTATACAGAAAATCATTCCGTGTCTTACAGTCAGAAAAGATAAGAGCGAGCGAGAGCGAGAGAGAGAGAGAGCGCGAATTAATTTATTATGTTAGAAAAAAATATTGTTATAGATATAAATAGTTTGAATATGTTTGTGCTGATCAAAGGAGTAGATTAATTAAGAGACATGCATGTGGTGGGTGCACGTATGATCGATGCTTAATTACTTGTAAATGTTACGTTTTAATTAGTCGCAAAGTATTATTATTTCCATCTGTTCGTACCAGTCCAAATAGTTTTGACTTAAAAATGAACTCTTTTTTCTTTGTAGGCTCGTAATCAAATGAACGTAAAATTCAATACTAGTACCAGTTCATCATTAGTACTTGTTACGTACCCATTCGTTTAAATTCCTGTGCCCGGCCCATATATTTGGGGTATATTAATTCTTAGATTTTTTTTTTTTTTTGTTTTTTTTGTTTTTTTTTGTGGGTTTTTGGGGAGATTTTTCCATGAGTCTTATATAAGGAATTAACTCAACTTTAGTGGGCTCCATGGTAATTAAGTAGAGCTCACGAGGAAGAGCAGAGATGCTTAAGTTTTCCCTGTACTATTCTGACACTACTACTTAGCCTTTAAACTTTCTCATAATTACAATTATTATTACTACATCCTTGATTATTAAAATAATCTGCAAAAGTTGCTGCTACAAGAGTGGGAATTACTAGAATTAAAGGTTTCAATGTGAACTCATTAGATGTTCAACACAAACAGTATATATATCTGCAAAAATTTTTTATTTAATTTGATTTTGTTTTATACAAACATTATTAGCGGTCCTACGTATACGTTGCGAATTTTGTTGCGTGTTCTTAAAATCAGGAGTACTTTAGTCCTCAACCAAGTAATTAACCACATATTCTCGCTCTCAATTCTCATATTCTCTGCTTTACTATTTGATATAATTTAATACATTTCTAAACAAATGAATAGGTGAAAATTTTCTCCCCTTCTAATTTTCTAATTTAGGAGTGATCTCAATATTATATTATGTGGGACCAAGAGTAATTTGACATATCTAAGATTTGAGGTCTCAACTTACAAAAGATGTTGATTTGACCAAATATTAGGTAAATTTTGTCCAAATTTTCCATTGGGTTCCACATTAGATAGTGATGGATGAGTATATATATATTTGTCCACAAGTTACACCTAAATTATTGGAAAAAACCTGTTAGATCAGAACAAAACCAAGTTCAAATTAATTTGATAAGCAATCCATGCTATATTCAATTTATTTGTTAATTTAGAGAGAAAAGATTAAGAAGAATCAATAATCTCTTCTTTTTTTTTCCCTTTTTTTTTCATTTAGCTTTTGTGGTTCAGATTTTAATGTATAGAACAGTGGCACTAACATAATGTTGGAGACTAAATGAGTTCCATCTTGCTACTTTACTTTGTTTAAAGTAATATATAGTTCCACCATTCACTTAGCTAGCCTGATAATGAAACATTTACTTCAAATAGTACATCAAAATTGAGAGGTGATGAAAAATAAAAATTTCCTTCTTAATTTTCATATGTAACATCATGTACCGATATCATTATAAATCGATTCTGATATATTTTTTATATTTTATTAGGAAACGAAAAAGTATATATATTCTTATATGGTATCATCCAAACTCGATTTTATCTGTTTAAAATTACATGAGCCTCACCAAGCGGGCCATCGATCGGTCTTAAAACCTTCTTCTAATTTAATACGGTGTCAGGTTATTGCAATATTAAAATGCCGCGTATCATTTCTCTTCGAAATTAGCAGAAAAATATTCTCTTCTTTTTTCCGAACGAACACTATTATCAAAGGGGATATATATTGCTAATTAAATTTTATAGGGAATATCAAATCTTCTTTTTCTTATTTTGAGCATTCATGCTAAAGATACAACAATGGTAAAATGGATTCTTTACTGCTACCATCAATTAATGCCACCAAGTTAGGTAGGCATAAAAGTCCAAACAAAATTAAATTCTTTGTCATGGAGGTAAACAAAACTAAATAGCTGCTCCTGTGATGATCATCACAAAGAATTTTTTTTTTTTTTTTTTTTTTTTTTGAGAGATAGATAAGCAGCTTCTTATTTTTTATTTTATTTAGAAATAAACTTAGCTAGAAATATAAATCAATTAGGATTCGAACTTGGGTCACGGATACCAACCACCAAATCCTTTGCCACTTACTTTAGGGACGGTCGGTGATCATCACAAAAATTGGTGTAGATGTTTTATTAGGAGTTTGACATGTTAACTAACCAAAAGAGACAAGTAAATTGATTGAGGGCCTCGATCGACGAATTATTACACATTGGAGGAGGTTAAGGTTGGAAAAATATATAGTTTCTATGTTTCATGTGTTGTTGAGCAATCCTATCATCCTTTTTATGGTTCCTTTCCAAAAGGACTACAATATTAATCATGATCCTACATTTTACTTAACATGTCTCTAGTATCAATTAATATTTTTTTTTCGGTTGTAATATGAATAAAGCACGGACTTTAATTGCCTTAGAGTACCAATTGTACATCTGGTCGCTATCCTCCTAATAGACTTAGTAATGGAGTTCGGCTCCTATCCTATCAATAGTACGAAGCACTCGGTGCTACAAAGTTTTCCGCCGTTAGATCCATCCCTTTGATGATTTTCACCCGTTAGATCATACTATTCAACCAACCATACTTTACCCTAGGGGGCCCGTTAGATCATACTATTCAACCAACCATATTTTACCCTAGGGGGCCCACATCATCATAACCACACATCTCTCAATCTAATGGCTAAAAACTTGGTAGCACTAGTAGCCTAGTTCCTTACTAATGTGTAATATATATCTGATCTGTTTTTTTTTTTTTTATAAAGATAGGTAGCACGCTACCTGTTTCGTTTATTTTATTTAGAAATAAATTTAGCTAGAAATATGAATCAACTAAAATTTGAATTTGGGTCTCGGGTATCAACCACCAAGTCCTTAATTTGTCACTTGCTCTAGGGACGGTCGGTTATATATCTGATCTGTTAGTCACAAATTTTACTCTCTAATTCACCTTTCTCAAATGATAGAATTTTTTGTTTTTATATTAAACTCAAACTAATGAAATTTGATGGGTTGGCCATTTAAAAAAGCAGAAGCAATTTAAGAAGTAGTACTCCGAGTGGCTCTTAGGTCTAATAATAATTAACAAGAAAAAGGAAGGGAAATTGTCCCAGAAGACTTTGAAAAGGACCCAACTTTAGAAAGCAGGGGAAAAGAGACATGTGACTGACTAAGCACTTTGAAAAGTTTTCCAAAATTCAGCAAAAGCTTCCGTAAAGATTAATTAGTTGTATGTTGTTGCAAATGTATTGTGATTGTAATTATATACAGATGTAAATTTGATTTGATGTATTTCAATCAACTATTGCAGTTGGAACTGCAGTTGGAGCTGAATGAGGATACACAACTGTAACAATTTGAATTACGTTCAAGTTTTTTTTTTGAGATAGATAGATAGCAAGCTATCTGCTTCGTTTATTTCATTTAGAAATAAACTTAGCTTAGCTAGAAATGTGAATCAACTAGGATTCGAACTAGAGTCTCGGGTACCAACCGCTAAGCCTTTTGTCACTTGCTCTAGGGACAATTGGTGAATTACGTTCAAGTTGGTCGCATTTCTAACCATAGTAATTGGAGAGAGTAATTTAAAGGAAAATGGTTTACGGCCCTAATTGGTTTTTAGATTAAAATATTTAATTTTTGAGATTAGAAGTAATCTTCTCATTATATATATAATAAAGTCATAAAATTTTACAAATATAATTTTCAACTACACATAATCAAATAAATTAATTATAGTTATAAAACTAAATAATACGAAACTTTTTTTTTTTTTTTTTTTTTTGACTTCGTTCATTAAAAATATGAATTACGCAACATGAGTTAGGTAAAAAAAAGCTTCAGTAGAAAGAAGCGAGGAAAAACAAACAAACCCTAAGAATGTTGGCTTTTAGACGATAAAATAATCTCCCACTTGGTTGCTAATGTCCTAATCTTAGCTAGTCACCAGAGGGTCTGCGTGAGCATTTCTAAAAATAGCACTAATCTTTGAATCTCAGATTATTCACTAACAGACTATCAGACTGATCAATCTTGTTCAAGTAGGCTGCGATCTGTTCCTTAATATCCACCTATCCCACATGCATCTCACGTCGTGCCCCAAATCCCTAGACTGAATCCTCTCTAAGGTCATCACAATCAAGAATTTACTAACAACATATTGTATGAATAGATAGTCCATTGTGTGAATAGATGGCCAATACATAGTGATAAGAAACTTTGTTCACGGTGAGATAATCTAATTTACCGCCCATAATGGGCCGGGTCAGATACAGAGAAAGAAGCCTTATTACTACAATTCGTGTCGGGTCGGACCGGGTCGGGTCGGGTCAGGTCGGGTCGGGTCGGGTCGGGAACAATTTTGTCATCCTTAAACGAGAGCTGAGAATCTCGGCCTACGTTGTGGAGTGGGTTGAGCTTAATTAAGCGGATCCCTATCACTCAAAGCACAAAGTGATCCCTTTTTTTCTTTTTTTTTTGGGCTTTTTTTGTAAATAGCCCATTGACTTTTTTTATTTTTAAAAATAGCCCACCATAAAATTATTTGCAAAAATTGTCCTACTCCCGCCACGCCAGCGCCACGCGGGCGGGGCGGGGCCAGATGTTTAAGTTGAATACGGTGAACCATTCACCGTGTTTAGACACGGTGAATGGCTAAACACGGTGAATGGTTCACCGTGTCGAATACTAATACAATACTTAGCCAAAAAATGGCTAAGTGTTGGGTAGTTGTATTGGACACGGTGAATGGTTCACCGTGTCCAATACAACTAAGTTTTAGGGACTTAGCTATTTTTTGGCTAAGTTTGGGATATTTGTATTGGACACAGTGAATGATTCACTGTGTCCAATACAACTAAGTCTCAGGGACTTAGTATTTTTTCGGATGTGGTAGTTGTATTGAACACGGTGAACCATTCACCGTGTCTAAACACGGTGAATGATTCACCGTGTTTAACTTAAACACCTGGCCCCAGCCCGGCCCGCGTGACAGGAGTAGGGTCATTTTTGCAAATAATTTTATAATGAAATTATTTTTAAAAATAAAAAAAGTTAGGAGCTATTTGCAAAAAAAATTCTTTTTTTTTTTTTTGAAATGAGAAGAACAAGACAGTCACGAATTCCCATCCATGGCTATTAACCACGAAAAGGTTTTTATGTCATAGCCACCCCACGTCACCCCTATCCAGACCAATCAGATCTCTCTCTTTATGAGAGAAAAATAAATCAAAAATAAAATTAATTAAAAATTATTATGGATCCGGCTATTATACTATTGTGAATACAATCGCCCTTGTACTCATAAGTTATTTTTGATGATAAAGCTTCCGAATCGACGATCCACACCGTTAAACGTTATTTACAGCATTTAAAATTTCTAGAAATCAAATTTTATAAATTTTCGACATCATTTACCTTACGATCAAGAGATCACAAATTTGTGATTTTTAACGACCAGTATGGAATACTTGTGATCTAACGATTGTAAAAGAATCGAATTTGTTGAATTTTTGATAAAAAAATTCTATTCCGCAGTGGTACAAAGCTTACTTCACATGTCATCCCGTGTAGTTCCTATCGCGTTTGCAGCATCCCGAATAATCGACGCAGACGACTCGGACCTTCCCACAATCTTGTCCGTCTGCTGTTCTTCATTCTGCTCCACAATATTCTTTTTTTAGGCCCCCCAGTCGGAAAAGGAGAGAAAGGGATCTTCACTTATATAAAGGGGAACCTCTTTGTTAGAACGAAGCTAAGAAATTAAGATTTTGGAGGGGTCAAGATTTAAATTTAATATAAAAAAAAAATCGACCTCTCGGATAGTAAGAAAAAAAAATTTGTTGGATTCACTGATTATTTATTATTAGCAACGATAACGACAATGTGCTAAAAGGGGAATAAAACTATAAGAACTGAAGAAAAAAGACTAAGGAATTCGGAAAAAAAAATTAGGACAAAAGTTTTATTAAAAAAATTATTCTGGCCCAATAAAATTAAAATTTATAATATTTTAATTTTTATTATAAAAAAATTTTATATAATTTTAAAAAATTTAGGAGGGATTATAACTACTGTAAGCCCCTCAATGGCTCCACCCTGACTCTTCCGGTGCTCTAAGGACTAAAGTTATCCATAGAGAACTAGACAAAAATTTGGTGGGCACCGTGCCCAAACAAATTTGTTTGTGCATGGTGCCGGATGGGCGCCGCGTGTGTACGGGCGCCCATCACCACCGCTCCCTTTCCTCTCTCTCTCTCTCTCTCTCTCTCTCTAAAAATGAAGCCCATCAATTTTTTTTTTTTTTTTTTTTTTGGAGGGTCGCGACGGTGCCCACCAAATTTTTGTACTAGGAACTTGCATGTTTTGTACTAGCTCTATTTTTTTTGACATATTTATTTATTTTTGAAAACAGATTCGTCCCTCTATAGTGAATCAATAGTAGTATTTAATTAAAAAAAAAAAAGAAATGACACACCTCAGAAAAAAAAAATCCAGGAAATAACATGTGAAATGCATTAAGTAAAATCAATTTTATGCACCCTACGTGATCTCAGAAACCTAGTTCACATAGTCGCACCTAGTTAATTAATATAAAAAAAAAATTCATATAATACTCAGGATATAATCACTTTGCAATGTAATTTTCACTTTTTTTTCTTTACTTTGTTGAAAAATTCAAGTTAGTAATCGACTCTCTGATATTATACTACTGATACGATTGCAAGCATTTTTAAGTTGTAACTTCTAATTTGACATGTATGTAAATTAAGGAGCTCCACTATTTATGGACCAAATGTGGTCTTATCATTAGTTAAAAAAAGGAAAACATATGTCTTTTTCCTTTTCTTACTGCATATGGTCCCCTTAGCTTCCACCGAATTGGTGCTTGTTCTTTTCTTAGGTTGGAAACATCAATCGTTTTGATCTTCAACATACTATTTTTTATGCTACGGTACGTACTATCCAATAAGATTTCAAGGCATCAAATCATTAATCCTTTTGACTTGTGTTACATTTTCTTTAATTATGTGTGCTATGACCTTATAACTGTACAAGCGATATTCGGCACCACCGTTTGATTAGGAGATAGGGATAGGAATAACTCCTTATCCCCTTTTATATTCAAATGTTAATTTTTTAGCCGATGATAGTAATTCTCGGTTACTTGTAATAACCGAGTATAACTATTCCTACCAACACCTTTATTTTTTATATAAAACTAACCACTATTTTTCTTATTTTATATTATCTTTCTTTCCTATCATTATTTTGTTCTTTTAAATTTTTTTTTTTTTTTCCTACTTCTTTCTTTGGCAATAATATTATGAATATATACACATATTGATATTCATGCATATATATATATATATATATATATATATATATATATATATATATATATAGGGGCAATTGCTTATATACCCCTAAAAAGTTCTCGATTTTTCGATTTATCCCTCTTAGAAGGCTAATATTAAAAATATCCCTCCTATGTTCCAACCTATTTCTAATATATTCTTAGAGTTAAAATCTGTTAAGTAACTATGTTATCTCTGTAAAATTACCATTTTGTCCTTTTCAAATATACCCTTCTTCATCACTGTCTTTCTTATTTGTTCTTAAAGTTTAGGTCACAAAAATATTTCGACTTTTGATTTTTTCCAATATACCCTTCTACCGTCACCAACTTTTCTTATTTGCCCTTAAATTAAGGGCAAAATTGGTATTTTCATCCGTTAACATACATCTCAACCAACCACCCACTTAATCCTAGTATTCATTATCATCCTAATAGTATAATCTAGCGGATAGAAATGATCAAGTCAAGACCGATCTAACGGTACAAAGCTATCATTAGCACAAACACAATAATGGGACTGTCTCTCTCTATATATATATATATATACATATATATATATATATATATATATATATATATATACACACACGCATGCCTTTTATAATTAACCTATTGTGACGTATTTAATTAACCACTCGTGGACTAAACGAAGGTGACAAAAAAAAGGCTTATCCAGCTGGTCGAGGATGTTTTTTTTTTTTTATTTAAAGATACTAAAAAGGGAATTAATAGAACTGTAAAACTAACTTAGCAATTATTTTTGGTTCCATCGCATGTTGTCTTTACGATATCGCCATATATATCGAGTTATGGGCTTATTTGCTTTATTAATTAGGAAGCACAGCTCCAAAATGTATGGGAATATGTTGTCATATCGGTTGCTAGAGTGGTGTTTTTTTCTTTTTTTTCTTTTTTTTCTGTGAGAGAAAGATAGATAGTACGTTACCTGCTTCGTTTATTTTGTTTAGAAATAAAATTACCTGAAAATGTAAATCAACTAAAATTCGAACTTAAATTTCGGATATCAACCATCAAGTCCTGTGCCACAAAAGCTCAGTTTTTACAACAATAACTTGTTGGACCCAGCCAACAGCCCAAAATGTAAGCCCAGTTATTATTACTAGTGTCTAAGTCTCTTATAAATCCAATGAGAGCCTCATTTCCATCCGATGTGGGCCCAAAATGCTTAAGCCCAGTCATTATTACTAGTGTCTAAGTCTCTTATAAACTCAATAACAATCCCATTCCCATCCGATGTGGGACTATTAGGGTGTCACAAAAATAATATACTATTCATTTTATTTAATTTTTTAAAAAATAAATTTAGCTGAAAATACGATCAAATAGATTTCGAACTTGGGACCTCAAATACCAACAATCAAATTCTTTCTCACTTGCACTAATGATGGTCGGTCGATCTCCTTCTGATTTATTGAGTATTTTGTGACTGAATCGATCATCTAATATCGTTTTGAGATTTATACACAAAAAAAAAATTATATTGAAATAGAGCTTTAAGATTTGAACGCATGGTAAATAAATTATATGATTCATCAAATGGTCTCATCGAGATCTAACTGAGGAGCTTCTTAATGAAGTCACACTCGGTTAATTGCGACGGATATTTAATTTGTGAGCGAGTGGGATCTCAAAAAGGCTTATAATTGAGAACTTTGAAATATAACATTATTTTATAGTTTCTACATTTAAATGTTCATAACGGAACATACCCACAACAAATTTGAGTGATCGTGAAAATAATTACTCTACTATATATATAGAATTGAGCTAGAATACTTTTAGAAGCACTAACTTTTGGTGCTTCTAAGTTTCTAACTCTTGGATCTACTTTTTTGATTACTAATGACCTTTGGATCTAACACTATCCCATCAACCACCACCTATCATCATCATCTCAACTCTACATTTCTCAATCTAATGGCTTAAAACTTAATAACACCACCCCATTGGTGCTTTTGAGAGTATTCTAGCTCAACTATATATATAGAGAGAGAGAGTCCGGCTGCTATGCTATCAATAGCACGAAGCATTTAGTGCTACCAAATTTTCTGCCGTTAGATCCACCCCTTTGGTGATTTTCATCCGTTAGATCATACTATTCAACCAACCACCCACTTAATCCTAGGAGCCCACATCATCCTAACCACACATCTCTCAGTCCAATGGTCAAAAACTTGGTAGCACCGAATGCTTCGTGCTATTGTTATAGATCGTATATATATATATATATATATATATATATATATATATATATATATATATATATATATATATATATATATATATATATATATATATAAAATTGAGCTCCTATGCTTTTAAAAGTACCCAGTCTTTGGTCCTTGTAAGTTTTTACCCCTTGGATTAATAGATGTGCGGTTAGGATGATGTGAGCCCCTTTGGGTTAAGTGAGTGGTTGGTTGAATAGTATAATCTAGCGGATGAAAATGATCCAAGTCCTAGATCTAACGGTATAAAATTCACAAGCACCATAGGACTCTCTCTCTCTCTCTCTCTCTCTCTCTCTATATATATATATATATATATATATATATATAGAACTAGGCTACTATGCTATTAATAGCACCAAGTAATTGGTGCTACCAAGTTTTTGACCGTTGGATTAAGAGATGTGCGGTTAGGATGATGTGGGCCCTCTAGGGTTAAGTGGGTGGTTGGTTGAATAGTATGATCTAACGGGTGAAAATCATCAAAGGGGTGGATCTAACGGTGGAAAACTTGGTAGCACCGAGTGCTTCGTGCTATTGATAGCATAGCAGCCGGACTATATATATATATATATATTGATCTGGCTACTATAATATTATGAGTACGATCGCCCTCGTACTCATAAGTTATTTTTGATGATAGAGCTTCTGAATCGACGATCCACACCGTTAAATATTATTTACAGCATTTAAAACTTCTAGAAATAAAATTTTATAATTTTTCGACATCATTTACCTTACGATCAAGAGGACACAAATTTGACAATTTTTAACGGCCGGTATGAGATACTTGCTAATTTAACTGTGTAAAAGAATCGGAATTTGTTGAATTTTTGATAGAAAATTTTATTCACTACATAGATAAAGATCAATAACTCCGATCTTGAATTGAAGGATCCAATCATTCTTTTTTAGGACGTCATTCGATTTTGACCGTTCATTTTATACCCACTTGATGGATTTTATTATGATTTCGAAAATTTACGAAATTTACTTTTTAGAAGTATTAAATACTCTAAATCATATTTAACAGAGTGGATCGTCGATTCGGAAGCTCCATTTTTAAAAACAACTTATGAGCACGAGCTAGGACTCCAGTACTCATAATAGTATAGCAGTCACAGCCTATATATATACCATCCACAAAAAATAATCCGTTGAACAATTATAATATTTTTAATTTTCTTGATTTTTCGACTATTTCTCTACTCTATCTTGTAGGGCCAGTTTCATATTTATAGTGTAACAGTTGCACTTGCGTACATGCCAACGTTTTTACGTTACATCAGAGAATATTTCTTCTAATAGTTTGATGGACAAAGAACGATCGTATTCTTAAAGCGTGGCCTTGTGTAGAGAGTACGTGACGCCCCATTTTTCGTGGTTTAGTTCTAAAACTAGTGTAGATTCCCACTGGCTTTGTACATTTCCAACCTAATTTCTTTTAGCTTCGCCCAAATATGAGATCGATCTATTACAGAAGCTACTCTGGAACTACTACGACGTACCTACCTGCAGCTCCAAAATAGGAAGTAGAAACGATACATGTGGTGTTGTTTAATTTGTTTTTGAGTGCATAAGAATCTGAAGAACAGGTCCAAATTTATTTCGATTGCGTGACCAAAACATTGATCACGTTATAATTATTTTTTATTTCTACAAATGTAAAAAAAATTTATACTTATTTAAATTTTTGCCAACCAGTGATGTGATATCTACTCTAAATCTATATTTTAATTCAAAATTTATTTAATTCTTCTATATATATATATATATATATATATATATATATATATATATATATATATATATATTTCAGTTAAACTGAAGTTTGGGGGTTTTTTTTTTTTTTTGCCGCCGCTTATTTGATAGAAATTCAATAACTTTAGAAATATAATTATTTTTATTCTTTATTTATTTTACTAAAAAGTTTATACTAGTACATAAGATGATGAAAAAAATATATACAAATTATC
Source organism: Aechmea fasciata (assembly GCA_025177825.1). Classification (NCBI taxonomy): domain Eukaryota; kingdom Viridiplantae; phylum Streptophyta; class Magnoliopsida; order Poales; family Bromeliaceae; genus Aechmea; species Aechmea fasciata. The sequence continues at coordinate 6,172,798 of CM045926.1, forward strand.
TTTTTATTTTTTTATAAATTTTTTTATAAATAATTTCAGCATCATTTAGTACCAAGACAATTAATTACAACGTCGTTTTAAAAAAATTAAAATACCAAAAATATTTAATTTACAAAGAACTAAATAAATAAAAAAACAGTAACTTAACTTGCTTCATCTCCAATGAAACAAATATACGGCAAGAATTTTTTTTTTTTTTTTTGGTTTTTTGAGAGAAATGTGGATCTCTACTTCTTTCGTTTCTTTTATCACTTAACTGAAAATGTAAATAAACTAGAATTCGAATATGAGTCTCGAGTACCAATCATCAAATTTTTTTACCAATTACACTAAATATGGTTGATCAGCAAGGAATTATTAAAACCCTCAAATCTCAACTGGCCTGGGGTGTCCGTAGACTCTATGCCCCCGTTTGGTTGGGGGTTAAGGGGTTACCCCTTAACCCCCATTTTATTTTCAAACACTACCAAAAAGAGATGGGGTTAGTAAATCCTATCTCAAAAAATTATCCCGGCTTAGCTAATTCCACCAAATCCCACCAAACCCCAACCAAACACTATTTTTCTATTCATAATAACCCACTATCCTTCTTATCCCACCTACTTCAACCAAATACTATTTTTCACTATTCTCTACTAACTCCAACTTCCAACCAAACACAAAAATACTTTAACCCCACATTAATCCTAAACTTAACACTATTCCTTTAATAACTAGTTTTTTTTTAATCCCGAACCAAACGGGGTATAGTTTTTTCTTAATCCCGAACCTAAATGCGTCTTTTTCACTTTTTGGATCCAGTCGTAGGTTAAATATTTGGCGAAAATTATATTATTTATTACCTCTTTACTAATCTCCATTACAATTATTTGGCCAATAAAATTTGATTTCTTTTTTTTAAAAAAAAAAAAACCTCACAAAATTTCTAATATTATTTTTTGAAAAAAAAATAGTATGTTAAAATTTGTACTTAAAATTTAAAATGGGCAACTATGTACGGCCCATCAAACTTGTAATGATGTTGTGCGAAAAGCAGCTTACTTTACTTTAGGCACGCACGTTTTAAGCAGGGGCACGTGTTTTGTGTTTTAGGTATAGGAGCTCACAATGATTGGCCAAGAATTAACAGTGTAAAACTCATGTACACTTAAAAAAAAAAAACACTCTCTACTATATAAAAATACGTATTTCAAATTTTAGTCTGTCGATAGATTTATTTTTTAGCGAAAACTTTTAATTATTTTTTATTTCTACAACAGAAAAAAAATTTATACTTATTTAAATTTTTGCCAACCGGTGAATATCTACTCAATCTATATTTTAATTCAAAATTTATTTAATTCTTCTATATATATATATATATATATATATATATATATAATCTCTATTTTATCTACTAATAATTTATTATTATATTAACTTTTTAAATTTGATACTTTTAATTTAAAATATATATTTAAATTTTAAATTTATCAAAATTAAAAAATATAGAAAAATATTCAATGTATATCTATATCTAAACTATATACAAATTTTATAAAATAAAAAAGAACTATATAATTTTTAAAAATTATTTAATTTCTACTACTTATTTTGATATGATTTACTTACTAAGTAAAAGGCGTAGAAAAAAAATATAAAAATATATTCTAATAATTTCATATATCCTAAATCATATTTAAGGATGTGAATTATTGATTTGACCTACCTCTAGTTCTTAATTATTATTATTATTATTTTACTGTTAGACCTCTTATTTTTTATTCTATTTTAGTTTGGTCCTACGAATCAAATTTTTTTTAATTAATTTTGATAGAATAGAGCACGGTAATCGCCCAGCAGTTGCGATCGGGCAATTGTCGCTCTGAATTTTTCAAGTGTTTTAAAAAATTGGATAGCACGTCCTACTTAATGTTAGAGGACAGTGCGTATTTAGAGAACGGTGTTTAAACATTTTTATATTTAACACTCCTCCTCATGTTTGGACTCGAGAATTTTTTTAAATATAAAAATGTTTAAACATCGTTCTTTAATAACTTAAGCTTTTACGTATGTACTTGTTGCGACATACATACATATACGAGAAAAGACTAGTGATCAAAATGAAAAATCAAATAAATGATTAATAGTGCACGTTGAACTTACATGTAATTTTAAAAAGAAAATCTCTCTAAATATATATTCCACAATTATTGGAGTCGTTTTAATGTAGGGGATAGAAACTAGTGTATATATACCGTGCTATTATACTATTATACGAGGTGATTCTTAATGCGTGCATGCCTAAAATTAATTTCTTGTAGATGAAAAAATGTGTTAGGATGAGATTTATGGTTAGCTGATAGTGGCCCCTGCGTTTATTAGCTTGGTTGAATAAGATAATCTAACTGAAAACGATTAAAGAAAGAGATCTAATTCAAAACTTTGATGAAGATAAAGAGCTTCTATACTCATAAGAGATAAGAGAATGGACTCATAATAGCAAATCAGGCCAATTGAATTTTATAGGGCTTGTTCATCGATCTCTGCCAATCGTTCAAGTAGGCACATTAGTTGACCGTGGAATGTGGATGTATAAAATTTCAATACGCAACTCTCAAATACGGTGATGAGATGTAACGCCCAAATAACTACATCCAATGGAAAAAAAACGTCTTGATTCAATTCATGTATGATGATGCTACAGTACATAATAATGTAAACTTTGTTTTTCTTTTCTTTTTCTTTTTCTTTTTTTTTTGAGAGAGAGAGAGATAGATAGTGGCGTCTAATGCTTCGTTTATTTCATTTAAATAAACTTGAAAATATGAATCAACTAGGATTGACTAACTCTGGATATCAACCACCAAAGTTTTCGCCACGCTTCAGGATGGTCGGTTTTTCTTTCTTTTCGAGTTCAATTTTTAATACGAAGATTCATTTTGTTTAAATTAGATATTAGATATGATTTAACAGGATTAATTGAGTGCGAGAAAATCTTTTATAGAAGAGAGTTGAGAATATTATTATTATTATTATTATTATTATTATTATTATTATTATTATTATGTATATAATAATGCAAAAAAAAAAAACTCTGTTTTCTGAATTGAAGTTGCAGTTTTTACTTCTTTCGTACAGCTCGATTTTTATTAAATTTTTTTAAAATTTTTTTTTTAATTTATCCTATTCGCATCTTATTTGTGCATTTGGTGATCTATCTACAGAGAATTTAGTTTTTTTTTTTTTTTTTTTTGGGGAGAGATTATCTATAGGTAATATTTTTAATAGCATGGAAGTGTTGCGTCTAATTATGTCGTGGTCTACAAACGAGCCACAACTTTCACGGTCCAACAACCCCACTCCAACTACGAGCCACACCACACGTTGGATTTACTAATAAAGTCGAGTCACACTATGGGCGGCAATATAAAAATTTTTAGGATGTACCAATTATATTAATAATGTAACATTTTTAATTAATCAAATAATTTTTTTTATATTCATTTGTTCTATCATGATTAAAATAAAATTATTATTTATTTTAAAAATAAAAATTATATATAATTAATTTATTATTGATGATACAGTGTAAATATGATACAGTAAATTATCTCGGTAATGTGGGGTCGAAAGATTAGTAGATGGGCCCCACGAGAAATTGTCAGCCATTTGTGAGGTCATATTTTTGGGTCCCACAACCACGTTGCACCGATTACCATTAAAATAAAGCTCGGCGACATACCCGACCCACATTCCTGCAAGCTTCGCAATCTTGTCATCTTCGTTATCATCCATCTGCGGTAAAACAGTTTTTCTCATCTCTCTACTGTCCTTATAGATGTCAAAAATTATAGATATCAATCCATGTAGCTAAGTTTATATTCTGAGGCACCGTTTGGTTAGGGGATAGGAATAGGAATAGGTCTTTATCCCTTCTTTTACATCCAAACACTAATTTTTTATTCGAGAATAGTAATTTTCGGTTATTCCCGCCAACACCTCCATTTTCTATATAAAATTATTTAATAATTTTCTTATTCTCGGAAACAATCTAATTTTCATCCAAACATTATTTTTCTTATTTCCATATTTTTATCTATCCCTGTAATAGCTAGTTTTTGTTTATATCCGAACCAAACGGTACATGAATGAATAAAGCGAATAGAATACTATTTTTTTTTTTTTAAAGTATGGATATCTAAAATTTTTTTTGAATTCGAATTCAAACAAAATAAATTTATTCGATGCTAAACATATATAATTTTGAATATAGATACAAACAATAAAAATTCTAGGGATTTAGATTTAGATATAGATTTTGATTGTATCTGATTGGAACCTGAATTGATTTTACATTATATATATATATGTTATTATATTTGAATTTGTCTTTAAAAATTTAGATTTTATGTAATGTATGTTTAAATACTGTAAAGAGAAATGGGTCCGAATGTTGGGATTGGTGGTCGATTCGGATTTTTAAAAATCCGTTCTGAATTTGACTCGTTCACGCTCCTATTATTATTATTTGTGAGAAAGATAAAAAAGTTTAATTGGTAAATAGTAATAAAAAAAATTGATATCTTAAAATTCAAAATCTAATAATTTTATATATATTTAACTAAATTTAAATTTTAGAAAATTTGAGAAGTTAAAATATTTTAGTAGAAAAATCAGGAGCAGCAAAGGAATATGCAGGGAATAAACCGCACGCTTTTAAGCGCATCTGTCGCTGCTTAGTTAAAGCGGGCGCATTCGGACCGTCCGATTTGGTGAGCCCTCGTGATTCGAAGGTCGCAATCAGAGCCGCCCGATGAGCGGCCGGATTTCGCCCAGATGGCACATCAGCGGGGATCTTCCGTCCGGCGTGCCGAAAGGCGGTTGCGTCTTTTTACCCGTCTCCAGAATATTCGCCCAAATATTCCGTACTCAAATCGCACTCTCATATCTCCAAAATAATTAATAATTAATAATTAATAATTAGTAATTAATAATTCCACCCTTCATTACCAAACTTTTCGTCCTTTCTTTGATAGCCCCATCCATATATTGTAAAAAAATTATTTAATCTTTATTTTATATTTAATTTCCAATCATATTTTATATTTTAGCAGTTTTCTAAGTTATTTGCATATTTTTTTTAAGTTTGTCCGTATGCTTCACATTATAAAATAAATTTTTTTTTCGTCTCCAAATTTAAAATCTACTTATTTTATATTTCTATCCGAATTTAGTTTAAAAGTAAATAAATAAAACGAATAACTAACTTGATATTTTTTATACTCCTGGGCTCCTAGCCTACAAATTAGTAAGATACAAACTCCTTACTTTTTGGAACGAATTACTGGCTAATGGATGTTGGTTTTTTTTTTTTTTTTTTTTTTTTGAGAAATAGATAAGATTACTCACTTCGTTTATTTCATTTAGAAATAAACTTAGCTATAAATGTGAATCAACTAGGATTCGAACTTGGGTCACGAATATCAACCGCCAAGCTCTTTGCCACTTGTTCTAGGAACGGTCGGTGCTGTTGGTAATTTTAAATTTGGATAAGTTTCTCTTTTTCTATCTTTTCTAGTTTCTACTTCTATGTTGAACTATATATAAAAAAACCATGTAAGTAGGAGGTGAAAATATTCTAATGATGAGCCTGGGTCTTTGTTTTCATTATAAGAAGTTACACCTTAATTTTATGACCAAAGTATCAGGATCTTCCACAGAAAAAGGTGATCAAATGCAATAGCTTCATTCTTTGTTTTGGTGTAGCTTGTAAGTGGAGGGATGAAACTCAAGTTTCATTATTTTCAGTATTTATTTTAGTGTAAGTAAAAAATATACTGTAATTCAAGTTGCGTTAAACCTTCACTTTTATCTACTCTTGATTTTCCCACTTAAAGTGCCGAATTCGACTTCCTCCGCATTCAACCTTTTATAAAGAATCTATTAAACAGTCAAACTTAAACTCTATTTTTTTTTATAATAGGTTAGAATTATTTTATTTATAATAAATTATAATTATCTTTAAATAATAATAATAAAAATTAATGATTTAATATGTTAAATTTTATAGCGGTTAGTTTATCACTATATCCAGGAGATAACGAGATCTACTTACTTACTTACATCAAAGTACAAACAATGAAACTCAAAAAGCTAATTTCAGCAGCACGAATTAAGTTATATCAAAACAAACAGAAAAAATAATTGAATTTAACTTTTAGATTGTACGAGTTACGTCAAAACAAACAATAAAAATAATCACACCTAAAAAATACTCAAACACCATTGCACTTAAGTTATGTTGAATTTACAAATTCGTCAATTCAAACGCCACTACACTTTGAGTTGCATGTAGAAATTAAGGATGTGATTGGCAATTCAAAATACATGACAAAAAAAAATGGTTTAATCTGTTTCTGTAAATTAAGTACACTAATTAAGTTGTGACAGAGGGGAAAGTAAGTGATAAACCATATAAATGCAAATTTTTGCTGTCAAGTGACATCAATCAAATGATGATTAGATTTGCAAATTTTCAGAATTAGCACACGTATAAAACTTGTCAACAACTTTTATGGTTTTAGAAATCATAAATGATATTACTTAATTTGGACGATTTGATGAGATAAGCAAATTTGTAGTAATATCTAAATTTATTTAACCCACATTACTAGAAGTGCTAGTTAGGCTTTATTTTTGTTGTGCTTTCAGGTGCACATTACCCAAGTTTGATTATTTGGCAAATGATTATTTATTCTATTTCTATTGCGAAGAAAAATTGTGGAAGTAATTTTATGCCTTGTTTAATGTTACAAAAAGTGCGATAAAAAAATATATTACCTTGGTTTTAGTATATAATACGATGCTGCATACATTACAATAAAGTAGTTACGACATGAGTTTTATGATCCTATCGAAATTTTATTTTATTTTGTTTAATAATTTTAGATGGATTTCGGGATCAAACTGTATAGTACAGATCTTTTGGATAATAAAATAAAGTTTTACCACAACCATGACGCATCATAGAAGCTTGATTCTTGGAGAAATTTTCATTTTCTAACTCTTGGCTTTCACGAGGAGCCAAATCTGCATGCCCTTTATAAGGGCGACATATGAGTGAACTGCTTTTGCCCATTTACTACATCAGTATAAGCGCTTGTTTGATTGCTTTTCTATCTCTACTTTTGTTTTCAAGTGTGCTCAGAAATTCATTTGGGTAGAAAAAGTAATACTTTATATAAGTAGAGCTATTATATTTTTAAGCTACCGTTTGGTACGGGGTTAAAGAAAAACTAGTTATTTCGGAGATAGGGTTAAGTTCAGAATTAAGATGGAATTAAAGTATTTTTGTGTTTAGTTGGGGGTTGGAGTTAGTCCAGAATAGTGAAAAGTAGTGTTTGATTGGAGTAGATGAATAAAAAAAATAGTAGATTTTTTATTTTTTTTTTTGAGAGAGATAGGTAGCACGCTACCCGCTTCGTTTATTTCATTAAGAAATAAACTTAGCTGTAAATATGAATCAACTAGGATTCGAATTTGAGTCTAGGGTACCAACCACCAAGCCCTTTGCCACTTGCTTTAGAGACAGTCGGTAAGATAGTAGATTATTATAAATAAAAAATAGTGTTTGATTGGGGTTAAATGAGATTAGCTAATCCCATCCGAAATGGACTATTCCGGAATAACCCATTTGGGATGGGATTAGCTACCCCAATCCTCAAATTGAGTGTTTGAAAATAACTTCAGAGTTATAGGGTTATTCCACTCCTTAATTCCAAATCAAACAGAGGAAAGTATAAGATAACGGCTGTTTCTAGTTTGTTTAACTCTTGAATTAACCTTTTCGATTATTTCTAATTTTTAAATTAATATTATCATTTTCGGAGGACCATTCAACCCTAAGAAAAATTACTGTCATCTCGATATTAAAATTCTCAATCAAAATATCAAAAAATTAAAAGCATCAACTATCTTATATTTTTAAAAATATATTAACTCTACACATATTTTATTTTAAATTATATTTTTGAGGAACCATACCCTCCTTACTAATACACTAAAAAAAAATCTATAAATTATACATTCTACTATTAAAAAACTATTATTTCCTCTTATTATATTCTTAATCTTTTTTACATATTAATTTTATTTTAAACAGGAATCATGAAGGGTCACAACATTACTATACCTTGTCAAATCCACATTAATTAATTAATAAGGGTTTCAACAAGCGTCAAACCCGCATCCGCCACGTCGATATCGGCGGCACGCGAGCGAACTGTTACAGCCCCTCACCTCCGTTACATTATAAAATGGCTCGCTCCTCGCCCCTCCCCTATAAATTCACTCAACGGCGGAGGCAACGAGCGGCCCCAGGCGACGAAGCGCTCCACGCTTTTCAGATCCCACCTCCGTGTCGTCTCTCTCTCTCTCTCTCTCGCTCGCTCGCTCGCTCGCTCGCTCGTTCCTACGTCGTCTTCTTCCTCCTCCTCCTCCTCTCTCGCGTCCTCGTCGTCTTCTTGGACTCGCCATTGATGAGGGCTCGTCGTTGGTAGCTCACGGTGCTGATGCGAGAGTAAAACCCTGTGCTCCGTTAGCCTGTTTTAAGGGTTTTCGTTCCTCCTCGGCTCCGTTTGTTGATGGTCATCTAAAGGAAGAGCGACGGAGAGGAAGAGGGAGGAGGCACAGCGCTCGTGTCGTTGGGTAATGGCTCCTCCGAAACGCACTTTTTGCATGATTTCTTGATGCTTATCTTTTTCTCGTCGGATTCGATTCCTTCACGTTTTCGAGATCCTTTGGCTTCTTGATTCCGGATTCATCTCTTTTGTGTTGTCCGGGAGTTCTCTTTTTAAGGGAGAATCAGAAGGTTTCGAAGAGTTTTTATTATCGTCTCTCTAGTGTTGTGGTGGAGACGAGATGGACGATTTAGGGTGCGTTTCAATCAAATGTGGGCTTACTTGGGTTTGCTTTGATGTAATGTGGTCATTTAATGCACTCTGCAGATGTGGGATGAGGTGAACATTTTTGCTCCGTTCAAACAGTGGTTTGTCGTTTTCTTAGGTCTTATCGGTAACATATTTTGGTTTGAATTCTTCTTCTTGAAGGAAAAATTGAATCCTCCTTCTGTGATTTTCTTGATAACCCTCTCTTTCTCTCTAGACTAATCTTTTATTATTATGTGGATTTTTCTTTTCTCTTCTGATGAAAAATTCGTATTCTCGTGCCGAGTTTCTTGATTCCTGAATTTCTCAACGCAACAGGAACTTTTTTACCGGACATGATTAATTTTTGAATCTTTAATTGGAAATTCGAAAGAATGATGTGCCCATGTTTATAGTTTAGAAATCTTAATAATAGGTGTCTTATATTCAATATGCTTTAATAGTCGGTAGCATGATTTTTAATTAGGGCTCTGTTAGTTAAGGTTTTTGAACAATCTCGGCCATTAGGTGCATAATTTCTAGCGAAAGCTTCGGCAGTGAAAAAAATAGTGATGCAAGGGTAAAATGGTGAGTCTGACTCTTCTTAGTATAACATATGAGTGTGATTGGATCTTTGTCTCACTGTTTCAGATAATGGTCAAACAAGAAGTCAAGTAGTATTTGATATTAGCATATTATATGGTAAGAATTAAGAAATAGATGAAGACGAGTAGTCTTTTTAAACATTCATTGTCCACCTCATGACTAATGCTTTTAATATAATAATAATAATGAGATTCATGGCATGCCGGCGTATGAAATATTGCCATCTGGCTTACTGAAAAAAGGTACGATAACCATCTTGTATGTGCCAAAGTTAATCATCTAATTAAAGGTCGCTTTTACTGCACAAATAAAGTTAGAATACTCCAATCTACGATCTAGATCTTCCTATTTGGATGAAAGATCATTCAGAATTATGTAATAAAACTAGGATCATAACAATTCTAATTTTTTTTGTTGCTGTGATATGTTGGGTTGAGGTAGCAGTGGAGACCATAGAGGCCGACTGGATCTGAACCTCACCTGCTGATGGCTAATAGTCTTGACTTGATCCACTCCATCATTTAATCCTACTTGAACCCATTGCAAATATGATTCACTAGCCAGTTTCATTGTCGACAAACATTGTATACAACAATATATATCTCACTATCATGTGCGCCACTAGATATGCCAGTTCAACCCCTCTCCCAGATCAGATCTGAACTATTTCTCTCTAGTGAATAAACTATGCCCTCCTTGCGAACTAGTATGTAGTACGACAATTGTAGCAATGTTCTTTCCTATGTCTGTTGGTGCCAGTAGATCAAATGGTGCCAATCCACTGTGTGAATGACATTGGGCTTATACTTCATCTATTAGATTAGTAGTATTTCTCTAATAAATCAAAGATAGAAGGCATTCAATAATGGCGCTAAGAGTTGTCTATCGATGGTGAAGGAAAAATCTTATTTGTTTTCAGAAGAATAAATACACTTAATTGACCTAATAAGTAGCAGATACATGATTCCAGTTTTGCCTTCTGGTGTTAATTGTCTTCTGTAAAGATTTTATGGACTGCGGATGGGAAAGGAACAAATAAGCTGTTATATCTATCTGTCGGTGTTCTTAGCTGTTTTTATTGTTTTTGTTTATTTACTCCTTGAAATAGTTGCCTATCTTATATTCTGCGCTATCTTTACCAACTTTCCTTTATAATTTTAGTTTCTTGCGGAAACATGCCGTTTTGGTGACAGGATGGAGTACTCTTATCTGACTCTACACTCTAGTACTTTGTGCTAACTGGAGTACAATGATACTTCTTGAGTACGACAATACTTCCTTTCCAGTATAAATTCTAATGAGTGGTCGAAACAGAAAATAGCTCATGGGCTGCCTATCTAGACGGTGAACTACGCAGTATTTGTCACTTGGGTTCAGTTTTTTGTTACTCAATTTTTTCTTTCCTGAGTTGTTTCTACTATAGAAATTGATGGAAAGTGTCATATCTTAACCTGTACATCATTACCAATGTTATTTGTGAATTTTTTTTAATCATGATATTTCACAGAAATCAGGGAAGAAGGAATTCAAATAAATATATTTGACTAATCTTTTCTATCCACTGTTGGATTTCAGAAGATCTTACAGCTCATATTTATATGCTTGTAATTTGAATACCATATTGCTTTAAGCTGATTTCTTCTCAGCTTCTTTTTGTAATTTTCAGGTCGTAGATTCACATATTCGACATAAAAATGGTGAACTTTGGGAAGAGGTTAATGGCGGATCAAGTGCAAGAGTGGAAAGAGTATGTTTGTATTCCTTGTTATTCAAGACTAATATTTTATTCCCATTGCATTTGTAGATGGATGTTTTAAAGTAATATTTATATCAATTATTTAAAGGAGAATTGTCGGTCAGCCCAAAGCTTGATGCAGCTAAATTTGAAAACCTATCCTCCTTTCATCACTCAAGTATAATCTGTAAACTTTGCAGGCTGCTTAATTAACAATAAATTTATTACTCCTGATAGTGAATATTAGGCCTATAATGTTATGATCATCGATGCTTGTTAAGATAATTTTGTGGTAGTAAATCTGAGATTTTGAAATTAAATGTTTTCTATTGCATGTATAGTCATATTTGCTCAGGCATATGCAACCTCACTCACATCTACTAAATAAAAGTGTCCTCATTAATTTACTTTTCTCTCTGCATTGATTGGTCAGGAAATATTCTAATGCAAAATTTCAGCTCGAAGTACAACAAATCAAATTGTTTGATTGCTTTGGAAATTGAGAATTTCTCACTTTAGTCATGGTCCATTATATTTGAGATTTGTTTTGAGAAACTGGCAGAAAGGACAAATTGGTAATATTATCAGAACTTAGACCTAACCTGGCTCAGATTAGTCATGCGCTCAGATTTACAGTGCAAGCTAGATACAAGCAACAACTTGTATTTGGCCTAATTTGAGCGATGTATACGCAAATTATGAAGTATCCATGGGTTAATATGTAGAAAAAACCAGACTGTTTGTGCATGACCATCGATTGTTTAGTCGATTCTTCTCTGTTATGATACGCTAGCATAGCCCTCATACGGAAAATACAGAAGAGCTCAACATTAGGCTTGCAAATTAGCAGTTCTCTTCACATAAATTTTTCAAAAGAAAGAGTTCTACATGGGAATAAATCAAGGATTGTTTTGCTTCATATCTTGTGCAAGTGGAATAATACTCATTTATTAGATTTATTAGATGATGTTATTGAATTTTAAAATAATTATATATTTTAGTGGATTTTGTATATTAATACTGGATATTTTAAATTATAAAATACGTATATCATATTATACTAAATTACTAATAGATGTAATGTTTTTTAATTTCATGATATATTATAATTATTATAATTTCATAATATATATTATTAATAATTAATAATAGTACTACAGTTTGATGTTATAAAACAGGAATTATTTTAACAATGCCTAATGTGCTGAGCTTCCATTCTTTACCTGGTCAAATTTGGCACAAGTTAAATAAAAAGGCAAACTTTGTAGATCAATAGAATATTTTTGAATTATCCGCTATTTCAGGGCAAACACGTGGGACATACTCTGGAAAAAAAGAAATACCACCCAAAGGCAAATTCTGACTGTTATTTATTGTCCTGGGACATCCCTTTTTTTTCTCGGAAAAAAAAAATCCAAATTTATTCTGGAACCAAAAACTACAAAGGGAATTTAAACTTACATGATAAATATTTGAAGTTGGCCAGGGAACAGGTTAGCCAATTGATTTATCTCTTGGGAGTTGGGACCTTTCAATATGAAGCTTAATGCTTAATGACCTTTTATTTTTGGCAAATTGTAATATGATAACATTTGCTTTTACCTTCCTATTTAACATGGTTCTAATATAGATAACTTAATAGTTTACTGCACTGTACTTCTGTTATGTCTACTTGTATTACAGCTGGTTATTTAATCTTTCTCTTTCACATCTCTAGTTCATTCACTTTCTTCATAACATGAATTTTCCTCATTTTCATTTGTGGAAATTCCACTTCCCATTTAACGCATGAATATTTGATACTTTATATTGTAGAGATCAGATGAGCGCAAAATGATGAGGAAATGTAATTAAAGCTTTCCTTGTCTTCTTCTAGTATATATGACTTTACTTTTCTATTAATGTTGTAAACATTTGTTCAAAATTTTCTCCTCTGCTGCTCTGGAGCAGGATAATGTGTGGCTGCTATATGTTTCCTATCCCATTTAGTTTTATATATACGCAACTCTGAAATTAAGCTTTATAATTGTTACACCAAATCAACTTTTTAGTGTTATTGTTTCAATTCACATGCATGCCTTGATACTTCTGTTGCTTTTTCTAGATACTACATCAATTACAAGTTAATGAAGAAAAAAGTAAAACAATATGTTCAACAAACTCAGGAGGGGGGACAAGATCGCCAGCAAGTCCTTAAAGAGTTCTCAAGGATACTTGACGATGAGGTATATAAAAAAGTCATTCTCTTTATAACAATAGACTATTTTTAACTATGAATAGTGGCTGGCTCTGGGGAATAGAAATATCAAACGTAAAATCCAATGCTGGTTTTAGGTGTCTCAGCAATTGAATCAGTAACTGCCGCTGAGCTTATCTACCTAACTGCATTAGTTTCTATCTCATGTGATTGACAGTTTTTCTGTTTGAAGTAAGCTATCAAACTAGGTCTTCTTTGCAATCTTACTCTCCTAGGCATTCCCATAATCTGCTAAAAGTTATGAAAATGCATTATTGAGATTTACTTTCTAAACAACCTAATCCTCCCACATAGAGACTGCGGTTTCTGCCCCATTTATTCACGCAAATGGATTCAATCATACTTGTTTCTATTTTTTTCTAGATTAGGAAAGCCTTTAGTTTGCATGAGAAAAGTTGAACAATCAAAATAATGTGATGTCCCTAGTTTATTTGTCAACATGGCAGGAAAAGTTTAGGTAGATTTGGCCCAAGTGTTGCCAGACACAGGTGATGCATCACTTCCAAACCTTACCTGCTTTCTATAGTACATGTAGTAGGTTTCATTCTCTCCTTTAGAAGTTTAGCTAATTTTTTTCTTTAATTTCCATTCACTATCATTTAACTATATGTACTGTAGAAATCTCTCCATATTTCTGTTATGTGTTTTTCTGCAGATAGAAAAGATTGCCCTTTTTCTATTGGAACAACAAGGGATTCTTGCCAGCAGGATCCTGATCTCGGAAGAACAACGCACTGCTCTCGTACAAAGGCCTGACATATCCCAAATATGTGAACTGCAAGAAGCTTACAGGGCAATAGGACGAGATCTTCTGAAGCTTCTTAGATTTGTGGAAATGAATGCCACAGGCATTCGCAAGATACTAAAGAAGTTTGATAAGCGCTTTGGCTATAAGTTTACGGATTACTATGTTACTACTCGTGCAAATCATCCTTATTCTCAGCTGCAGCAGGTCTTCAAGCAAGTGGTAGTTCCTTTCTAGCCACTGATCGATATAAAGAGTGTTGTTTTATACTTCAATTTGATTGCCTTTTGCATTAATTTTTGTTGCATCCTTCCTTCCTGAAGCTCTCCATTTTCTTGCTGTATAGGGAGTTGGGGCTGTCGTAGGTGCCTTATCTCGCAATCTCGCATATCTTCAGGATTGTCAAGGAAGTTACTTATCCATCTACGATCAACCATCCATTATTCTTGAGGTTTTTCCTTTCCTTTTTTGTGAAAGTTGGCTAGCTATTTATCAACCAGTATTTCTTGTGTTTGGTATCTCATTGTAGTCCACTATATATTATACATTTTTTTTTCCCTATGCAGGACCCTGTAATAGACCAAATAAATGCTTCAATAAACAAATTGACAAATTCAACAAATTTCCTGCAATTCTTAGGACAGCATTCACTTATTGCTCAGGAAGATATACCCAGTGCTGCAGAGGATCTTGCTGATGACAAAAGTTACCATTTTATGTCTCTTCTTCTGAACTTGGTAAACACCTTCCTTTATATGGTCAATACATATATTATTGTTCCAACAGCAGATGACTACTCACTGAGCCTTGGAGCTGCCGCGACAGTTTGTGGTGTAATTATTGGATCAATGGCTGTTGCACAAGTATTCTCTTCAGTCTACTTTAGTGCATGGTCAAATAAGTCATACTTCAGGCCTCTTGTGTTTAGCAGCATCATGCTCTTTATTGGAAACACACTGTACGCATTGGCTTATGATCTTAATTCATTAACGATTCTTCTAGTTGGTCGACTCTTATGTGGGTAAGCAGTTCTTGTTTGGATATTGAAGCAACAGAAAAAAATTATTTTATTTGCTATCTATCATTTTTATTGAGTTTCTTCCTGACTAGTTTGTAAAGTAGGTTTGGTTATTTTGGAAAAGATTTTATTTTCTTCATTTTCGGAAATATTCTCTTAATGTATTCCCAAAGCTCCAGAGAGTAAGCAGATTAATAAATCAAGGGAAACTTAACATTACGCCTGATAAATATTGGTTTGTTGATGTTCTTTCCTTCCAAGAAAGATCCTGTTAGCATGTTTTATGTAATATTCTGTAAAATTTCAAGCAGCCTGTATTTTTGCCTAATCTATTGAAGACTCTTTTCAGTGGAATAATGATACATCTTATCTCTTTTGGCTTCAGAGTGGACTTCTAAATGCACTGTTGAAATTTTTAAAATTTCTTGTCCTAAAGAATTATACTAAAGAACTGTCTTAACTTTTTCATGCAATTTGCCATCTGCTTCATTCGTCATGCTGAAGAGTGCAATAATAAATTATCACAAGCTTTTCTCTGGTGATGTCCCATCAATCTTTAACATACAATTTTTATTCTATTTTTCACCTTGATGCAGATTGGGTTCTGCAAGGGCTGTAAATCGCCGTTATATCAGTGATCGTGTACCTCTCAAGATCCGTTTGCAGGCTTCTGCAGGATTTGTCAGTGCTAGTGCTCTTGGAATGGCTTGTGGTCCTGCTCTTGGTGGCTTTCTTCAAATTAATTTTAAGATTTACACTCTCACGTTTAATCAGAACACCTTACCTGGGTGGGTCATGTCTTTGGCTTGGTTTATGTACTTGTTTTGGTTGTGGATTTCATTCAGAGAGCCTGAACATAACACTGAAGAGGAACATTTCGCCCAATCTCCTGGTTCTGGTAAGTTATGCAAATACATTTATACTTACTTCGACTTCAAGTTATGCATTACATGCATTCGCAATTTCTTACAGTAAAAGAGCCGACGCTATATATATAGTGTTTGAAATAGTACTAGGAACATGCGACTTTCATTATCCACATTTCAAAATTAGCAATCTCAAATAAAACTTTTGAGTTTCTTTTCTTCTAAGTAGAGGTGAGAATCATTTCTACGATCTAAGAACATTTAAAAAGTTCTGAGAAACCAGATATTGTATTACTTTGAGGTCTCTCACCATGTCATCTGGTGGCATATGGAACAAATATGATGGTGACGAGAACACATTCTTTTTGTCGACACCAGGAAGTAACTTTTAAGGCTTTGTGTGAATTGGTATTGTCTTCACATTGTTCTCATGAACGATCATCATAAGATTTCATTGTACATCAGTTTCCTTAAAAGTTGAAACATCATGACTTTGTTTGTTATTCTAATAGGACAAGGAAAAAATGATGAATTGGAAGATGGTCTTGCACAACCTTTGCTAGTAGATGCAAATGAGAGACAAGATGAAGACGGAGATGATTGTGATGATAGTGAAGAAGCCTCTGAAGAATCTCGTAGACCTGCCACGTCAATTGCCGCAGCATATAGACTTCTGACACCATCGGTGAAGGTTTGATTTTGCATGCTTAACATTATTTTGAAACAAGGTGTTTATCAGTGGTCCTAAGATATGTTTGACTCAGTTATGATTGTTTAATGTTCATGCAGAATGATGAAATATTCAATTACTATTTACACATTAAGAAAAACTCACCATAGTTGCTTTGTTCTTGCTCCATCCATCTAAAAGTGGGAGTCATCATATATTTTCCAAGGCGAATTTATGAAAATGTTCTCTGGTTGCCATTATGTTGAATTTATGTTTGGTTTGTCTGTCTCAATTTTTGGCGTGACTATTTTGGTTTTGCAAAGAGGATTATGACCTGGTGCGCTCCCCTGATGCCTTGCTTATGTTTGTTTCAATTTTGCAGGTCCAGTTGTTAATCTATTTTATGCTGAAATATGCAATGGAAATTTTACTTTCGGAGTCAAGTGTCATCACGTCATTCTATTTTAGTTGGTCCACTAGCACGGTGGCAATCTTCTTGGCGATCCTTGGGCTGACTGTTCTTCCAGTCAATGTGATTGTTGGAAGCTACATAACCAACTTGTTTGAGGACAGGTAACTGGGCTTATGCTGTTAATCCGGGGCCATCAGTATTTCTGAGGACTTCAGTTTTCGTTATATTTACGTTAATGTCTCCTTTAGTCTTTGGTGCTAATGGAAAGAATTTGAATTTCCTTTTTGTATAACATAAGTGCCTAGAACTGATGTTCATTGACAAAGATAGTACTATTGCTTCTTTCTAGATTACGCAAGGTTTATGACTCATCTGTCTTATGATGCAGGATTTTTTTTTTTCAATTTTTGTAGTATGTATGTATAAAATCCAAATTTTCATCTTCGTTTGTATAATGTGATGTAACTACTACTATTTCGCATTTTGTAGGCAAATCCTGTTGGCATCTGAAATAATGGTTTTGGCGGGTATATTACTAAGCTTCAATGTTACAAGCCGGTATTCTGTTCCACAATATGTCTCCTCAGCACTTCTGACATTCGTATCTGCTGAGGTGCTTGAAGGTGAGTCATTATTGTAGATTTAAGAAGTAAAAAAAAATTCATACAGCCTGCAATGTGAGATTGAGCTTTCTGCTCCATTATTTGCTTGTTTTTTCTTTTTTTTTTAAATTTGAAGTGATTCTGAAAGTATGTTAAGTTTGCTCTGGCTTTTGGCACAGACTTAGTAGATTTGTGAGTAAAGCTACCCTTAAAGCTTTTCGTAGTTTCTTTTCGTAGTTTAAAGAAAAAGAGATTTATAGCAGAGATATGAAAAGGAAATAATATAGAGATCTAAATAACTTGGTTCACTACAAAATTCAAGAAATTGTCCAGGTTATATGTTGAACCATATAAGATTCTAGGTGCGTATGTTGAACTTAATAAGGTTAACTACAAAATTCAAGAAATTGTTCATATAAGGTTCCTGGTGTGTATGTTGAACATTATAAGGTTTACATCTTAACATAGTTTTACCAGCAATTTCTTTTTAATAAACTGACCATGATACAATTTTTATTTAAATGTCCTGTGTATCTCATCAGTAAGCTTCTAATATGAAAACAGAAATTTTGTATGCTTTCAAGCGGGGCTACAATTGATTAAAAAGCAGACCATGATTTATTTACTTTAATTTATGCTTAACTTGATAAAGTTCCTTGCTGACTGTCTCTATTTTCTTGATTTGTCTCAAATACCTCCGTCGTGGCCCATGCAGGGGTAAATCTGTCCCTCCTCTCCCGGGTTATGTCGTCGAGGCTTTCTCGTGGAACCTACAACGGCGGGCTGTTATCGACGGAGGCTGGAACCTTGGCCCGTGTCATCGCAGATGGCACAATCACATTGGCGGGCTTCTTGGGAGTAAAGCATCTTCTTAATGTGACCCTGCTCCCTTCTCTCTTAATCTGTATAGCCTCTCTTGTCGCTACCTTCTTCACTTACAACTCTCTTTATTGAGGAGCCCATTTATCCCCATAAATATTTGTACAGTTAATAAGGTTATCTCAGCTTAGTGGCCTCTCTCTAGATCAAACAAGCGGTTGCCCCAGTTATAGCTATTGTTGTAGCTATTGTTGTAAGCATTTAACCTCCATCTTCCCATGTTGATGGGAATTTGCACCATATACATCCTGTTTCTTTCACCCTTTCATATTCTTTTGGAGAACTGCTGCAAATAATGGTGATTATGTTATGCCCTTTCTCATGGCAGATTAAAGTGGGAAGGATATAAGGTTGATCCGATTTTTAAAGTTATCCTGTTCGAGATTTAATCTACGGACAATGCGTATGAAGGTACTCTTAGCCCTGCATTTTGTATTTACGCTGTGCATAATCCACATGGTGTAATGCCGTTTCTGAAAATAGGTAGAGAAACGAACAAGTTGTATTTTACGTGCCCAGAAGCCAACTTTCCCCATTGGAGCGAAGGTAATAAATCCTCATCCAGTAATATAGTAGAAACGGTGGTTCGCTCGCTACGGTTGAAAAGTTTTTGTCATTGTCTAGCATTAATTCTCCAACCAATGGTTGGTGTCCTCTCAAAATAAAACAAAACAGCTTTTGGCATATTACCGACTGTTCCTAGAATAAGTGGCAAAGGGTTTGGCGGTTGATGCAAAGTCAGTTTCAATTGATTAAATTTAATTTATTTCTAAATAAAATAAACAAAGCGGATAGCGTGTTACTTTTCTCTCAAAACTTTTGGCAAATTAATTGCTGTTCATAAAATTAGCTTTACCAACTAACGGATGGTTGAAGAAAAGATGTGTAAGGGGGAAAGGCAAAGGACATATGAAGGCCGTGATTCAACACTGGCCAGTACATGCGGAGCTGTGAGAATTAAGTATATGCGGGGTGCACAATGTTAGAGGGGGTAGTTGAGTTAGGTCTATAGTCCGGGGGTCTTAATTTGCGTGAGTTAATGAAATTTTGACTTCAGGTAACTTCTTTCCAGTTTAGTTTATCCAACGTAAAAGTATATCATCTTTCTTTTTACTAATTGGTCGGTCGGATCAAATTTGAGATGCGGTCAGTTTAATATACAAGCTCATTGTAATTCTTCTAAAAAAAAAATGTTACATGTATACTTTATATATGAAATGTAAATCTTACAGACTCACCAGTCTAAAAACTTTTAAAACTCCTTTCAAATTTATAGTATCAAAAAAATTGATGAGCTTAGTGAAATAAATATTAGTTTTTGAATGACCGAGATGTAAAATTTAAACTTTATATATTTGTGTACAGATAATTAACATTGCTCTTCTTCGAAACTTTCCAAACCTTTCTATTTCGTGTTTGAGGTGCACGGGTGAAGGTGCTCGCGTACGCCGGCGAGGGAGAAGAGTAGGGACCCGCCACGCAACTCAACTTTCAACTGCTGCAGGATCAGTCTCACCATAATTGTGGCGCGAAAGATATGTGGTACAACTCTGCCTCAACCTTGTGCTGCGACAATCTAACAATCTGCCGATCTTAAAAAACAAAAAAAAAACTGTTGAATCATTGCAACGTTAACCACGTATGCACCCCAGAGCAAACTAATTAGCGCATGACACTGCTACGGTGATATGCAGTTAGGAGTCGGTTCGCTGCTTCACATAATTGAGACGTGAGGTGCCTTGTTGTAACTCTTGGTTGTGACAATGAGGGGGCAAGTGAGCAACTCTCTCAATTGCTCATCCATCAACGTTACACGCTTAGAACCACAGCTTTCGACTTGTTGCTCAAATAATTTTACCCATGAAGTTCAAGAATGAATACAATTCACATATCAAAATAGGTCCTAATTTCACCAAATACTTTATTAGTGTTTACAACTATACTCGACAAACTTTTTGCAAACTCAACGTGACTCGTGACTACGCATTAATAAAATCTCACCACCTAGTTAAATTTATAAACGGTTTGCAAGTACAGAGTTACTCTTATTTCCATGCACCCATCAATCAAATTAAGCAAAATTTAATTGTAGGCATTAGTATTTGTTTCCCACTCAATTAATTAATTAATAAGCTTCAAAGACATACATAGTCTAATTTCTAGGTGTGCAACACTAAATACTCACCTTGCGAAAGGGTCCTCCTCATCAATGCAACCACATTGGCCCCCTCCCACCACCTCCCTATTCTCATGGTAATTAAGTTAACGAACCATAAACATCGATCCCGCGCCGGTGGTGAATTTAAAGCTGTGGGCTCTCTCCGTCCCTTAAATAGTTTTCTACTTTGCATGCGTTGCACCAGCACGGCCCGGAGGTCCAGGCTCTCCACCGTCTGTTTTTTTTTTCCCCCGCGATGTGGGGGCTCACGCTTTCTGCATGTAGAGAGGGTTCAAAAGAGACAAAGACCCTCTTCTCTAGCCAAGTGAGATGGGTGGTTTTGTCCTACGGTGAAGAACCGCCGGAGCACATCTTTGCGCACCGAACTGTAGAGCCGGTCGACTAGAAGATAGCTATTTAATATAAAATTTTTTGGTTTGGTTGTTCTTATTGTTAAATTTAATTTGATATTTAAAAATAACGTGATACGGAGTAAGATGGGATAAGAAAGATAATGCGTAAATATAAATAGAAAATAGTGTTTAGTTTATAAATATAGGTTTTAAATAACTCATTTAAAGTGGAGTATAATAGCTCATTTTGGAGATAAGTTAATGTTTATTTCAATTTTCCCAAAGGAAATATAAATGACAATTAAAAGATATTCCCAACCAAACACTTTAATTTTTGGATGCACAATAAAAGATATTCACGGAATTTATAAATTATAATTTTGGTCTTTTTTCGTTGATGCGTATTGTGCAATTTTATTAGATTTCACTAAGTTTTAAAATTAAAAGTTAAAATTTGAAATTTAAAACTAAAAAGTTAAAATTTAAAATTTTAAGTTTGAAATTTGAAATATGAAATTTGAAAATTAAAAATTCAGAATTAAAAACTGAAATTATAAATTCAAAAATTTTAAAATTTGAAATTTATTATTTGTAAACTAAAATTTAAAATTTGAAATTATAAAATTTAAAAATTTAAAATTTAAAATTAAAAATTTGACATTTAAAAATTTGAAATTATAAAATTTAATGTTTGATATTTCAAATTTAAAATTCAAAATTTAAATTTGAAATTAAAATTTTGGATATAAATTAAATTGTAAATTTTAAAATTTTAAAATTAAAATCTTTATTGAAATTTAAAATTTAATGTTGAAATTTAAAAGCTAGAACTTGATGTTTTTTTGTCCAAGAATGATTGAATTCTTTTCCTTAGATTAGAGTGGGTTATAATTTTATTCTATTTTTTAAAAATTATGATTTTTTTTTTTTTTTCAAACGCTTCATAGGATAAATTTTCTACTGATGTAACATAGTTTAAGCATACTAAGCTTTTAAGAATATCCAAACAGGGCGGAGAGTGTTAACATTGTACAGTAGTAGTACAGCATTTATTTGCTCTTGGGCTTGCTCTATATATAAATGTTGTTACACGCAGCAAAGATACCTACCTCTAAAGGCTCTTTAATTTCTTCTGGTTCAATCTCTTTGGACTTGTTTGTTTGCGTAGTATCAAATGGCATTTGCTCCTCGCACCGCGGTCGCGATATTCGTTTTTGGTCTCCTGTGCTCTCTACGCTTCTGCTACTCGGAGAAACGTACGTTAGACCATTCTCTTCCTCTCTGTGTTACGTGCTTACGCAGAGCATACGATTTCTATCAATTGGCGGATCGAGTGCACTTGCCTAATTATACCGTATTATATTAAAACGTTGAAATTCATATTTCTGTAACTTCTCTCTTATATACGTACCAAAATAATAAGTTTATAACGTTACTATTTGAGTTTAAAGACCAAAGGATCGAAGTTCTGTACTTTCTCTAGCTGTTACGTCTGCATCTGCAGTCGACGTACGTAGATAAAATGTTGTGTGTCTGTGAACTGAGCAGCACCCAACTACACATTTCTGAAGCACGCGCACGAGGCGCCGGCGGTGTCGCGCTACGACTACATCGTCGTGGGCGGGGGCACGGCGGCGTGCCCGCTGGCGGCGACGCTATCGGGAGGGTCGAAGGTGCTGGTGCTGGAGCGCGGGGGGTCGCCGTACGGGAACAGGAACATCTCGAACATGAAGCACTTCGCGGACACGCTGGCGGACAACTCGCCGGGGTCGCCGGCGCAGCGGTTCGTGTCGGAGGACGGCGTGCTGAACGCGCGCGCGCGCGTGCTGGGCGGGGGGAGCTGCCTCAACGCCGGGTTCTACACGCGCGCGAGCCCGGCGTACGCGCGCGGCGGGGTGGGACGGGGCGCGCGCGAACGCGTCGTACGCGTGGGTGGAGCGCGCGGTGGCGCACGAGCCCCCCGTGCGGCGGTGGCAGCGGGCGCTCCAGGACGGGCTCCTCGAGGCCGGGGTCATCCCCGACAACGGCTTCACGTACGACCACCTCTACGGGACCAAGGTCGGTGGCACCATCTTCGACCGCCACGGCAACCGCCGCACCGCCGCCGACCTGCTGCAGTACGCCCACCCCGCGAGGATCACCGTCCTGCTGCGCGCCACCGTCTCCCGGATTCTCTTCACCCGCAAAGGTCAGAGCGCTAATAATGCTACGCTCACTTCCAGAATTTGAATTTATCGACATCCTTAAATTAAAACTGCAGTATTCATTTTTCATTTTTTTTTTTTTTTTTTTTGAGAGATAGATAAGACACTATCCGCTTCGCTTTATTTCATTTAGAAATGAAATTGAAAACGTAAATCTAACTGTGATTAACTCGTCTAAGATTAATCACCAGTTCTTTGCCACTCGCTGTAGATGGTCGGTAGTATTCTTATACTTGAAAAGAGGATATTTATATGTCGCAATCCAATATTAATCGGCGCTGATAGAGTTCTCGTTATCTAGATTTAATTCTAATTGATTCACAAAAGCGTTATTATTAATTTGTAGTTATAAACTATTAGGTAATGCTATATCAGTGTCAGCTCTAAGTCTCTTCAATTCTTAAGTTGTTTGCTTAGGGGATAGGAATAGGAATAGGCCCTTATCCCCACCTTTATATCCAAACGTTAATTTTTTATTCGAGAATAGTAGTTTTCGATTATCCCTACCAACACCTCTATTTTTTATATAAAACTATCTAATATTTTTCTTATCCTCGGGAACAACTCAATTTTCATCCAAAAACTATTTTTCTTATCCCCATACTTGTACCTATTTCTGTAATAGCTAGTTCTTACTTATACCCGAACCAAATGGTAATATCTACGAGTTGGACCGACTACTATTAGTAGTAAAATTTTATTATTACTATCAATTTTTTAGCCTCTAGACCAACTTTTTTCATGATTTTTAATCATTGGATTAAATACTATAATTCAGTGGGGATCACTCAACCCTAGAAAGATCATTCAACTCTAACTGATTAATATTATTTTAAGTCTATAATTTTTTATCCAAAAATTAAAAATTTAATAAAGAAAAAATATTTTACTATTAATAGCATTCCAGCGTAATTCAATTTCTACATCCATTATTACTGTTTTTGAAAAGTTCCGCCACCGTACATGATCTTAATAAATAGATGGAAGCATACTTTAATGTTTGGCGGTATTGCTAATGCATTTGAACTGTATTTGAAGTCCATTATTTTGTAATTTGTATAAATTTAAAAAAAAACTTCAAATACCATCCTTTGATTCGCACTTTCTCACTTTAATACCATATAGTTTAAAGTGTATCAATTTAGTGTCTTATAATTTTATTTTTATCTTTTTATTATCAATTTTATTATTATTTATTGTTAAATCAGTGACAAAGTTAAAACTAAAAAATAATAAAATAAATATTCGATAAACCTAGCTTGGGTATCTTAAGTTTTTTTTGTATATAATTTAATGAAATATGAATAGAAAAGTTGATGAAAAGATAAAAATAAAACAACAGGATACTAATTCGATACATTTTAAATCACAGAATACTAAAGTGAGAAAGTGCGAAATCATAGGGGTGGTACTTGAAGTTTTTCCTATATTTAATGCTATTCTCGTGTACTTCTTGCTCTCTTACTTACTTTAAATTTATAAAATATTCTCGTAGATATATATATATATAGAATTGAGCTTCTATGCTTTTAAAAGATAAACATTATTGAAGTTTTTTGATTAATAGATATGTAGATGATGTGGGTTGAATAGTATAATCTAACGGATAAAAATGATCAAAAGTGTGGATCTAACGAAAAATTTACAAGACTAAGATTTTGTGCTTTTACAAGATCATACCGAACTCTATATATATATATATATATAGTAGAGCTATCAGTACTAATGAAGCATAAGATAGTTGATGCTTCCTATTTTTTAGCCCTTGAATCAACCTTCTTAATCATTTTTAACCATTGAATTAATATTATTATCCAATAGGGACCACACAATCCTAGAAAATTACTCAACACTAAAGTGATCACTATCATCCTAACCGTACAATTTTTTGATCTAAAGACTAAAAAATCGGAAGCACCAACTCCCTTATGCTTCCGATGGCATAGTAACTCTACATATATAATGTAGAGTACGGCTACTATGCTAATAGTACGAAGCATTTTGTCCTACCAAGTTTTCCACCGTTAAATCTATCCTTTTGATCATTTTTATCCATTAGATTATACTATTCAATCTGATTAATCCATATCATCCTACCAAACACTTATGAGTACAAAGAGCCTCTTACTCATAAGAGTATAGTTTTACTCTCTCTCTCTCTCTCTCTCTCTCTCTCTCTCTCTCTCTCTCTCTCTCTCTATATATATATATATATATATATATATATATATATATATATATATATATATATATATATATAGAGAGGAGAGAGTCCGGATCGTTATGCTATCAATAGACGAAGACTCTGCTACCAAGTTTTCCTAGATCCACTTATGATTATTTTCACCCGTTAGTTCATACTATTCAACCAACCACTTAACCCTAAGGGCCCACATCATCCTAACCGCACATCTTTCAATCC
The DNA here is from genome assembly GCA_025177825.1 of Aechmea fasciata. Taxonomy (NCBI): domain Eukaryota; kingdom Viridiplantae; phylum Streptophyta; class Magnoliopsida; order Poales; family Bromeliaceae; genus Aechmea; species Aechmea fasciata. The sequence continues at coordinate 6,198,631 of CM045926.1, forward strand.
AATACTGAAAACTTGGTAGCACCAATGATTTTGTGCTATTAATAGTATAATAGTTATATATATATATATATATATATATATATATATATATATATATATATATATATATATATATATATATATATATATATATATATATATATACTTCTATGGTGCTTGAAAGCACCAAGCACATGACTGTGAATTTTTTACCGTTAGATCTACACCTTTGATCATTTTCACCCGTTAGATTATACTATTCAACCAACCACCCACTTAACCCACCACCTACCACATCATCCTAACCTCACATCTATAAAAAAGACTTACAAGACCAATGACTTTTTTAAAAGCATAGGAGCTCAATTATATATATATATATATATATATATATATACTAATACTATACTAATCTATTACAGAACTTTTGTCCTATCGCTTTTTAGCCTTTGGATCAACTATTTTCATCATTTCTAACCATTAGATTAAATATTATAACCCATCCACTCAATCCTAGGACCATTCAACTCTAACCGACTAATATCATCATAACCCTACAATTTCTCATCCAAGGGTTAAAAACTTGATAGACAAGTGCTCCTATCCTATTAATAGGATAGTAGCCCTAGCCTATATATATATATACATATATATATATATATATATACATATATATAGTTCTATGGTGCTTGTAAAAGCACCAAGCACTTTGTGCTTGTGAATTTTTTACCGTTAGATTTACACCTTTGATCATTTTCATTCGTTAAATTATACTATTCAACCAACCACCCACTTAACCTGGCACACATCATCCTAACCGCACATCTATTAATCCAAGGGCTAAAAACTTACAAGCACCAATGACTTCGTACTTTTAAAAAGATAGTCTAGTTGGTATACTATGGATAGCACAAAACATTTGGTGTTATCAAATTTTCTCATTGCTAAATTTACCTCTCTTATCATTTTCATTCGTTCGATTATACTATTCAATCAATCAACCCCTCAATCCTAGGGAGCCCACATCATTCTAACCGCACATCTCTTAATCCAATGGCCAAAAATTTAGTAGCACTAATGCCTTGGTGCTATTAATAGTATATTAGCCTAGTTCTATATATATATATATATATATATATATATATATATATATATATATATATATATATATATAGGTGATTTAAACGAGATGATTATGATGGGAGAATTAAAATTACAAATTTATGTTGATCATCAGCCAAATGGTGTTGAAAAGATTTGAAATTTGATTTCTAAACACTTCAAGTATAGATCATGTTCAACAACGATCGTAAGCTCAATCATCAAAAGTAGTAAACTGCCAAAGTATTCTAAAAACTCATATATATATATATATATATATATATATATATATATATATATATATATATATATATATATATATATATATATATATATATATAGAACTTCCAAATTGACGATCGCACCGTTAAATATGATCTAAACTTCCAAATTGACTATGATCTAAACTATTTAAATTAGAAATCAAATTTCATGCACTTTCGATATTGTTCTTTAATCCATCAAGTGAATAAAAACGAATAATGAAAAATAAGTACTCTTTAAAAAATGATGATAGGAGTCTTGTAATCAAGATCAAGAGTATAGATCTTGTTTTAAATAGTTTAAAGAATTTTCTAACACAAATTCAATTGATTTGGATATCTTTACACCGTTAAACGAGAAAACGCCTCTTATCAACCATTAAAATTGCAAATTTTGAAACCCTTTGATCATTAGGCAAATGATGTCGAAAAAATTTGAAATTTGATTTCTAAACACTTCAAATGGTATAGATCATGCTCAACGGAGCCGATCGTCAATTTGGAAGCTCTATCATCGAAAACAAATCGGTAGTAAAATACTCGTTTACAACCGATAAGATTCTAAAGAAAAACTCTCTCTCTCTATATATATATATATATATATATATATATATATATATATATATATATATATATATATATATATATATATATATATATATATATATATAATAGGCCTTTGGAGTGCTACTGTTTCGAGGAATCCAAATTGTTTGAATTGGGTAGATATAGGCGGGTCAAAGTAAGGTTCCGAATTCAAGAGCCAAAATTAAAACCTGAATCCGGTCGATCCCGTATTCATGCATCGTGCGTGCCACACTTGTACCGACATGTCTTTGTATCTTAAATCAATTAATCAAACAACCACAAATTAATACTATTTTTTCATACAGTGTTGTGTTGAGCAACAATTCTTATAATTTAATTAATTCTCAGAGCATACATGGTTCTGACCACAGAACAGAAAACGAATACGCTTATTAACAGAAAAAAAAAGAAAAAAAAAAGCTTATCACTATGCTTAATAAGAAAAATAAAATATACCTTTCTCTCTCTCAGATATTTTTAAAAAGTGCTTAAAATTCTTTGCTTATTTGGATGTGTGTAGCTGACCACCAAGAGTTGTTTAAAGAAAAAAAAACAAGAGTTATATATATATATATATATATATATATATAGAGAGAGAGAGAGAGAGAGAAAACAAGAGTATTCAACGTAAAATAGTTTTCATGTAAATATATATATATATATATATATATATATATATATATATATATATATATATATATATATATATATATATATATATATATTTGGACAGAAGATGATCTGCTGCATGCGCTAGTACAGGAAGGTCGAGGCCGTTGGCCTACGGAGTGCTGTTCCAGGACTCAGCAGGGAAAAAGCACAGAGCATACCTGAACAAGGGACCCAAGAACGAAATCATCGTCTCCGCGGGCGCCATCGGGAGCCCGCAGCTACTGATGCTGAGTGGTATAGGCCCCCGGGCGCACCTCCAGTCGTTCGGCATCGACGTGGTCGTGGATCAACCGATGGTGGGGCAGGGCATGGCCGATAACCCGATGAACGCCATCTTCGTCCCCTCGCCAGAGACCGTGGAGGTCTCCCTCATTCAGGTGGTGGGCATCGCCCGCTTCGGCAGCTTCATCGAGGGCGCCAGCGGGTCCAACTTCGCCACTCCGAATCCGAACTCGAACTCGAACTCGGACCGGCCACAAAGAAGGAACTTTGGCATGTTCTCTCCTCAGGTAATTGAAAAAGTTCACGAGCTAAAATGTTTAAGTAAGAAGTTTCCGTATTCACAGGAACTATCCCTACATTTTATGGTAGGATCAAAATTCTCCTGCATTATGTATGACATTTCCGAGCTCACCATCCAAACATGCACCGTGTGTACAAATTGTAGACGGGCCAGCTCGCCACGGTGCCTCCGAAGCAACGAACTCCCGAGGCGATCGCGAGAGCTGTCGAGGCCATGGACGCTCTCGACGAATCCTCATTCCGCGGCGGCTTCATCCTCGAGAAGATAATCGGCCCGCTCTCCTCTGGTCATCTCAAGCTCCGCACCACCGACCCGGAGGACAACCCCTCCGTCACTTTCAACTACTTTGCCGACCCACGGGACCTGGAGCGGTGCGTCAAGGGGGTCAAGATGATCGAGCGCGTGATCAAAACCAAAGCTTTCTCCCGGTTCAGGTGTTCTACAACCATATTTCTCTAAAAACTTAAGCGCACCCAGGTGGAAAATAATCGAAATCAAAAATTAGGATTGTGATAGTTTTATACGGAACGTACACCAGGTACCCGTACATCTCCATCGAAGCGCTTCTCAACATTACTACGAATTTCCCGGTGAACCTGCTGCCGCGGCACGACAACGACTCGAAATCCTTGCAGCAGTACTGTAAGGATACGGTTATGACGATATGGCACTACCACGGCGGTTGTCAGGTTGATAGGGTGGTGGACCGCGACTACAGAGTTCTCGGGGTGGACGCGCTTCGGGTTATCGATGGTTCGACGTTCAAAAACTCACCGGGCACGAACCCGCAGGCGACCGTAATGATGCTTGGAAGGTAAAAATTTCTTCCATTTTTTTGTTGTTCTTGGAGTTTGATTTTATTTGCCTAAGTTGTATCAACTTTTCCACCGTTTGTATAAACTTAAATTTTTATTATTTTTAGTCCTTAGTTATTCGTTAAACTTATCTTTTTGTTTATTCATATGTACACTCATTGTAACTTTTGTTTAGATTTATGACATTTCTTTTATTTACTGACTAAAAACAGGTATATGGGAATCAAAATCCAAAACGAGAGGCTCAATATCAAAGGATCGGAGAGGAGACCATAACTGTTCTTCTTATGCGTCATTCAAACTAGTTTGATTCTTGGAAATCCATGCTATTGTGAACTTGTACTTGAAAGTGTACTTCAAATTGCTCATCTCCTACGGATTTTTTGATGATACTTCAAATTCCTTGGAATTGAAAGGAGTTTGAAATACATTGCTTAATTGTATTGGAGACGTACGTGTAGATTCTTCTGCATCTTCTTATTTAGAGGACTTGTAAAATTGTGTGTTTTTATTTTCTAAGCGGTGTACACTATTACACTATAAATAATGTTGTCTATGTTAGTTTCTTTTATTTGAAAGAAAAAGATGATGAGACACTTATTTCGTTCGTTTTTTTAAATTAAATTCAGTTAGAATTTAAACTAATTAAGCTTAAAACGTAGAATCTCGACTGACTGCACTTAGAATGATCGTATGAATCTTGATATGAAAAGAAAATATAAAAAAAAAAATTTATATAAGATGCATTTCACATGTGAAATAGGATTGCCATGCACCCTCCTTTCTTTTAATAAATTCGAGATAAAAAAGGATGATCATTATCTCATCAATAAAAGGTTTTTCCTGTATCATTTTTATAAGGTTTTTTCTCTTTTTTAAACTAATCTATACTGAAATTTTTCTCTACAGCTTAAATTGTTCTAATCAAACTCAACTTTTAATGAAATATTATATATATATATATGGTCTTTTTTTTTCAAAATTTTTTTTAAAAAAGCACGTTAGCCCTAACTTAAAACTTCTAACACTGTGTTTGCTGTGAAAATTAGGAGAGAGATAACTTCAATACATAACAATCCTTTTTTTGACTATTATTATAAGATTAAAAGCAAATATCTGTTTAAATTTATTTGTGTATAAATATTATCCATATCCAGAAAATTTTTGGATTGGACAATTATCAATTTTGAAGTATGCGCTTTTACTATCCACTGATCCCTCACTGACTTTGGTAAAGAGATACAAATTATTTTTTATCCCAACCGTCCATCTGACTCATTAACTTAGATAAATTATAAGATAATAAAATTTATCTAGTTTTTAGAGGTGGGAGATAATTTTCATATATAATCATTATTTTTTGACTGTTATTATTTGATTAAAAGCAAATATCTGTATTTAAATTTTTGTGTATAAATATTATCCATATCTCCAAAATTTTTGGATCGGACAATTATCAATCTTAAAGTACACATGTCTATCCTTCACTGACTTTGTAACATCCCAGCCGTCCATTTGACTGATCCAATTAGATAAATTGTAAGATTATCTTCCCCTTATATAATATAAATATAAATATAATATACCCTCTTGTATTTTTTTTTTATAGAAAAACTATAAAAATTAAATCTAAATTAAATTTTTAACCAACTTAATTTCCCAGATTAATTCGGACTCCGACCAATTGTGAGTCGGTTGCGACACATAATATATCGGACACGTGTCTCGACCCTACTTAAACCCTAAACCCTAAAATCGAAATCCTCATCGGGGATTTAAAAGTTTTGGCGAAGGACGACTCTTTCGATCTTCTCGTGAATCGCGCGCGTGGTTTGATTTTGCAGCTGATTGTTCTGGTTTGTGATTCGTCTTCGGCTGCTCCTTCCCTTTCCTTGATGTTTGCTGAGAGATGATTTATTTAATCACGAATTTGGGATTTCGCGATCTGATTACTCTTTTGTCTTCAAATTCTATTTCGTATTATTGTTGGTTGAATTTGATCTTGTAGTTTTTGTACTCAAACAATTCAATCTATGTTTTGGCACTTTTTTTCTTCTTTTTTTTTTTGGTGTGGTAAATTCTTAATTAATTTCTAGTTGTAATTGCAACAAATTGATCATCGTTTCCGACATCTTTGCATGCGCAGGTTATTAGTCTTTTTCATTCGCGTATTCAAGCAATTCTTAACCCGTGAGAATACAATGACGAAGGCGCCAAAAGGTTCTGGACGTAGAGCCAAGAAAACCCTAAAAAAGGCAGAGGTAATGGAAAGCGCACCAGAGAGGCCACTTATTTATAGAGATGATGTTGTCAAGTGCGGAAAGTATGGGGATGTACTTGGAATTGTGATGGAAGCAGCCGGTGACTACGATTCGTCTGACAGGTCGGATGACTATGATGAGGATGAGGATGAGGATGAATATTATTGGCACGGCATGCGTGGCGGCGGTGGCGGTGGTGAGGGTTTTGATGGTAGTAACATGAATTATGACGAAGATGACGATGTTCTACCCGACGGCAAGGCTGCAGTTAGATGGGCAGACGGATACGAGACGGTGGATGATATGACTGATATTACTGTTGTCGACAGAAATTTTGCGTTCGGAGATGTGGTTGCTTCTGCTTCAGACCCGACGGGTCAGTTGGGAGTTGTCATGGATGTTAATATAATGGTTGATCTTAAAGCAGCAAACGGGGATATAATTAAGGGCGTATCTTCGAAGGATCTTACATGCATAAGAAAATTCTCAGAGGAAGATTTTGTGGTCATGGGACCTTGGCTGGGCCAGGTGGAGCAAGTTTTTGAAAATGTGACTGTGGCGTTCGACGACGGGTCTGCTTGTATAGTTTACAGGGCCGACAATTCGGAACTGTTTCCAGCTCAGGAGCCACCGTTTGATGAAACTAATTGTCCCTACTACCCTGGACAGCGTGTTCGGGCCGCCTCATCTTGGTTTTTCAAACATTGTAAGTGGCTTTCTGGTTTCTGGAAGAAAAGTTTTCGTGAAGGTACCGTCGTCAAATTGGAAACAGATTCAGTTGATGTCGATTGGCAGGAGTCGGCGTACCGCGGCACTGACACTGACCAAGTGTATTTTCCTGCGAAATCGCAGAAGCCAAAGAACTTGGGTGTTTTATCTTGTATTTCTTATGCCAATTGGCAACTTGGTGACTGGTGTCTTCTTCCGTCACCTCCACAAACTGCTTCATATGGTAACGATGCTTCAACGAGTGTAGAGCTAACAGAAAGCTCAGGCGTTCCCTTGAATATTCCTGAGGCAGGGCAAACAATTAAAGGAAAGAAAGCTGAGTCAAGTGGCGTGGTTAGCACAGATGCCTCATGTGTTGAGTTAGGTTCTTGTCATATAGTGGATGGTCCTTGCAGAATTGAAAAGAAAGGTAAACAAGTGGATGAGAGTTCAAGCAATAAATCAGGTGACAATAAGGAATCTGAACATATAATTTCAAAAGAACCCGCTGAACACAAAAAGCAGCATAAAGTCCGCTCCAGGAGAGCCGAAAGGAAACGTAAAAGGGACAAGAAGTTTGAGTCAGCACTTTGGATCGTGAATACCACGACGAAGGTTGATGTAGTATGGCAAGATGCAACGAGGGAGTATCAACTGGATTCAACATCTCTAATCCCAATTCATAGTCCAAACGATCATGAATTCTTTCCTGATGACTACGTTGTGGACAAGTCATCGAATGAAGTGGACGATTCTTCTGAAAGACTGCGGGTTGGTATTGTGAGGAGAGTGAATTCGAAGGAGCGAACCGCTTGTGTCCAGTGGCTTAAGCCGGTGTCAAGGCCTGACGAGCCCAAGGAATTTGATTGCGAGGAAGTGTTGAGTGCATATGAACTGGACGGTCATCCAGACCATGATTATAATTACGGTTATGTTGTTGCTCGCTTGCCTTCAGTTTCAAATTCTAGTGAAACAGCCAATCTTGGAAGTATTGTGGAGAACCAGGATGAATCCTGTACAAATTTCACTAATTTGTCTTGGATTGGAAATATTATTGGCTTTCAAGATGGTGATATTAAAGTAAAATGGGGCGATGGGATGGTATCAAAGGTATTTCCTTTTCCTCGAATAGATTTTCCATTATTCTGTATTATAATTTTGTTGCCCTTTTATACTCTTGCTTCTGGGACACGTCTCTTATTCACGAACAAAATGCTTGGGTCTTCTGCTTTGGTTGGAGGCTAAATATACCCCAAAGCAAAAGCTCCTAGTTGGAGCTTTTGCTTCTAGCTGCAACAGAGAGCTGTTAGTGCTTCTCTGAGCAGTTCTACTCAGTGGGCACTTTTGAAGATGCTTCAATCAGGTCAAACAGGCCCTAAAGTACCTTGTTTGTTTAGCTTGCACTGTAGCTTCTTTTCTTGAGAAGCAGGAAAGGTGAACAGATAGCTTTGATGAAGTGCCCCTGCTTTGTTGTTGGGCTTTTAAGATGGATTCTCTTTTTGAGAAGAAATGCTAAAGCTAGATGTTTGGCAAAAAAACAGAGAAAAAAGATCATCTGGGTGTGCCAGAAAGATTAAATAATCCTGTAGGTCCCAAGTAGAAATTTCAGTTTGGAATTTCTGATTCTAACTACAGCATGATGCTGTTAAGGATATTTCAATGGAAAGCTATTACGACTAATACGCTTTAAAATGTATATCTTTGTTCCTTTGAGACTGAAGAAGTCAATTTTTCTTCTTCACTGCAAGGAGGGAACTGCTAACATGTGCTCTACCTAACTTCAATAATTAATGGTGCTGAGCCAACTGTTATTTTTTTTCCTTCCTAAATAACAGTATAATTATTAAGCTCGAATTTACTTTCGCTCTCACTTCCCATGATTCTTGTAATAACAGATAAAAAATAAACCCACAATGCTCTTAACAAATCCACGAAGTAGTTGCAATACGAAATTAGATTTATTAAGAGGTAGCTTTTCCTTCTTTATTCATTTGACCAAAAATATGGAGTATAATCTTCATTTTCCTGGAATCAATTGCTGCAAAGAAGTGATGTTTTCTTTTCTTGAGCATAGTAAATCTTTCGGCTCCGGCCTGATTGGAGCTTACACAGAATTGTTTTCCAAATATAACTGTTTAAAGATGCTTTAACAGCATTTTCAGTAAAATCTCTCAGACTGCTTTGTACTGTAGCTAGAGGCAAAAGTTCAAATCGAAACTTTTGTTTTATGGGGCTAGAAGCTTACTTTATCTTCCCTTTCAGTCAGAAGTTTTATGTAGAGAAGCCCTTTTAGCAACAAGGTTAAACAGTGTTATACCTGATATGCTAGCTCGGATGCCTTTATTCTGCATCCTTTGTACCCGAAAGTGGAGTGATGTATTATTGCTGATCTTTTAGGTTGGACATCATGAAGTTTATGTGGTTAATGAAGAAGATGATGAAGAATGGTCTGAAAGTGAAAGTTCTGGTAGTGACGGCAGTGCTAGTTGGGAAACGGCTGCAGAAGACAAAATGGAAGTCGATGATTCTGAAAAGGTTAACTCCTCTCATCAGAATCACCAGCATATAAGACCTTTCTCTTTTCAGTCGACTTTTCATTGATCTCTGTAGTCATTTTTCATAGGAAGTTGATTGGAAAACCAGAGACCTGGTCCATGGAGAAAATGATGGAGCAGCTGAAGAGAAAGATGAACTAAAGACTAAAGATTCTTTCAAACACTTTGATATTGCTCAAAACCCTGTTGACCATCATTTTATCACAGGGAATGGGGAGGTAATTCTTGTAATTGTCCTTTGCTCTTTTTTCACAGCTAGATTTGTATGCATGTTGTAAAAACAGAAGCATATTTAACGTTTATGAAGATTTTCTGAAGGCTATAAAGATGATTATTTTGTGGTCAGTTAAGGTATGTGAATGTCTTTAACCATTGCAGGGTACGAGTGGAAGGAAGTGGACTAAAAAAGTTCAGCAGGAATGGAACGTTCTTGAAAAGGACCTACCAGGTTTGGATTACGCACCTGTAAGAAATAAGGTCTGGTGTAATATGCACAACAACTAATCAAATTTCTCTGCAATTGCAGATGCTATTTATGTCAGAGTATTTGAAGACCGTATGGATCTTATAAGAGCAGTAATAGTTGGCGCCAGTGAAACACCGTATCAAGACGGCCTTTTCTTTTTCGACTTTAAAATCCCGCCTGAATACCCTCAAGTTCCACCAGTAATCATACACTCTTTCTCATGAATTCTTTGTCGCCAATTAGTTTTTTGATCTTTCTCAGATGGTTTTTCTTCTGTCAATACTAATGCCCTGTCTGTTTATTGCAGGTAGCCTTCTACCATTCAGGTGGATTAGAATTAAACCCTAACTTATACCCTGATGGGAAGGTTTGCTTAAGCCTTTTACATACATGGGATGGCAATGATGGTGAACTGTGGGATTCATCATACTCCACCATCCTTCAAGTCCTTGTTTCGCTTCAGGGTCTGGTTCTCAATGCTAAGCCATACTTCAATGAACCAGGATATGAGAAGCAAATTGGGAGCAGTGAAGGGGAGAAGAATTCATTGTCTTTCAATGAGAATACGTATCTCATGAACTTGAGATCGATGTTATATCTCCTGAGAAGGCCACCTATGGTAAATTCCTGGCATCGACTTCTGTTAAAACATCGTATATTGTCTTTTCAAAAATTTTCTTCACTTTTCAAAAAAAAAAAGTTTCTGCTGTTTTTTTCTTTTTCTTTTTTTTTTGCCTGTGAAACCACTGCATATTTGTCTTCGCATAATTTATCTTTGGCTTTCAATAAATTTTTTTATCTCCTTTTATTTTAAAAGCCAACTTCATATATTGGTCATTTATGCTTTATGAACTTAGCACTTTATATCTAATGATCCCATGATTTTATCTAAAACGCATCAGCCAGTGAGAATTCTACATTCGCTTCGAAAATGTGAATTTGGTCCATCAAAATCTTGTGTCATTTAGTTGGTAAGTGTTGGTGCCATTGTAGCTGTTTTTACCTTCAGAATGGTCGTTCAACGATATTCATCAAGCAATCTTTGTGGAAATTGTTATGTTTTCATTCAGAAAGCAATTTTTGTAGAAATTGTTATGTTTTCATTTGCTGGGATGAACTTATCTGCTTTTCTTCTCCTATTGAATCTTTGTGCACTTGATGCAGCATTTTGAAGACTTTGTCAAGGACCACTTTCGCAAACGTGGCCTCTACATTCTCAAAGCTTGTGAGGCCTACTTGGGCGGCTCTTGTATTGGCTCGCTCACAGAAGAAGCTTGCACTACAGAGAAGAGCAGGGAGCATTCTTGTTCGACCGGATTCAAGCTAACGCTCGCTAAAATCTTGCCACGACTAATTTCAGCATTAAGAGAGGTTGGAGTTGATTGCCGCCAATTTGAGCACCTAGAGAAGGCAGAAAACCTTCAAAATATTATGGAAAGCTAGAGCTGCTGCTTAGAGGTTTTGTCATGGTATTGTTTTGCCGAGCATGTAAATACCCTAACGTTCTTTTGCATTTTCATTTTATTGAATTATTTAGGTAGTCTCAATTTGAACTACAGCTAGTTGTCTTATGCTCCTCCATTTTTTGCGATGAGCACTCTTCAACTCTAGGATTTAATTTACAGTTACTAGTGTCTCGCCGAGTTATCGGAGCCATAGGGTAGAGATCTTTATCGATGTAAGAAGAGGGAGATCAAATTTTTGGAGGTTGCCATTTGCTAATGCATCTAAATTTCATTTTATTATGATAGGGTGTTATGATTTGATTATTTTCAGAATGATCACTCTGTTCATGCGCTCTTTTTGGTTATATCTAGGCTTTGTGGTTACTGATGCACTTGGTAGTTCTGTTTTCCCATGCAATCTTCAGCAGAGATAAATGGTAAAGTTCGCATAATTTTATACATTACTAACTACAGAGGAACTTTCTATTGTATATCTAATGCCCTCCCTACTGCTTCGCCTTGAGTGCCAATTTGGTGCTTCGTTGAACAGTGCTGAAGAACCTAGCACTTCACCACGAAGCAGAGGGCAAGGTGAAGAGCGAGCGCCTTCCGTACGGTTTCCCGAATCGGTCAGAACTGGATACACTGGGCTGGCATGCACCCAGGTCATGTTCAGTTTACAATTTCAAGTCACGTCCGTCGCCCTGGTCGAATCCATGAAATTTGATCCCACCCCTCATGCGCATCCCCTACAAAGCAAGAGGAATAACATTCTAGCAAGAATAACCTGCGAACGCGGTTCGCCAATCTTTAGTTGCAAGGAGAATCCAAATCCATGGTGGATTGGCTGAGCTTTAGTAGGACAAATGTACAGCCATTGCATCAAAAGATCATTAATGTGGAAGGCAAAGGAGGTTATCCATGGTAGAGTCCTGAAAACTTGGCAAATGCCAGATGCATGATGGGCTTAAACCCTTTTCGCAACAGCTATAAATAACCGGCGACGCGGCGGCGGCAAGGAGAAAGAGAGCCTACATACAATTGAGCAGCAGCGTTTCGAAAACCTTTGGTGTGGTTAATTTGGTCATCGGCTAATCAGTTTCAGGGCTTCTCTTTCTTGGAAGAGGCAAAAGGAGATGCATAATCTCGCATCTAGTTCTCTACCAAAGGAGAGTTGCCCTGTAATTGTTCAGCTTATTAGGAGAAGAGATAGTATCGCGTAGTAACAACGGTCACAGTGGGCTTATGCTTCTTATGCAAAATGTAAGGTAGGCGAGGATCAATATGTTTTTTTTTTTTTTCTTCTTTCCCCTCCAGTAACTTACCTTAGGAACATTAGATAATTGTGTAGCGTCGTGTTCTCAATTTTTACTCCTATTTGTCACGATATTATGATTATGAAAGTGGAAGTGGAACTTTCTCCTCCAGTAGTAGGAAGCCAGAACACAACAGGAGCTGAGTCAACTTCACGAAAGTGATTGAATCAACTGGCGAGAGAGTAACAATCAAGGCTTCACAGTAAAATCCCTCTATATCACTTCTTAAGTGAACCCCACAAATTTGAAAATCGGGATTCAAATTTGAAAATTAAGAAGAAGAGTGCTCACAAAAGATAATTTGAGAAAAAATAAAAAAGGGACGGAATAATGAATTAATGCTTGCGTTATGCGGTGAAAAGAATGAGACAATGGATCATTCTATTTTTGAACAGTATTCTCGCAACTAAACTTGGGATGTGTACCTATTTTTGAACAATGTTCTCAGAAGTAAACTCAAAAAAGAGTACGGTAAAGACTTTTTAACTTCTTATGATATGTATGGTTTGCATTCTAAAAGAAAGTGTACACTTGGCGTTTCTTATTTAAAATTAGCTCCATAACATCAAATTCCCCCAAGTAACAATTAGCTGCTGCTAACTAATACAAAAGGGGAAAAAAATCTGGGAGCACTCCATAGGTAAATCCTTGGCAGTTTCACAAATCCGAGTAGCAAATGAAACAAACAAATTAAAGCATGGATACAAAATGCATAAGTGAATTGAACACCAAAAAGTTAATAGTCCCCGTCGTATGGGAACCTTACCTATTCTCATAGAATTCTGCTGACAAAATTCCACTGGGCGATATTCCTTCTATAAATTGTACGATATTTTTCCGCTGATGCAGCAGTTATATGACACAAGTCAGTTTTCAAAGTGTGAGTAAACGGCACCATAACAAGGGTTAAATAAATTATTCCTCAGCAATTACTGTAAATCGAAAAATTCACTTACGGGATCAATTTATGCAAGAAAAATTGATCAAAATTCTTTTTGAACTGAACAAGTCTCTGTCATGTTTCATCACGAGAAATAATGAAGCTGGATAAAATTATACAGGGCTACTGCAGCTAAACACCAATTCTTTCGACCGCACCGCAGGAGAGATCAAATCAACCATGACTTCATCAACTTAATAATGCTAGATTGACAAAAAGTTCAGCTTATCTTCTAATCTATCATTTAGAAAGAATTTAGGCACTGAATGTCCGAAAAATAAATACTAGGTTTCATTTCCATTTGGTACATTCATACTAGTAAGTTGTCATCATCAGCAGCAAAGCCTTCAGTTAGCCAAACTAGCCAAAATCGACAAAAGAATTGAAGGTTGGCAGTCAAAGCTTCTATCCCAAGGCGAACGGCTAACTTTTGTCAACTTATTTCTCTCTAACTTACCAACTTTCTTTCTATTTTCAAAGCTCCTAAATGGGTGCTTAAACGAATAGGGGGCGGGTCGTGTCTTGTGAACTGGAGAAATGTATATAAGAGGAAAAAAGAAGGCGGACTGGGGATCAAAGATTCGGAGGTGATGAATACAGCACTACTAAGAAAATGATGGTGGAAATTCTATTCAGAACATGATCAACCTTGGAACAAACTAATTAGGACATTATATTATACCAAAAGGAAGCCGCTTAAAGAAGGTTCCTCATTCAAACCATGCACGCAATGGTGGAGAGACATAGTTAGATGTAGAGCCATCTTCAAACGTGGAATATCTATTTCCTTAGGAGATGGTAAAAACTTAGCTTTTTAGAAGGATCACCGGGTCAATGATGGCCTCGATGTTCCACCTACTTGCATATTTTTCTAAATGTCCGGAACAAAGAATTAATAGTCAATGATTGCTAGGGTAAAAAAGGATGGAAATAGGGTACGATTCTAAGAGGATTAGCAAGTCCCTCCCCACCAACAGTGAACTTGATTACAGAAATAAAGGATGTGTTAGCAAACGTGCAAATGTATAACAATCCCGACTTGATAAGCTGGCAATGGGCCCCTACTAGCCACTTCTCTGTCAAATCCTTATATAACTTTCTTTCAGATGGCGGTATGAGAGACCCACACAGTAACCACATTTGGAAGCTTAAAATTCCAGTGAAGGTCACGATTTTTATTTGGTTAGTACTCAAAATGGTTTAGTGCTAAAAAAAAGGTGCTCACTGCAGACAACCTTTTTAAATGGGGTTGGATAGGAGAACAACTATGCGTGCTTTGTGCCAATGAAGTTGAAACCTGCGACCACCTATTTTCAAGATGTTTCTACTTTTGGCATCTACTTTTTTACTCGACGAATGACTTGCCTACCACGTCACCTGAGTAGGGTGTAACAGGGTTTTGGGAGAAATGCTACAGTAATATTGACAGCCGAAGTCGAATAAATGAACTCACCAAACTTTCAGCTACATGATGAGCAATCTGGCTAGAAAGAACTAGTGTTATCTTTAGGGGACGAGGCTCAAGCCCAACTAAAGTTCTTTACCATAAACATTCCCCTTCTTTCCTTCCTCTCCTTCTATATCTCTCTCTATTTTTTTGATGTTTTTTTTTCTCTTTCCTTGAGGCCTTGGCCGCCTCACCAATGTTGCCAAGTTCATACCATTTTATGAATGAAGCGGGTAGCTTGCTACCTTTCTCTCAAAAAAAAAAAAAAAAACCAAAATCTTTTTAAAGAAGATTGTATAAATGTTTACCCAAACCTATCCCCTCTACCTTCAAATGCACTAACTTGAAGGGCATGCCAACTATTACTAAACAAGGGCGGAGGACTCCTGTGATGCAGAATGCTACAGTCAACCCTGGCCAACCCAGACAGATTAACTGATTTGATTAGTGAGATAAGCGGTTGCTTGCGAAGAGGACTATGTTGACCACTAACTCAGAGTACGTTGAGCTGGTTAACATAGTCTACAGTCAAAAAGGTTCTCTACTAACATTCGTGATTACAGTCAAAAAGGTTCTCTACTAACATTTGTCTTTACCTTTCCGTCTTCTGAAGTTGTAATAACCGGCAATACTCCATTAGACACATGAGCTATAAACTCTCTTAAGTTACTATGCATTAAAAATTGAAAATTTCTTAGGAAGTAATACAGATCATTCTAGACAAGGAAGCTCTTCTTCTCAAAGAGAAGGAACAAGACTGGACAGTCAGACACTGCAGATACTCCCCAGAACGCTTGATACTATTTATACTTCTAAGTGCTCTAGACTATCAAACAATTATTTTGATATTACCGCATTTCATCTTTTTTATGCTTATAAACAATGTAATATTCGTCTACATCTATCAGTACATACATCGATCACATGCTGACTACAAAAATCAACTTTCCATACCAGATAAATAGATAACATGATATGTTAATAACCATCATCCTCAATATATCAAACAGTCCTCTAATACAGGATTAGAAACAAGTATAAATACCAGAGGACTGAATATATATATCTCAACTGTGAAAACTGCAATTCTTCAAATTCAGTTCAGAGCGTTAGATATGCATTCCCATTGGGTCATTAATCTCAAATTTAGACACTAACCACCGTGTAGTGTGGAGATAAACACCACCACATCCTTCTCTTCCAGAACCGCATCAAGGTTCCCACATAGTTCCCAATCGCAGTCGTTTATCAGGACAAGAACACCAGGTCTCCTGCAGATCGAAATCAACCCAAACAATTCTTAGCCACTAAAACAATCCCAGAAGCCACATCAAAACAACAATTTTGCCCCTCTATTATATGTATATATATAGATCAGAGCATAAGAACCTACACAGATTCTGCTTTCATGAACATCTCGGGCCTCTCCTTAATCAAATTGCTCTTAATCCAAGAGAGCAGGTCTCTCATAATCAACTGGACCGCACTCGACAAGGTGACATCACAAATTAAGATCCATCAAAGCCATAAATTTAACAATTAGAGGTAAAAATAGGATTTTGTTTTTTTTCTAAAAAAAAAAAAATTAGCTTGCTTAGGGTTTGTGGTGTGTGATACCTTATTATCTCCGGATTTTGCGTCTACATCGACATGATGGATCTTAACGGAGTTGCAGAGAAGCTCGAGGCCACCGCTGCATCAGAGATTAGGGATGAACAAAATTTGTACCAGAGATTAGAGATGGAGAGCGAGATAGAGAGGGAGAGAGAGGGAGATTAACAAGGGAGATCAACAAACCCGAACTCGAGAGTGAGACGCATCTACTGATCGTTTTCGATCGATCGATCGATCACGAGAAATTGAAGATGTTGTCGTGGATTAGAATTTAGAAGTCCCCCTACTCGAAGGAAAGAGAGAGGATTAGGATGGATGGGATAATAAAAAATCGAGCGATTAAAAACGACGCAGCATCGATTCTTCGTACCACGAACACAAGAACCAGGTCTGTGTTGTTGAGACTTGAGAGTCGGAATCGAAATTCAAATGATTTATCATTTTATTTTATTCGGTTAACCATCTCAGTGAAAATTGGAATGAATTATTTTTATTCTTGGTGTTTGGATTAAATTAATATACTAATTTTATTTTTATAATAATATATTAGATTAAATTAAAACTAAAAATTAAATATTAAAAATTTATATTAAAATTTTAAATCTATTTTTTAAAATTAAAATTTAAATGAACAATTCAAAATATACAACTAAATTTCGATTTAATCAAATTCAAACTTAAAATTATAATTTTAATTTCAATTTGAATCCATAAATTTAATTTAAAATTTAAATAAAATTTGAATAAAACTTTAGATTTTAAATTTAAATTTATAAATTAGATTGGAATTACTTGATTGAAATTTAATTTTTAATTTAAGTTGAAATTAAAATTAAAATTTATAAATATAATTTTTTTAACTTAAACTTATATTTACAAAAGAAGCTTTAAAAAAAAATAAATTTAATCCGAACAAATACATTTCGTTCGGATTCAATTTTCAATCCGATCTTCTAGACTGTATTTGAAAAAAAGAGTAATCGGAGAGATTCCCATTTATCCGAAAATCGAAATCAGAATGAAAATCCTGCATAACAAATACGGACAAATAGATTCGTTCATTCCAATTTTATTCTAGGGTGAAAAATGATAGAACTAAACCGAACAGTAAAACATGAGCTCTCCTTTTCTTATTTCTTTTTCTTTTAACAGGGTTGGGGAAGCACTGATATTTGACTGTGGAACACAACTACACAAAACATAAGGGACGCGTTATCGTACCCTAACCAGCTACTCTAATTACTAGGTATAAATACGTGTATTTTATTTAGTGCAATGTATAATTTATTTGATTGTATGTATGCGATCTAGATGTACATTTAAAAATTTTATGTGCTTGTATATGAAATAATGTCTCTAGTATTGAAAAGAATAAAGTTTTCATTTAGAGATAATTAGGAAGGTAAAAATACTTTTTATTTAAACTTACTTTATTCAACTACCAGTTGAAGCTCGTTTGCAGTTACAACTGCAATAATTGGAGCAAATATACCAAACTACACATCGAAGTTGAATCCGCATGCAGTTGCAATATGAAAGAAAGCGTGTAACATGGTCTTGCCACCTCTGACTTGGGAAAAATTCAAGAATGCAACGGGTATATTAATGACGTGGCGTAACAAATCAATTAAATGTCTTCTTTTAGGAGTGTATGTCCCATCATGACTTGGCCCATGCCCGGCACGAATTGTTACTGGATGTATGCGAGGCTGGGCCGGACGGCCTGTCTTTAACCCAGAAGTGTACAAGAAGAGGACCCACTGAAAAACATCAGACTTTGTTTTTATTGACAAATGGTTGTCTACTACAATCGCTTGCAGTCATTCTGATAAAGATGTCGGTAAATTAAACTAATGAAATGATTGTCACATGGCATTGTCCAGCTGGGCACAAAGTCACTGTTAGTGGGTCTTGTTGGTGCTCGATGAATTGGTTTAGGTGTTACAGCTAAGTCTGATAAACTTGGATTATAGTGCGCAGACTCTCGCCATGACATCTTTAAAATAGTTAAATTCCTTGTAGAATTATGGGAATTTTTACTCTTGATGATTGTAATTTTCTTTCCAAAATTCTATTGGCCATAATTTTTTTTTCTTATAGTTCATTTTTACATTTAAAACATAAAGAAGTTTAATTAGGTTTCTGAAAAAGCGTGTGTAGGATTGTTCATAGTTGTGTTTTACAAAACAGCAGTAGTGATTATTAGCCTGAGTGTATACGATAAAATTCGATTCACTTAATAAAGATGACGATAATTGCTGAAAAATGGTTTGTGGCTTGGATCTAGACCAAGTCTCTTTCGATTATAGCCACTTATGATAGAAAAGTTATGTAGTTTTAATTTTTAGTACAAAGATAAATTATTTGATAGAAGTTAAATAATAATAATAATAATATTAATAATAATAATAATAACTATTTAAATAGTATTTTGTTAAATTCTACGTTGCATATATAGCTGTTCATCGGGCATCCTATTACCACTATCACGTTGCAATGCACGTAGTAATACTAAATTAAGTTGAACTGGTCGATTCCGGTTGAGCATGCAACTTTTATTAGTTTGCTAATACATCTATAACTTAAGCCGAATCCTAATTAATTATTCATCATTAACATAAACAAATTGGGGGAAAAAAAAAAAGAAAGAGAAAAGAAGACATTAACGAAGTAGATCGGAATCTCCTGAGATAACAATGGCGACCAGAGGAATTATATCTCAACTCCACATTTTTCTGAATGCACGCGCAGTTGAGAGGGAGAGAGGCGTGGAGTACCTGCAACATCTACGGACACAGTGGGTGACTATAAAATGGGTTTCATTTTAGAATGGCTCCTCGCGGACCACGGCCCCGCATTTCCGAACCCCGAGCACGTGTCCGCAAGACCCGCCCCGCCGAGCCAGATGTTCCCCACCGCATAAACTAATCGAGCCACGCCGGTTGCTATTCTCACCCCATCTGCAATGCAACCGCACTTCAATCCCAAATTCCCTTTTTATTTCCTCCTAAGTTAAAGTGTCCTAGTATGGTTCAACGTAAAATTGTTAAAAAAAAAACTAAATTATATAAAAATTTTCACTCGTTTTTTTTTTTTTTTTTTTCTGCTATTTAAAAAGCTATACTTTATTCTTTTAAAATATAAAAAATATCAACAAGTAGTACGGTATGACAAAATAACTAAATTACCTCATATTCTTCATCTTCTCCTCCTCCCCTTTAATAGCATAGCACTCGTTAGATCATACTATTCAACCAACCACCCACTTAATCCTAGGGATCCCACATCATTCTAACCGCACATCTCTCAATCAAGCGGTCAAAAACTTGGTAGCATCAATGACTTTGTGGTATTAATAACATAAGAGCCTAGTTCTCACTCTCTCTCTATATATATATAGAAAGAGAGAGAGAGAGAGAACTAGGCTCATTATCTGCTACCAGTTTTTGGCTATTGGATTGAGAGATGCGGGGATGATGTGGACCCTCTAGAGTTAAGTGGGTGGTTGGTTGAATAGTATAATCTAATGGGTGAAAATCATCAAAGGGGTGAATCTAACGGTAGAAAACTTGGTAGCACTAAGTGATTCGTGCTATTGATAGCATAGCATAGACTCTCTTCTCTCTCTCTCTCTCTCTATCTAGAGAGAGAGAGAGTCCTAGCTTATGCTATCAATAGCACGAAGCATCTTGCTACTAAATTTTCCGCCGTTAGATCCACCCCTTTGGTGATTTTCATCCGTTAGATCATACTATTCAACCAACCACACACTTAACCCTAAGGGCCCACATCATCCTAACCGCACATCACTCAATCTAATAGCCAAAAACTTGGTAGCACCAATAACTTGATGCTATTAATAGCATAGTAGCCTAGTTATATATAGAGTTTTGCTAGAATACTATCGGTAGTAAACGAGCCGTTTTACTACCAATTTGTTTTCGATGATAGAGCTTCCAAATCGACGATCGGCTCCGTTAAACATGATCTATACCATTTGAAGTGTTTAAAAATCAAATTTCAAATCTTTTCGACATTATTTGCCCGATGATCAAAGGGTTTCAAAATTTGTAATTTTAATGGTCGATAAGAGCGTTTTCTCGTTAACGGCGTAAAGATATCCAAATCAATTAAATTTTTGTTAGAAAATTTTTTAAACTATTTAAAACAAGATCTATACTCTTGATCTTGATTACAAGACTCCTATCATCATTTTTTAAAGTGTATTCATTTTCACCATTCATTTCTGTTCACTTGATGGATAAAAAACAATATCGAAAGTGCGTGAAATTTGATTTCTAGGTAGTTTAAATGGTTTAGATCACATTTAACGGAGCCGATCGTCAATTTCGCTCTATCATCGAAAACAAATCGGTAGTAAACTACCGTTTACTACCGATAAGATTCTAGTTCAACTCGTTATATATATATATATATATATATATATATATATATATATATATATATATATATATATATATATATATATATCTGCGCACACGAAAACAATTCGTGGGTGGGAATATCACACCAACTCATACACTCCGCCCGCTCTCTCGCCAGACGCAATCCCCCCGCCCCGCGGATCTCTGCCGGCTCGAACCGCCGGCCCAAAAATCCGAAAAAAGGGAGAAAAAGCAGCAGCAGGCGGATGGGGCTAGAGAGCAACGGCGCGGTGCCGGCGGCGGACGATCAGGGCGGCGGGGCGGCGGGGGCCCTGAAGTTCCTGATCTACGGGCGGACGGGGTGGATCGGGGGCTGCTGGGGCGGCTGTGCGGCGAGCGCGGAATCGCGTTCGCGTACGGCGCCGGCAGGCTGGAGAGCCGCGCGCAGCTGGAGGCCGACCTCGACGCCTGCCGCCCCACCCACGTCTTCAACGCGGCCGGCGTCACCGGCCGCCCCAACGTCGACTGGTGCGAGCGCCACCGCGTCGAGACCGTCCGCGCCAACGTCGCCGGCACCCTCACCCTCGCCGACGTCTGCCGCGACCGCCGCCTCCTCCTCGTCAACTTCGCCACCGGCTGCATCTTCGAGTACGACCACCTCCACCCCCTCGGCTCCGGTCTCGGCTTCACGGAGGACGACGCCCCCAACTTCCTCGGCTCCTTCTACTCCAAGACCAAAGCCATGGTATGTTGCGCGCATGGTATCTTTTGAGTAGATCTGATCCGGGATACCAGGCACAGCAATAGCCATTCACTGCCACTCAAGATAGCTTAGCTTAGCTTAGCTTAACTCTGAATGATAATTCGAGACCAAATTTCCGAATCTGACCCCTCTCTATTAGTACCTAGTTGTTCTTTTGTCCTTTTTCCTCTGACTCGTCTAACAAATTCTGAAGCTTTTCTAAGATCTGTGGAAAAAAAAAAAAATCTCCTCTTCTGCAGACAAAATTCCGTTGTCTCTTTGCGTTGGTTAGATCTTAGGAATGACTCCTAATTCCGTATTTGCGGCGACGTTTTGAGAGTTGATGATCTCCTATGTACATCGGATTCTGGCGAAAATGGCGATCCATAGTTGACCTAACCAATTGTAAATCTACATTTGCATTTTCTTAGCATAAATCCAATACGTCTAAGAAGAGGTTATGTGGAATAGTAGTATCGTCTCCTCTCTTTTGTATAAAAGTTTAAGAGTGTTAAAGCGTTTTTAGAGTGAATTAGTCTCAAGGAGGCCTTTTTTCTTCAAGGGAGTCAAAAACACCTTCCCCTGCTGAGAAATGTCTTGGCGGGACACTATCATGCCCTCGAAGTGGTCGTTGTTAAATGGATTCTTTATTCCCTTGAAATATTTCATCTTTTCGCACCCGTCCATCACTATTTCTTTTTGCTTTTACATAAGTTGACTAATCTATTTGGCTTAATAGTTTGCATTCTTGTTGACCTTTTATAAATTTATTGAGTCTTCTACGTGCAATATATTCTTATCTATAGTGACGAAATGTAATGCGTGTTACGACTTACGAGTCCAACTCATCTAAAAAGCATTTGACACCTTGCAAAGTACACAAGCTATCTTATGTAGCCAATTGCCAATATGGTTGGTAAAAATTACGTATACATATCTCAGAACACTGCAAATAGATTCCTGCAAAATTATTCATTTACATTACCGTGTCGTTGGATGTACTCAAAGTTACATATATGCTAGTGGAAGTTACAAATATTTTGACAGAATCATCGATGTTGCCTTATTTACACCTGGCTTTGAATCGGAATGAGTCTTTTATTATCTGGCATTTATGCAACAAAACGACTTTTGAACAACATTTATACAGTAGTAGAGATTCTTTCAAGATACATATGTAAAAACCGAGTATAATTATCGACCATGTATGGAGCATTCGAATTTACTGGGAACATACATATGAATACATAATTTGGCAATTAATAGTGAGAGATGGACATAAACAGAGGCCCCTTCTTATTCAAATCTTACAACTTTAGTAAAACACAATCTTTATTTTTTTTTCATACCACAAATAGCACTATCTTGTACTCTCATATTTCTTTTCTTGTTTAAAGTGCTTTTTTTAAATAAAAAAAAATGGTAATAAATGTACACATTCAATTGCTAGTGCTGTCACATATGGTTTCACTACAAGTACAGACACAATTAATAAGGATAAAATGTACTGGTGGTCCTTGTAACTGTTTTGATATTGCTACTGTTTTTCTTAAATTTATCATAAATTATTAAACTTTAGCCCTACTTATTAAATAAGTTTCATTTCTGTTAGAGCATAATCTTTTGATCATAATTGAAAGCGCTGTAGAGTATTTTTTACCACCTTTGAGGTCATATCTAGTACTGCAATGTCTATGACACCTCTTGTGTGATGAATATGGCGTTGTTGAGTGGGTCTGATCCAGGATATTAGGAGATTGGTATATCAGGGACAACAATAACCCTTCACTACTCTAGATGGCTCTAGGTGATAATTTAAAACCAGGTTTGTAAATCTGCCTGTTCTGTTAGTAGTTCTTTTGTCCTGTACAGCAGGGTTAGTTTCTCCTTTGTCATGCTAGCCAGTTTCCTCTGACTCGCCTTACCAATTTTGAGGCTTTTCTAAGATATCTGGAAAAAGCTCTTCTGTAGAAAAAATTCCGGTGTCTGTTTTCATTGGTTAAATATTACGAATGACTTCTAATTGCATATTTACGATAAATTATAAATTTCTCTCTAACAATAAGCTATCACAATGTTTTGAGATCATTGCTGTCTTTGCCGACTGTAAGTCTGCATTTTCCTAATTTGGATATCCAGGATGTAAAATGATGTTAGAAACTTCAGAAAGCATCTGTAACACTTCTTAGCGTAACTCCAATATATCTAACAGAGGTTATCCACTAGAGGACATATCCGTAGATAGTACTATCGTCCTCCCTTTTGTATAAAGTTTAAGAATGCTAAAATGTTTTGGAAGTGGATTAGTCTTAAGGAGGTCCTTTTCTTGGATAGAATCAAAGACACCTTCCCCTGCCAAATGATGTGTTTGTTCCTTTAAGATATTTCTCTTTTTACTGCCATCCTTCATTATTTCTTTGCTTCTATGTAACCTGACTAGTCTATTTTGCTTAAGAGTTTTCATTCTTGTTTGACTTTTCGTCCATGAACTACCTCTTTGCTTACGGGCCCATTTAGCACAATCTACCAAGTAGCCAGGTGGCATCCTTCATGGGATTCTTAGTATGTGAAGAAGATGGAATTCAAAGAGTTATTCTGCCTTCTGTGAACTTCCAGATGCACCATCAGTTCTTCGTTCTACCATGATTTACATACTAGCAAAGAAAAAATTCTTTGTCATTGACTGCTATTCTTTAACAAATCACTTTCTATTGCTACTTGTGGACTGCTATTGGTGAAAGTTTCATCTCTAACTTTGCACTTCAACGGTGGTTTTCCGTCATTTATTATTGACAGGTCGAAGAGCTTCTCAAAAACTACGAGAATGTCTGTACTCTTCGCGTCCGGATGCCAATTTCATCCGATCTATCAAACCCACGCAATTTCGTCACCAAAATCACCCGGTATGAAAAGGTCGTCAACATTCCAAACTCCATGACCATCTTAGACGAACTCCTCCCCATCTCGATCGAAATGGCGAAGCGAAACCTCACCGGGATCTGGAACTTCACTAACCCCGGCGTGGTCAGCCACAATGAGATCTTGGAGATGTACAGGGACTACATAGACCCAACCTTCACCTGGAAGAACTTCACTTTAGAGGAGCAGGCGAAGGTGATAGTCGCTCCTAGGAGCAACAACGAGCTTGATGTCACCAAATTGAAGGAAGAGTTCCCGGAACTCCTTCCTATTAAGGAGTCGCTCATTAAATACGTGTTTAAGCCAAATCAGAAAACATCCAAGGCTTGAGGACTATCGGAGACACTCTCTTCCTTTTAGTTATTTTTATTTCAATTTGTTGTGGAGTAGTGTATTATTCATTAATAAACATGAAATGGTGGCTCATCTCTGGTAATAGCCTTTGACTTCTTATGTGTAACAGTATGGAAAGGCGAAAAAAGATTTAATGCTGGAAATTGACACTTTCTGTTTAGTTGTTCTGTCAATTAAGTTGGGCGATCTCAGAGTAATTCCGATGATGTGTAATGTTTTCTTTGTTGTACTATAACTAGAGTTGGTGTTACTTCTGAAACTATTATTATCAGCTTTTACTTCTTTCACTTCCACGGAGAACAAACGAGCACCCATTATGTATATCTTTGCTGTTGAGGCTTTTGATGCCAACTTTGTTTATAGTATCTGTTTTCGATTATATCCCAACTGAAGTAGCAAGTTTGATATGAGTTGATGCTGATCAAATATTCGGCAGGGAAATTTTTTTTTGATGCCTTCCTTCTCAGCCAGTGGTTTAAATTTGAAGGTTCAATTCGCCCATAAAACTGAAAGATTCACTTCTAAAATCTGGAAAAGTGTGAACTTGATGAATAGTTAAGATTTTACAGGTTAGGATAACTCGGCATGCATGAAGAGTCTCTTCTTCATTATTTAGATTTCTGCGTAGTGAACCTTCGCCGTGGTGGAAATTGATCATTCTTTTAGATGGAAGGGATGGAACACAATGTTTCAGCAATGACAGGAACTTGTTAATTTCATGCTATGCCCAAGGAAATAATGTTCTACCACTTTGTACGAAAACTTCTATTCAGTCCAATTAATGGATACATAATTGTTTTACTTTATATGATCTAGCTAGAATTATTCATTGTTTCCACATCTTTTGATAAGACCCGAATTCAGAAAGGCTAGTTTTCCTCTACATTATCAATCCACAATTCAATTTGATCTTAAAAAAGAACGAAAGATAAATTAACAACCACAACCAACAATACTGAAAACATTTAAAATCACAGCATTAAAAAAGATAAACGAAAAGGAGAGGCCACAGGCCAGGCTTATTATTTTGGGAAATTTTGTGAACAATATCTTGTACAAGAGAAAAAGATACCACGAAGTTTGATTTATTAGGGAAAATGAGATGCTAGTTTTGCATGTTACGAATACTTGTTATTCTAGAAGATGACAATAGGACTCCTTACAACATACTTAGTTGACACCCACCTAAAGGCTCCTTCAGTGTGCGTCGTTGTTTTAGGATCCCAACTCAAGCTTACTGTAAAGCTCTTCGTCTCCTTTAACTTGGAAAACTCCAATGTCTTTGGTGACACACTCACAGATATATCTTTCGGCGTATCGATCGCTACGGTGTACGTCGAGCGTTCCTCTTCCACATTCGTCAGCGTCCGATTCACGGTTAGGTGGCCTAGCTCTAGGCTAACAGCTATAGATGGATAGTTCAGCTCGGCCTCGCTGATCTTCTTTATCGTCGCGCAATTGATCTTACGATGAGTGATGGCTTCAACTTGCTGGTCTGTGTAACCCAGTCCACAAAGGTAAGGTATGTAATCGTCGGCACGCAGGTCGTAAACAAGACCGGGGTTAGCAGCTTTCGACGGATTCACGTGGCCGGCGCCCATGGCAAAAAAGCTTGCGGGCTGCAACGTCTCGTCCATGATTGGTTTGCCGTCGTGGTCAGTCGTATCCGATGTCGTCAAGATAGCCGACTTGATCGCTGCGGGCGACCAATCCGGATGCGCGCCTTTGATCAGCGCTGCAATGCCACTCAGATGGGGGGTGGACATCGAAGTCCCGGATATGATATTGAAAGTCGTGGAGGTAACATTTGTTTCTGATGGTGGCCCAACTTGGTGAGGCCATGCGGCAAGAACGTTCAGACCGGGGCCAATGATGTCAGGCTTCAGAATGCCGGGGCTCGCGAGGTTAGGCCCCCGAGAAGAGAAGAAAGCAATGACGGGAGCAGGGGAAGTTCCTAAACTGGTGCCTTGGAAAGAAATTGTGGCGAGCGGTTTATCCGTCGAGTTGATGTACGAAACTATCTTCGATCCGTTGATATAGCTCACGTCTGATGCCGGGAGATAGTGAGCTTCCGCAAGCGTCGTGCATCCGTCGGTCTCTTTGTTTAAGATAACGAGTGCAGCACCGCCTGCGTCCATGACTATGCCGCCTATTTCAGTCCTCTTGCCAGCTCGATCGCAGACGACCATCTTTCCTGTGACATTACTACTAGACAGGGAGGGAGGATCGCAGTTAGAGAGATGAGAACCTATCGGGTACACGAGGGGAATCATTTTGGAGGGAAAGCCGGCGGGTTGAAATGCTGATTCTCCTTCCACCTCTTGGCCGTTGCCGAGCTTCACGGTCGCCTTTATCTTTCGATCCATGCTGCTTGCCCCGACCGTCAGGATCCATGGTGCCTCATTGCTGAGCGTGCTATGCGTCGGGCCGGCATTGCCTGCAGCGCAGCTTACGAAGACCCCCTTCTCCATCGCGCTGAAGGCGCCGATGGCGATCACGTCGTCGGAGAAAGGATTCGATTCACCCCCGAGGGAGAGAGACAGCACATCCACCCCGTCGTCTATCGCGGCGTTGATCCCAGCCAGGACGTCGGATGTATAGCAGCCTGCAGACTGACAAACTTGGTACATCGCGATGTGCGCGTACGGCGCCATGCCGACGGCCGTGCCGTTGCCATTCCCGAGTACGTTTGCTTTCTTCACGAAATTCCCTGCAGCTGTGCCTGCAGTATGAGTCCCGTGCCCGACGTAGTCGGTAGGCTGTCCTTTGCGACCTTGGTAGAACTTTCTCGCCCCGATGAGCTTATTGTTGCAGTAAGGTTTTTCGAAGTTACAAGACCCCTTCCACTTAGGAGGCGGAGAAGGTATTCCTGTGCCATCAAAGGAAGGGTGACCGGGTTTGATCCCGGTATCGAGAACTCCGATAATGACCCCTTTGCCCATGCCGTTGGTGTCCCAGAATCCATGAGGACCTTGTAGACCCAAGAATTCCGGCGTACGTGTGGTCAAGAGAGACAGAATGCGGTCGGGATAGACCTTCAAAGCGCCCTCTTTCTTCTCCACGTATCTGACTTCGTCCTCCGTTAAGTTCGCCGCGAACCCGACGATCGCAGAGCTGTAAGTGTAGATAAGTCGCGAGTCTGCTACGTCTGCAGGGGTCGGCGGCAGGAATGATCTGTACCAGTTCGTCAGATCTTTGGAACGTACAAAGGGCGTATTTTCAGGCGCACGAACACGAACAATGTAAGTGCGACGTTGCAAACCATCTCCTCTAATAGCAAAGAAGGCGAGCACGGTCGCAGAGAAGAGGAAGAAACATGTTGTTGCACTGTGGCTCTCCATGGCGCAATGAGGAGAAGGTGAAAGAGATAGAATAAGTTAGTCGCTACGAGTAGTGATTTATAGGCTGTGTCGATTGGAAGAGCTTACGAGAGTTATTGGCAAGTAGTAACTAAAATAAAACTTGGCGACAGTTTGGGAAGGATTTTAACTGTACAGTATATCAAAAAAAAAAAAAAAGGGAATATACATTAATGTAGTGGATTCATTTTTGGATTTTGAATATCTTTAGGACTACATGAAATTGAAGGGGTACGTTAATTTGCATACCACAGAAAAGGGTGAGTGCATTGCAATTAAGTTCACACATTAGGACAAACTTAAGGTGGTCAAATGGAAGTTAAAGCAGTAAAAACCTTGTCCTTTTAAATTCATGATATACTTATAGATGAATTAGATTTAAGCAATAATTTTTACTATAAAATAATAATGAAAATAAAATGTTACTGAAAGTTCAGAAACTAGAAGAAAGTGACACTAGAACTTTGAACCTTGAATATCAAATTTAATTATTCGACGAGTAAATTAAAATTTGAGTTGAAGTTTATGTAGTAATGAAAATTACCTGCGCTGCTTTAGAGCAAGCAATGTTATTCGTACACTCTATATTCTGGTGTAAAATGTGCATTCGAATTAATTTGGGTGAGTTGGACCAATCTACTTATCTTGTCAACTTTTTTAATAAAAATTTCTGAAGAACTAATAAATTTTTGAGTTTTTAGGAAGTAATTAAGATGTACAACCTATTATAGATTGTATGGATGGCATTTTGCTTTCCTTTATACTCTCATTCCTTTTTTTATTGAGAAGAGTCTATAGAAAGGTATTTATGCTTGCAAACCACTGATTTAGCATGTTTTAAAACAAGGGTAAATTATATAGGAGGTCCCTAACCTTTCACTCAAGTTTCTATTGAGTCTCTAATTAAGTAATTACAGCTAATTATTATAATATTTTTTTTCTTATAGCCAAGTTTCAATTTAATCTTTAACTTTCTAATTGTCGCAATGAGGTCATTAATCTCCTCTGATAATTTAATTTGGATCCCTTCCTTTCCAATCTTCATTAAGTTGGATAGGATTGATCACCTCTGTAATAACACAGTATAGATAAATTTTGAACATTGATCAAGCAACAGATTGTTTTTTTTTCTTTTCTTTTTTGCTATTAATTTTATAAATTTTGAATATTGACCAAGTAGTGAAGGATGCACGGAAGCATTATAGGCATGTTTGTTTCGACGTAAGTAGACTTGGGGTGAAAATAGTTTTTGAATTGAAGTGGAGTTGGGATGAAAATTAGTTCACTTCTGCTGTTTATTTCCAACTGTGGAAGTGCAGTTCTGCGAATTCTGTTGTTTGGTTGGTAGAAAGTAGATGACGTAAAAATTCTCCACCCCGGTGTACTTACCTCCAAAGTAATATTATTATCTATTTTGTAACTTATAGTGATTAATAAATTATAATAAATAAAAATTAATATAATTATATATGTATATAATTATATATATGTATAATTATAAAATAAAATTTTAAAAAATTATATTATTTGTTTGCATATAAATTATAATAATGCAACAAATAAAATTATAAAGTTAAAAAATTATTAAAATTTAACAAATTTATTTTTCATTATTTTCTAAATATACAAATTAAACAAAAATATATATTAAAACTTATCTCATTAAATTTGATCATATTTTAGAAGAGGTAACCCTAACACATTAATCTATTCTTGTCTTTTTTGCGCTTCACCATAATTGACTTCGCTCCATGGGAGGGCGAAGTCAAGTTCATTATTTTAGGTGAACTGGACTTTCGGGCGTAATAAAGTTACGGTAAAACCAAACAATAAAGTGATCAGTTTTCATCGAAAATCACTTCCCCGTCCCACTTCCACCCTACTTCCGGCGAAACAAACAGCCCCTAACTGTCTAAGAACGAAAAATTTCTAAATAAAAAAAAAAAGAAAACAAATAAATATGCAAATCATGTTGCCGATCTAAATGTTGATAGAGTAGATGCGCCTTAACAAAGCCAAATTCGGTCTTTAGATTAATCAACTCGAAACTCCACACTAATCTTTAATTAATCATTTCTTGATTGAAACCCTTCCTTAAAATAGAATGATAAGAAACGCAGAGCGTTAAGAAAAATCAACAAACGATCTAACAGGAAGATGAAGAAAGACGAATCAAGTTGTACAAACAGAAATTAACAAACGGTTTGATGATTTCTAAGGTGAGGAAGTTGGGCCCTCTGGAGGAGAAGGCCGCGACCACCGACGACGGGCGGATGCCGACCTTGGTTCCTTGGAACGTCAGCAGTCGGTTGCTGAACGGACTTCGCGTAGTGCTTGATCACTTCTCCGGCGGCCCGCCGACGGCCACAGCTGGCAAGAGGTGGCCGTCAGCGACGAGCTCCTCGCCGTTGGCCGCGATGTCGGTCAAAATCATGCCGACGCACCTGGCCTTTCTGGACACGGGGGCTGATGCCGCGGTCACATATGAAGATCTAGCCGGCGACGGCCTGGGGATCCTGCGTTCCTTCGAGGTAGAGCGACCTCGGATCGGGGCCGCTCGAGTTGGCGCCCATGTAGACCACGGGGTACTGCCGTTGCTCGGAGAGGTTGCGGCGGCCCCTGTAGAGCGAGACGCCGGTGGAGTTGGCCCCGCCGCCGAGCTCGACGGTGGTCGGGAAGTCGCGATCCATGGTGCTGGCGGCGACGGTGGTTATCCAGGGAGAGACGTTGGTGAGGCTGATGGGGTCCGGCCCGCCGTTCCCCGCCGAGCAGGCGACGAAGACGCCCATCTCTATCCCCTCGAACGCGGCGACGGACAGGCTGTCACGGTAGTATGAGGAGACGCCGCCGTCGAGGGAGATGGAGAGCACGCTGTCATGGACCGAGCAAGGTAGAAGAGAAGGATTAGGGTTGGAGTAGGAGAAGAGAGGTGGAATCGTGGATAAGGCGAATCTACGGTTACAATGGATAAAGGCGGCGGAGTGTCTAGGCAGTAGGCAGTAGGCAGATGGGAATCGGGCAGTAGGCGGGTCGGGTATAAGAACAACCCGCATCACCAACTGACAGAAGAAAGGACTTAATCCAAGATGGATAGAAAGTGATCTTGAGGCCCATCCCATTCGAGATTATAGCTAGCCCACTAGGAACCCACTTGCAGCCACAAGGCCCACAACTCCAAGAAATAGCAGTGGAGCACGAGAGAAAGTTCGAAGCGATAAGTGGAAGGATAGAAGCAATTCGAAATGAGGGGCAATTAAGTACATTATGAAGCTATGTGTAGGAAATCAGCCAACACCTCTAAGAAGCTGGAAAGGCGTAACAGTATGGAAATGGTGGTTCATCTCTAGTATTAGACTTTGTCTTCTTACGCGTAACAGTATGGAAAGGCGAAAAAAGATTTAATGCTGGAAATTGACACTTTCTGTTTAATTGTTCTGTCAATTAAGTTGGGCGATCTCAGAGTAATCCCAATGAATGTTTTCTTTGTTGTACTATAACTAGAGTCGTTGGTGTTACTAAAGCGGGTAGCGTGCTATCTATCTCTCAAAAAAAAAAACATTGTTTATAGTATCTGTTTTCGATTATATCCTAACTGAAGTAGCAAGTTTGATATGAGTTGACTGCTGATCAAATATTCGGCAGGGAAATCTTTTTTTGATGCCTTCCTTCTCAGCCAGTGGTTTAAATTCGACGGTTCAATTCACCCATAAAACTGAAAGATTCACTTTTAAAATATGAAAAAGCGTGATCTTGATGAACGGTTAAGATTTTACATACAGGTTAGGATAACTCGGCATGCATGAAGATTGAAGAGTCACTTCTTCATTCTTTAGATTTCTGCGTCGTGAACCTTCACCACGGTGCAAATTGATCATTCTTTAGAGGGAAGCGAATGGAACACAATGTTTTAGCAATGACAGGAACTTGTTAATTTCGTGCTATGCCCAAGGAAATAATGTTCTACTACTTTGTACGAAAACTTCTATTCAGTCCAATTAGTTGATACACAATTGTTTTATTTTATATGATATATTTAAAATTATTCATTTGTTTCCGCATCTTTTGATAAGACCCGAATTCAGAAAGGCTAGTTTAATTTCCTATAAATAATCAATCCACAATTCAATTTGATCTTTAAAAAAAGAAAGAAAGAAAAATTAGCGACGACAACCAACTATATATATTGAAAACATTTAAAATCACAGCATTAAAAAAGATAAACGAAAAAGAGAGGCCACAGGGCTCATTATTTTGGGAAATTTTGTGACCAATATCTTGTACAAGAGAAAAAGATTCCACGAAATTTGATTTATTAGGGAAAATGAGATGCTAGTTAATTTTGCATGTCATAAATACTTGTTATTCTAGAAGATGACAATAGGACTCCTTACAACATACTTAGTTGACACCCACCTAAAGGCTCCTTCAGTGTGCGTCGTTGTTTTAGGATTCCAACTCAAGCTTACTGTAAAGCTCTTCGTCTCCTTTAACTTGGAAAACTCCAATGTCTTTGGTGACACACTCACAGATATATCTTTCGGCATATCGATCGCAACGGTGTACGTCGAACGTTCCTCTTCCACATTCATCAGCGTCCGATTCACGGTTAGGTGGCCTAGCTCTAGGCTAACAGCTATAGATGGATAGTTCAGCTCGGCCTCGCTGATCTTCTTTATCGTCGCGCAATTGATCTTACGATGAGTGATGGCTTCAACTTGCTGGTCTGTGTAACCCAGTCCACAAAGGTAAGGTATGTAATCGTCGGCACGCAGGTCGTAAACAAGACCGGGGTTAGCAGCTTTCGACGGATTCACGTGGCCGGCGCCCATGGCAAAAAAGCTTGCGGGCTGCAACGTCTCGTCCATGATTGGTTTGCCGTCGTGGTCAGTCGTATCCGATGTCGTCATGATAGCCGACTTGATCGCTGCGGGCGACCAATCCAGATGCGCACCTTTGACCAGCGCTGCAATGCCACTCAGATGGGGGGTGGACATCGAAGTCCCGGATATGATATTGAAAGTCGTGGAGGTAACATTTGTTTCTGATGGTGGCCCAACTTGGAAAGGCCATGCGGCGAGAACATTCAGACCGGGGCCAATGATGTCAGGCTTAAGAATGCCGGGGCTCGCGAGGTTAGGCCCCCGAGAAGAGAAGAAAGTGACGACGGGAGCCGGGGAAGTTCCTAAACTGGTGCCTTGGAAAGAAATTGTGGCGAGTGGTTTATCCGTCGAGTTGATGTACGAAAGTATCTTCGATCCGTTGATATAGCTCACGTCTGATGCCGGGAGATAGTGAGCTTCCGCAAGCGTCGTGCATCCGTCGGTCTCTTTGTTTAAGATAACGAGTGCGGCACCGCCTGCCTCCTTGACACTGGCGCCTATTTCGATCCTCGCGCCAGCTCGATTGCAGACGACCATCTTTCCCGTGACATTACTACTAGACAGGGAGGCAGGATCGCAGTTAGAGAGCCGACTAGCTGTCGGGTACACGAGGGGAATCATTTTGGAGGGAAAGTCGGCGGGTTGAAATGCTGATTCGCCTTCCACCTCTTGCCCGTTGCCGAGCTTCACGGTCGCCTTTATCTTTCGATCCATGCTGCTTGCCCCGACCGTCAGGATCCATGGTGCCTCATTGCTGAGCGTGCTATGCGTCGGGCCGGAATTGCCTGCAGCGCAGCTTACAAAGACCCCCTTCTCCATCGCGCTAAATGCGCCGATGGCGATCACGTCGTCGGAGAAAGGATGCGAATAGCCCCCAAGGGAGAGAGACAGCACGTCCACCCCGTCATCTATCGCGGCGTCCATCCCAGCCAGGATGTCAGATGCAAAGCAGCCCATAGACTGACAAACTTGGTACATCGCGAGGTGCGCGTACGGCGCCATGCCGACGGCCGTGCCGTTGCCATTCCCGAGCACGTTTGCTTTCTTCACGTAATTCCCTGCAGCTGTGCCTGCAGTGTGAGTCCCGTGCCCGACGGAGTCGGTAGGCTGTCCTTCTCCCTGACCTTGGTAGAACTTTCTCGCCCCGATGAGCTTATTGTTGCAGTAAGGTTTTTCGAAGTTACAAGACCCCTTCCACTTAGGAGGCGGAGAAGGTATTCCTGTGCCATCGAAGGAAGGGTGACCGGGTTTGATCCCGGTATCGAGAACTCCGATAATGACCCCTTTGCCCATGCCGTTGGTGTCCCAGAATCCATGAGGAGCTTGTAGACCCAAGAATTCCGGCGTACGTGTGGTCAAGAGAGACAGAATGCGGTCGGGATAGACCTTCAACGCGCCCTCCTTCTTCTCCACGTATCTGACTTCGTCCTCCGTTAAGTTCGCCGCGAACCCGACGATCGCAGCGCTGTAAGTGTAGATAAGTCGCGAGTCTGCTACGTCTGCAGGGGTCGGCGGCAGGAATGATCTGTACCAGTTCGTCAGATCTTTGGAACGTACAAAGGACGTATTTTCGGGTGCACGAACACGAACAATGTAAGTGCTACGTTGCAAACCATCTCCTCTAATAGCAAAGAATGCGAGCACAATCGCAGAGAAGAGGAAGAAACATGTTGCACTGTGGCTCTCCATGGCGCAATGAAGAGGTGGTGGATGAGATAAAATAAGTTCGTCGCTACGAGCAGTGATTTATAGGCAGTGTGGATTGGCAAGAAGTAAATAAAATAAAACTTGGCGACGGTTTGGGAAGGATTTAAACCGCACAATTAATTGGTCAAAAAAAAAAAGGTGTGTACATTAATGTAGTGGATTCATTTTTGGATTTTGAATCTTCAGGACTAAATGAAATTGAAGGAGTACATTAATTTGCATATCACTGAAAAGGGTGAGTGCATTGCAATTAAGTTCACACATTAGGACTAAGAGCTTAGTTATTTAAGGTTGTCAGATGGAAGTTAAAGCAGTAAATTAAAACTTTGTCCGTTTTAAAGTTAATTACTGCAAAAGTTCACCAACTGTATTATTGCGTTGACTTTGTTATTAGGAAATTGCTATATGTACACTGAGAGAGAATGATATGATTGACAAATTCATGGTATACTTATAGATAAATCAAATGTAAGCAATAATTTTTACTCTCAAATAATAATTAAAATAAAATATTATTGAAAGTTCACAAACTAAAAGGAAGCGACACTAGAACTTTGAACCTTAGAATATCAAATTTAAATATTCAAGGAGTAAATTGAATCTTGAGTTGAAGTTTATGTACTAGTAATTAGATCTGTCAAACGGGCGGATTGGATAATCCGCGGGCGGGTCATTGTATCCGCAGATTATTTGGACATAAATAAAATTTATCCACAAATTATTAATATATATAATAAAATGCTAGAAATGAGTATCTTATCTACGAATTGGAACCAAAAGAGTTTATAATTGACTCTACTCGTATACCATGCTAGGCGACAGTTCAATTCGATAGGAAATTATACGGAAATAATCTCGACAACAACAACAACCTGGTGCATCGGATGCTGAATTTTGGCGTATGGAACTGTGGACAAATCAGACGCAACATTGCAGCAAAGCGCAGAGAGTTCGGGGCGACTACAAAAAAAAGCTTCGCAGTTGTGATGGTTTAAAATATGGGAATCTAGCTACTAGATTGAGGGGCTTCAGTAAATCTCAGCATAATAAGATAATACTCGTCTTGATTGAAGCATCACAAAGTCGACAAGCTATTTTTCATCGACAAAAACTAAAACTGATCTTTTCTACCGAGTACAAGATTGAGCAAATCAGGCTCTCTACTGGTGGAAGAGGCGATCGAACATGGTGTTTGTGCTGCACTAACTACTCTCGCTGGATTCGACCGAATCGGCTCACAGAGGCGGCAGCCATGTTAGCACGACGGCGCTGCGTACCGAGTGGACTCCGTCGGTCCACGTCAAAGCTCCGAACTCCGGTGACGACTGCGGCGACTTCGTTCGAAAGGAGACCGTGTAAGTGAGCCTCTGCTTTTGGCTGGTGAAATGGAGCGTCTTCGGCTGGACTATTACGTCCGCACCTTTGAACGGCGTGACCTTAATGCGGTACGTCGAAGCCGGGGGGCCGACGTTGGTCACAGTCCGACGGAGCGACAGAGCTGAAGCCGGCTGCTCCGTAAATACGGCAGAAATCGCCGGGTAATTCAGATCCCCTGCCGAGGCTAATGTATGCCTGCATGTTCTGTTTGAGGACTTGGTGAAGACCTTGAGCTGCAGCGGCGAGAGCTTCTGAGTGCATAGAAATTCAAAGTAATCATCCGGAGTTATGTCGTAGACCAATCCGGGGTCGAGGGCCTTCAACGGTCGAATGTGGCCGGCGCCGTGATCGTAGGATGTGGAGGGGCCTCCGGTCGCCGCATCGGTGAGCGGGCGGAACGTGTTGTCGTGAACGTAGGCGGTGGTCATCAATGCCGACTTGACGGCGGCGGGGCTCCAGTCGGGGTGGGCGGCTTTGATCAGCGCGGCGACTCCGCCGACGTGCGGGCACGACATGGAGGTTCCGGAGAGGATGTTGAAGCCGACTCTGCGGCGGTCCGTGGCCAAGCTCGAGGGGCTGGCGGCGCCGCTCCAGGCGGCGAGGATGTTCACCCCCGGCGCCACCACGTCCGGTTTGAGGATTTCTAAGGTGAGGAAGTTGGGCCCTCTGGAGGAGAAGGCCGCGACCACCGGCGACGGGCGGATGCCGACCTTGGTTCCTTGGAAGGTCAGAGTCGCGGTCGGGTGCGGAGCGGACTTCGCGTAGCGCTTGATCACTTCCCCGGCGGCCTCGCCGACGGCCACGGCGGGCAAGAGGTGGCTGTCGGCGACGAGCTCCTCGCCGTTGGCCGCGGTGTTGGCCAAAATCATGCCGACGCCGCCGGCGTCCTTGACGACCTGGCCTTTCTGGACGCGGGGGCTGATGCCGCGGTCGCATAGGACGATCTTGCCGGCGACGGCCTGGGGATCCAGCGTCCCTTCGAGGCAGAGCGACCTCGGGTCGGGGCCGCTCGAGTTGGCGCCCATGTAGACCACGGGGTACCGCCGCTGCGCGGAGAGGTTGCGGCGGCCCCTGTAGAGCGAGACGCCGGTGGAGTTGGCCCCGCCGCCGAGCTCGACGGTGGCCGGGAAGTCGCGATCCATGGTGCTGGCGGCGACGGTGGTTATCCAGGGGGAGACGTTGGTGAGGCTGATGGGGTCCGGCCCGCCGTTCCCGGCCGAGCAGGCGACGAAGACGCCCATCTCCATCGCCCCGAACGCGGCGACGGACAGGCTGTCGCGGTAGTACGAGGAGACGCCGCCGCCGAGGGAGATGGAGAGCACGTCGACGCCGTCGGCCACCGCGCGGTCGACCGCCGCGAGGATGTCGGAGCTGAAGCAGCCGCCGGTCCAGCACACCTTGTAGGCCGCCACGCGGGCGCGGGGCGCCATGCCGCGCGCCGTGCCGCGCGCGTAGCCGAAGAGGTCGGCGCCCGGGACGGCCGCGCCCGCCACCGTGGCGGCCGTGTGCGTCCCGTGCCCGTCCTGGTCCCGCGGCGACTTGAACTCGCTCGTCTCGTTGATCGCCCCGGCCGAGGCCTCGTACCCGCGGTAGAAGATCCGGGCGCCCACGATCTTCTTGTTACAACAGCTGCGCTGGAAGTCCCGCCCCACCTCGCACGCGCCCTTCCACCGGGCGGGCACGGGGCCCATGCCCTTGTCGCTGAAGCTCGGGCTCTCGGGCCAGATCCCGGTGTCGAGCACGCCCACCACCGCGTCGTGGTCCGCCAGCACCGACGACCACACGCTGCTGCTCACGTCGGGCCCTATGCCCAGGAACTCGGGGCTCCTCGTCGTGTGCAGCTCGTACACCGTCTCCGGGAGCACCGACACCACGCCCGGGATGCCGCTGCTCTCCAGCTGCTCGGCTTCCGCTTCGCTGAGCCGCGCAGCGAAGCCGTGGCACGCGGTTTCGTAGCTGTAGAGGATCCTCCGAGCCGGGTCCTCTGCTTCGAGCTTGGTGTACGTAGAAGCTAAGAGCGCGACAGATCTCACGGTCGAAGCGTACCACTCGCGGTGGTGCGAGAAGGAACCGGGCATCTCCGACTCGGCCATGTGGATGATGTACGTTCTGGGGGAAACCTTTGCGGCTGCAGCGTTGCATAGAGAGCGATTCAGATGGAGTGCGGTGAGGAAGAGGGATAACAATCTCCACCTCCGTGAGCTTCTTCTATCCATGGCGACGGGGAGGAGCTTAGGAGCTAGCGGAGAGTGGGAGTGGGAGTGGGAGTCTGCAGGGAGATGCGTTTAGCGTGATTTAAGTAGCAGCAGCATATTTGAGCGAGACACGCACGTCCTTAATTAATTGAATGGAGCAATAAAGAAGGTGGGTTGCTCGTACATGCGCGGTGGAATGTAGCGAATTAATTTTTGCTGCGCGGTGGCAGGATACATGAGATATATAGTTTGCGCATCTAAACGAGATACTTTGCGAATCTAATAGGATGTGCAAAGAAAATTTCTTTTTAATAAATAAATTTATAAAAACTTACTAAAATGATATTTGTACTGTTTTACATTTTAAAAAAAA
Source organism: Aechmea fasciata (assembly GCA_025177825.1). Classification (NCBI taxonomy): domain Eukaryota; kingdom Viridiplantae; phylum Streptophyta; class Magnoliopsida; order Poales; family Bromeliaceae; genus Aechmea; species Aechmea fasciata. The sequence continues at coordinate 6,237,615 of CM045926.1, forward strand.
GTATTATAGATTTTTGACTCCATGCTAAAATGTAGCAACTCTTTGGACTTATAATTAATATTATTATAAGAAAATAATTTTGGCAAAATCAAAAGAATATAATAATAGGTATGATATGATGAGACGTAAAATAATACTCTTTTTTAGAGTATGCAGATATTATTGATCAAAAACTTAATAAATTTAATACGTACCTTACATTATATTCTATTAAAAAAAAATTATAAAATAAATTAGTTAAAATATGAATAAATTAAAATTTGAACTAATAACCTCAGCTGCGTCGGTTTTAAAGATTGTATGACAGTTAAATTGTGCACTAAAATAAATTCCAAGAGACTCTGGAAAAATTGCAAAAGTAATGATTGATGATGGGTACAGTGATTTGAATAGTATTACTTAAATAGCCGTTGAGATTTTGTTTACTGGAGAGGACTAATGCTATGGCCTATGTGTGGTGCCTTAACTTTAATCTCGACTATGAGCACGTCGAAGCACGTGTTTGGTGCACGACCACCACTTTGCTGATATTTTACATGTACTTACTAAACCACAAGGATCTGCTCAATCTATGTTGTGATCTATAGCACTGGTTGTGTTCTTTGAATCAATCCAAAACTAGAGGGACCAAATGAAGCTACAAACGATGATTCACGCTTCTTTCTTTTTACAGCCAAGCGAGTACTTAATTACTCGGGTTAGGCAAGCTTTTCTTAAAATTATTTATTTTCCAAAGAAGATAAATTTTCCATAGAGATGACTCGAGTTTAAACCTGTACATGGAAAGAGGAAGCCAATTTCTAAATTTTTTGATGCGCTTTTCTCTCTACTTCGATAATGGACGGTAAGAAAGTTAGAAGTCGTATGGTCCAGCTCCTGTCCGAATGTGTCCTGCTACAGCTCATGGCCGTGTCTGGTTTTAAGACTCTGTCGCCGCCCCCGGGGTCCCTAGACATGCAAAGCGTAGAGGGCGACTAATAAGTATATATATCTTTTTTCTCGATTTTGTCTCTCGCGTCCTTTTTTGTTCACCGAGAAAACTCTTATCATGTAAGTCTCTCGGCATGTTTGATCTTATTTTTATTTTTATTGTCAATAATGTTTGTAGAGTATTTTTAGGAGCGTATTAAGTGTGAACGTTGTGCATAGAAAAATTTCATACAAAAAGTGATTCCGTCCTTAATATTGCAATGTAGGATTTATTTTGTATTGCTGATCAACTGCAAATAAGAGGCAATATTGTCCAATACTGACGCTTGGCAAGCTTGCATAGCCATAGAAAATGCAAATTTTAAATTTAAATTCAAATTTATATATATATATATATATATATATATATATATATATATATATATATATATATATATATATATATATATATATATATATATATATACATTTTACTAGAATACAATTCATTAAATTAAGACGTGAACATTTTGAGTTCGTAGTCAACATCAGATTTTACGGAGTTAATAGCGAGGGACAGCAAAATATAAAATATAAATTATAGTATTCAATCTAAAAACAATAAGAGGATCAATATCATTAAACACATCTATTAATTTGAGGATTAAAAAGCTTACAATCTGATGAAACGTCTTTTAAAAACATAGAAGTTCAATTATATATATATATATATATATATATATATATATGCATTTTACTATAATACAATTCATTAAATTAAGACGAAAATAGATATGCCAATAATGTACTCGTCACATTCTAAATTTTTTTTTCTTCCGTGGGGCCCTATATGTTTAGTACTATTGAATATTAATATCCTCCTTTTTTTTAAATTATTTTTATTATTATTATTTTCATATTTTTACCATTGATGATCTTCTTTAATTAACTGGGTAACTGGGGGAATCTGATCCTCGTTGGCAAAATTCATATCTGCACCAACTCGCTTCAATGCTGGAATTTATTGTCACCACCAAACTCAGAAACTCGCAATAAAAACATGCATACGACTCCAACCGCCCAGTTGGCTCGGAATCCAAAGATTTGAATTGAATGGAAGAGCCATATATATATATTTTTTAATTTGTTATAGAACATATATACAACGTATGGTCAGGAGATAGGAATAGGGATAGATCCTTACCCCTTTTATATCCAAACGATTAATTTTTTATTCGAGAATAGTAGTTAAGTAATCACACACATCTCATTTTACATATAAAAGCTATATAATATTTTTCTTATTTAAAAACAATCCAATTTTAAATCCAAACGTTATTTTTCTTATTCTCATACTTGCATCTATTCCTATAATAGATAGTTCGCTTATACCGAACCAAACGATACTTAGTATTTAGCAAATGAGAAGTGTCGCCAAATATTCAATATTAATAATGTATTCAAACTTCAAAATATTTTTTTTAAAATAAATTATTTTTAAAGTAAAACATATGCTATACTAATAACTTATAGTTTTTTTAAAAAAATTGAGAAATAAAAAATACTTGTCTAACTTTCAATCATATATATATTTCAGTTATTACATTGATGAATATGATTGTCATTATACTCATAAATTGTTTTTAATAATAAAACTTCTGAATTAACGATCCATAGCTTTAAATATTATCTAGAGCATTTAAAATTTTTAGAAACCAAATTTTATAATTTTTCGATGTTATTTACCTTATGATAAAAAGATTTTAAAATTAACAATTTTTAACAGGAAGTATAAAATATTTGCTAATTTAATGATGTAAAAAAATCGGAATCGATTAATTTTTTTTGAAATTTATATTCACTATCTAAATAAAAATCAATAACTTCGATTTTAAATTGAAAAATCCGATCATCTATTTCAGGAGATCGTTAAATTTTAACCATTTATTTTATGCTCGCTTGATATACTTTATATAATTTTAAAAAATTATGATACTTATTTTTTAAAAATTTTAAATGTTTTACATCATATTTAACCGTATGAATCGCCGATTCGAGAGCTACATCATAAAAAATAATTTATGAATATGAAATGGTTTATATTCATAGAAGTATAATAGTCGTTCTACTCTCTCTCAATATAAATGTATATATATAATAACAAAGGAGGAAAACAGGTTTAAGAAATTAAAATAGTGCTACCTATTTCTCAAAAAAATAAAAGAAAAAAAGAAACTAAAATAGTATTGTGTGCAGAGTTATGTTTTATTGGTTGAGAACTTTGAATTATATTATATTTTATTTTTCATGATGATCATTTTCATAAAACCTTTTAAATAAATTTATTTAAAATATTACTTTTCGTCTATGATCACTAAGCCCTCGTTTAGTTCGGGGTTAAGAAAAAACTAGTTATTCCAGGAATAGTGTTAAATTTGGGGTTAAGGTGGGGTTAAAGTATTTTTGTGTTTGGTTTGGAGTTGGAGTTAGTCGAGGACAGTGAAAAATAATGTTTGGTTGAAGTAGGTGGGATAAGAAGGATAGTGGGTTATTATGAATAGAAAAATAATATTTGGTTGGGGTTTGGTGAGGTTAGGTAAGATTAGCTAAGCCGGGATAATTTTTTGAGATGAGGTTTGCTAACCCCACCTCTTTTTTGTAATGTTTGGGAATAAAATGAGGGTTAAGGAGTTATTCCACCCCTTAACCCCCAACCAAACGGGGGCTAAATAATTATAGTTTGATGATTTTATGATAAAAATTGTCTCTATTAAATTTAATTAAAAAATTTTAAATTATAAATATTTTTAAAAACAATATTTTATTATTTTACATTCATCATCATCTTATTCATCTCTATTAAAATTTCGTTCACACCATGAGGTGGTAAGCAACTTCGAACACGTCAAATCTCAAAAACTCGGGTTATATATTTGCTTTGTTTGTCTATTACAAAAATGCTATTATTTTAAAAAGAATTCTATCTGTGCATTTTATTTCGTAATAATACATATTTTACACACCACACTTTTTTAGAATTTAAAAAATATATTTAGAATCTTTAATATTTAAAAACTAATAAAATAAATAAATAAATTGTTACTTTTTCAAAATTAAAATATGAAATTTATATATTACTATTATACATGTGCATGTAGCATTACCTCTTTGTGAAGGGCTGTAGGCTTATAGACTTATAGCAGCAGTGTGGCGTGCATAATTGGCAAGCGTTATTTGGGGAGCATGGGCATCACAGCTAGGCACGTGGCACGGTCGCTGTCCGAGCACTCCGCACGTGGCAACCCCTGGAATGCCTTTAAAGGGTCGTTGAAGATTGGGTCACGCTCTTTTACTAAAAATAAAAAAGAGAGTAATAGAGACAAAAGTGTTTCTAGTCTCTCCATATGTGGAGGAATGTTATTATGCTCGGAAATTATTTTTTTTTTTTTAAGAGAAAAATAACACGCTGTCTGTTTTATTCATAAAATAAATAAATCAAGCTATATAAAGTGAGGCAGCGAAGATCTCGAGAATGTGAAAAGTCAACAGAAAAATAAAATAATAAGAATAGAAGAATCTGGTACAGAAAAAGAGACAGCAACTTAAAAGCAGCAAAAATGAAGGGTGTGATTCACACCAGCTTCACCCAGCTCGACAGAACTCGGCTCACTCCTTCACCAAAAGTCCAATACAGTGAGCGAAAGAGATAGCATCCATTTGGAGGTTCCGAAAAATAATATTGTTTTTCTCGCACCAAATCATCCATCAAATAACCGCCACAAGAATCGAGGTCAATGCGGTGTCGCCCTGTGCCCCCTTCCCTGGCAGCATCTCCCAAACGGTATTGACATCCTCCATGAAGTTAAGAGCTTGAGTGATATCAAGAATGGAAATAAAAAAAAATCTGTTAACAACACATCCCACCAACAGATAGTCTACAAACTCTAGAGTGTCGGCATATAAGACACATCTGATATTTTCTGACCATCCCTTTTTAATGAGATTGTCCACAGTAGATAATCTCCTTTTAAAACTAATAAAAGAAAAATTCTAATTTTTGTCGGAATTTTCAGCTTCCAAATAGCAAGCGTCACGACATCTTTTAATTTACACCCCCCATCATCATGAGTGAGTACACTGATTTGACAGTAAAATTGTTACCAGAGTTCTATCTCCAGAGGATGACTTCAGAATGATTACTAACGCGGGCGTTAGCGATTGTGTATTTAAAAGAGAAATATTATTGAATTATCGTACTTATATTCTCATTTTAGTTTTTATTTTTTAAATTAAAGGCAATGAAAATTTAAGAAACACGACAAAAATATAAAATTAGTCTTTATTAAAAAAAAAAAAGCACAATAATTTATTATATTTAAATGCGGTAACTGAACTATCGTGTTTAACTTAAAAACATCTGCATGGTTCTTTCCTTTCCTATCTAGCGTGATGCTCGAGTGACGAGAAAGTCATTTATGTATGTATATATTTTTTAAAATTATTTATAAAAAAAAATAAAATAGAGGGGAGTTAGATGCTGACAAAAAGAAGCTTTGGTTGATCCAACCGTGGCCGACGCAGAGCCTACTGTTGTAGCCCAGGAAACTTCTCACACTTCGGCCTGTTAGAGCCCAGATTTTGAAGCATGATCTGAAATTGCGGATCCAGAGCCAGTGTTGAGCCAAAAGGCTTAGAAGCTTTAATACGATGTATCAAATTGATTTGTTAGTCTCAGATTGCGGTTCCCATCTAGAATAGATTTGAAACCTCTTGCAATCCGAGCCATTCGAATCCTGGTTGATTAACGTGCTACCACCGACCGTCTCTGAAGCAGTGGTAAAGGGCAGTGGTTGATAGACCAAGTTCGAATCCTAGTTGATTCACATTTCTAAATTTATTTAAATAAAATAAACGAAGCGAGAATACGCTACTTATCTCTCTCAAAAAAAAAAAAAAAAAAAAAAAAAAAACATCTTGCAACCAAAATGGTCAAAAAGAGAAAAAAATAATAATAATAATTTAACCCAAGGAACCAGGAATGGGACAAGAGTTTTTGTATAGAAGAGGCACAGTGGACGGTCAGCAAAATTTTACGCATTTCTATTAGCTTTAATTTTCTTTTTCATATATATAAATTATAGTATTCAGTAATTATATCCTATAATTTTATTATGAGTTATATTCTTATGCAGAACATTGTAAGAAAGATATTAGTAAATTTTCTAATTGGTTGATTAGATAAATTACATCTTGAGAAGAAGCGACACTAAATAATAATTAATAATTTTTTGGTATAAAAAAATTTGGGGATCAAACAGAACACATACGCCTACTTGATGGATAAAACTTTAATGAGAAAAGAAACTCTCCAAGACGCCTCATTAGGGAGCATTTGATCCACCGCCACGTACCAATTTTGCCTCAATTCAAAAATTTATTAAATATTTTATAGTACTAAAATTTAAAAAAGTTAAAAATTTAGAGAAAAAATTATAATTATTTTTTTCATATTTCTAATTTTTACGTCAAACACTTTCTATTAAACCAAGTTGAAAAAACTTTAATTTTATAGCTATACAAACAAACTACAAAATAAATTTAATTTTTACCTAAACAACATCAAACTGAGAGAGCAAAGCAGATGCATGTTGGTGCTCTTTGGACACCAACATTCACAAGCAAGCAATTCTTTCTTTTTTTCAGGAGAAGATAGCATGCTACCACTTCATTCATAAAGAAGGTGAATTTAGCATATATGGAAGTGAAGCAACTAGGCTTCGAATCGAATCGGAAAAAAAAAAGAAGAAAAAAAGAGATTAAAGCAATTCTTCTTAGCAGCATTTCAACATTTCAGTTAATTAACCTCTCCACAAATAATTCGAGTATACAACTGAGTTAATTTTTTTTTTCTTTTTTTTGAGGAAACACTGAGTTAATTTTTTAAATAGATATGGCAAAAGGAAATTAATCTTAAGTGCCTTAATTATAATAAAGAGAAAGTAGAAACAGATTTGGTACAAGTCTAAGCATCTATATGCTTCGTTTACTCTCATTAGTATCTGCAGAAGAGAACAAGTATATATGTGTACAAGCTACAATGGTTGTCCAAATTACTCTCACGTGGTTTTTCATGGTATCAATGAACAACACAGATTTGGCATATATAGCCAAAGACTACTTTTAAATATCAAAGTTTTTTTTATTTTTTATTTTTTACATGCATACTAAAGCACAAGTTACAATTGAGTGAGAGTAAATCAGATTGAAGCATCTTCATCTTCGAAAGGCAGCGAGATGTAGTCCGCCATCAATTTGAAGTGTCAGCATGGTTCTGTAACTGACTTTTTTCTTCTCGTCCCACATCTTGAACCTGAAAAAGTACAAGAGAGTGGCAGCAAGGATCTTCATCTGTCGGTACGCGAATTCCCTCCCGAGACACATGCGAGGGCCAGCCTGCATAGTTCAAACTAGCCATAGTGAGCAAATATATAATAGCCTTTATTTATTTTTAATTGTTGGCCATTACCAATGATCACTAGGTAATGGTACTTAATCCTATACGCCAAATTGCCACGGCGTCTAATACAAACTATTTTCTCTTACTTAAGAAAGAAAGAAAGAAAGAAAGAAAGAAAATTCTAGAGCTTTTGAACCCCAAATAAAACAAACAACAATACTGAAATAGCACTTCTTGAAGAGCTTCGGACTAAAAGCATACTTCACTGGAAGCTCACCTGAAAAGCAGTGAACTTAAAAGGGCTCTCAGGAACGAAAACCCCATCTTCGTTAAACCATCTTGCTGGCCGAAATTCTTCGGCATCCTCCCCCCACAGAAACTTCATTCTGCCCATAGGATAAGGTTGATAGTCTACCATATCACCCTTCTTTACATCAAAGCCATCCGGTAGTGTGTCGTCCGAGAAGCAACACTTGGCATCCTACAATCCAAACACAATATATACACAATCAACAGTACTGGTGAAAGAAACTCTCCAAGTTTTTTAATCTCTAAAACACCAAGTAATTAAGAAGGATCAATTCACCAACGGAACAGCAGGGTATAGCCTAAGCGTCTCGGTAAGAGATGCATGGAGATATTGCATTTGATTAATGGCTTCTTCGGTCAAACACGCGGCAAATTCATCCATCGCCGCATTATCTTTGATCCCAGTCGCTCCTCTCACTTCTTGTGCTACCTTTTCCTGTACATGAGGATGCTTGCATAGCATGTAAAAGAGCCAAGAAAGTGTCCCCGCTGTTGTGTCCCTCCCCGCGATTATGAAATTTAGAATGATATCCCTTAAGTACCGATCTTCTATGTTGTCCGACCCTCTCTCTCTTTCGATAAGAAACCTCGACAAGATGTCTTCTTTCTTCATCTGCAGCAAAGAACTATACATTAGAATTGGCGCAAAAAATCGGGTTTTGAAACCTGCGAGCTCATCAAAGGACTTACGAAGTCTCCGCGTTGTTTGGACATTTGTTCGGACTTTTTATCGATCAATTTGTACACGAAATCATCGATCAGTTTAATATTCCTTTTCATCTCGGCCTCTGATCCTATATTCAGAAACCTTTTAACCTTCCAAGAGACATCGAGATAACGCCGCAGCAACTGGCAACTTGAACCATCAAAAGCCTTGGCAAATTTTCGCCCTTCCTCGTTAGACCCCGACAGAGTGTCCAATTCAACCCCAAACCCAACTTTGAATATTGAATCTAAAGTCGATTTCATGAGCAAATCCTAGTAATTACAACAACAACAACAACAACAACAACCTCATAGTAAGCAATTACTACAAGCAGCAATTTTGGGAACACAAAACCGATTAAAAACTCCACTCACTTGGATATCCATCATCTGATAAGAAGAGGCAAACTCTGCTACGATGTTAGCCAGCTTGGCCGCGGTGTTTCTGAACACAACACTGCTAAAATCCCTCAACACCTTCGCGGAAAACTCGAAAGAAGCGATCTTTCTCTGCTGCCGCCACTTATGCCCATCAACCGCAAAGATCCCATCACCAAGCAGATCCCTCATAACACTATAATTGAGCTCTCCCTACAAAAAAAACCCCCACAAAACTCGTAAAAATCCAATTTTTATCGCAAAATTGAACCGGGGGAACTAGGAATTGCGTTCCTGATTACCTTGCCGTAGTTGGCGAAGTTGGTTTTGAGGATGTACTCGACGTTGGCAGGGTCGACGGTGTAGACGTAGTTGCAGAAGGGGGTGAGCATGCGAAAGGTTTTGTGGCGTCGGGAGATGGTGGTGTGGTAATCGACGAGGCGGCGGATGTTGAGGAGTTGGTGCAAGATGGTGCCCGCGATTGGCGGGTAATTAGGCTTCCTTCGTGTCGGATTTTGGCGGGAAAAGTGGAGTAGAAGCTTCGCGAAGCAGACGCCGAGAAGTAGAGTTACAGCGGCGGCGGCGGCGGCGGCGAGGGATGTGGGAGACCTTGCGAGCGTGGAGGACTCCATGAATACGAGTACGTGGAAGGCGGGAGGGGATAGAATAAAGGGTTTCTCATGAGTCACACCTTGAGTCTCAATTAATTTTAAAATTCTATAATCTAAATTTATAAACAATATAATTTAATTTCAAATAATATCAAACTGTATAATCCAATCTCAAATAATGTAACATTTTCAAATTTCGTGGCATCCTAGTTGTCCACGACTACGCCTAGTAATCTCATTTCTGTCATCGGTGTCATATTTGAGCTAAAATCTGTGAAGGTGCGTACGAGATAAGATAAGAGTAGAAGGAGAAAAAAAAGAAAAAAAAAGAAAAAAAAAGAAAGAGAGAGAGGATAAAAATAAATCAACAAAGGAGATTAATCAGGAGAAAAAGAGGGAAAAAGACGTGAACAAGTGGTACGAAGTAAACATAGTTGATGTGATGTTTGACGAAAGAGTACGCTCCAATGGGGTGCGGAGGGGAACGGACAAGTGGAACGTTAGTTGATGAAAGAATACACTCGAATGATCTCGTACAAGCTTGTACAAATTTAATGCAAACTGTAACCATGATACGCAGTGATTGGTAGAATGAATTAAAAAAAAAAAAAATTTAAAAAAAGGATAACATGTAATTTATAATATTTTTTAATTTTTTATTCATTTTATTTAAAAATAAAAATGTGAATCAATTTGGATTCGAACTTAGAATCTTAGATATCAACCATTTATTAATCCTTTATCACTTGCGTTTGGGACGGTTGATTATTTTTTAAAATTAATTCAGTTAATAAAAGACTTTTAGCTACCGTTTGATTTCGGGTTAAAAAAAACTAGTTATTCCATAAATAAGATTAAGGTGGAGTTAGAGTATTTTTATATAAGATAGTAAAAAAAAAATTTTGGTTGGAGTAGTTGGGATAAGAATGATAGTGGGTAAAATAGTATTTTGTTTGGTTGAAAATAGTGAGGTGGGATGGGATTAGCTAACTCCATCCTAGCCCATTTGAGATGTGGTTTGCTAACCTTACCCTATTTAATTGGTGTTTGAAAATAAACATGAGTTAAAAAATTATTCCACCCTATCCGCTTTAACAGGGCGGTCAAGGACGCGTTTCGACGTCCTGCTCATAACCACTTGCTGAGAATTATAGAAGGAAAGAAATAGACGAATCTTCGAAGTCCAACTATGTACAAGCAACGAGATACGAAGGAAAGTGATGCACACCATTACGCTTTGGCATATGGCGCTTGTAGCCTGGTGGGTGACGGTTTTGGCAACCGATTCTCTCCTTTGTTTTCGTTCCTCTTTTGTTCTTGTTCTGTTCCACCTTGCTCCCATTCGGGACTGGGTCGCAACTTTTTTCTTTTCCTCTTCTATCAAATAGGGTATATTTTTTTTTACTCAAAAAAAAAAAAAATTATTCCATCCCTTAATTCCCAACCAAACAAGAGCTTAAGTTTTGACATTTGATCTTGGTTACCTGTGTAAAAATATTGAGTGATGCCTTGTGTGCCCATGTATTCCCAAAGCATTTTAAGATTTTCTTAATAAACCAGTATTATATATGTGATTGCTTAATTGGTAAAGATTTTTTTTTTTGTTTTTTTGATATTATGATGTTGTCAAGTGGGTGTTTAAAATACACTAGAATCTTTCTCTCTTTGAATTGTGGATCCAAAAGGGGTACGTGGCGCACCTCCGCGAAGCGCGCGAGCCGGCGCGGATCGGCGCGGGCGGACGCCGGCGCCGACGAGCCGGCGCGGTCGCGGGCGGGCGAGCGGGCACGGGCGCGGGCGGGCGAGCGGGCTGGGGCGTGGGAGAGCAGGCGGCCGCGTGGGCGGGCGCGGGGCGCTGGGGAGCGGGCGAGGGCGCGCCGGCAGGGGCGCGAGCCGCGAGCCGGCGCGGAGACCGGCGGGGGGGGGAGGGTTTCCAAAAAAAAAAAAAAAGCGGGCCTACTGCAGCAAAGAGAGCAAGAGAGAGAGAGAGAGAGAGAGAGAAAATGCAGCACATGGGAGAGAGAGAGAGAGCAAGAGAGTGAGATAAAAAAAAAAAAAACAAAAGGGGGCATGAGAGAGAGAGAGAGAGAGAGAACAAGAGAGTGAGACAAAAAAAAAAACAAAAGGGGGCATGTGCGTGTGTGTGTCTGAGAGAGAGAGAGAGAGAGAGAGAAAGAGAGATAGAGAGAGAGAGTGAGATTTAAAAAAAAAAACAAATAAAATGATGCATGAGATAAAGAGAATTTTTAAATTTTTTATTATGATATTTAAAATTAATTTTGATATTTATAAATTTTATATAAATTTAATAAATTTGATCGGTTTCGAATAAAATGCCGTATCATATATCACCTCATTAAGGTTCGTGGATAATTTTATAATAAATTTTGGTGGACCCTCACCTTATATATATATTTGAAAAAATTTTAAAAAAAAAATTTAGTTTCGCACTTTCTTACTTTGATGCTACATGTGGTTTAAAGTATATCGATTTGTCCCTATGATTCTGTTTTCGATTTCGATTTCGACTTGAAACAAACACAATTTATATGTTTATAAATTAAATCTATTTTTAAATATGAAAAGTAAATTTATTTTATTCTGATATTGTAAATTAATATTTAATATACCTTATAATTCATTCTCTCTTTCTCTCTCTCTATCTCTCACATCTTCTCTCTTTCACTCTCTCTTTCTCTCACATAAAAAAAAAGTATATAATATTGTGAGTCATATACAAAAAATAAAAATAAATACAAAAAAAAGTATATAATATTTTGACTCATATACAAAAAATAAAAATAAAAACTAAAAAATAAATAGCACCACTGTCTTGATGCTTTTGAGAATATTTTAGCTCAACTATATATATATATATATATATATATATATATATATATATATATATATATATATATATATATAATCAAAGTCTCCCAAATGAGAGAAATCAAATTGTAAAAAATTTAAGTTTGAAAGCAAAATTCAGATTTAATTTAAAATTCAGTTTTTTTTTTAAAAAAATAAATTTTTGTTACCGTACAATTTTTGTTACCCTACTTAACATAATTTAAATTAAATTTAAATTTTAATTGTAATTTAAGATATATATATATATATACCTTTAAAAAATATATATATATATTTTAAAAAATTAGAATTTATATTTTTTATGATTTATGTAGAATGACACCAATATTAGAAAAAAAAATTAAGATAATAAATTATATTAAATATAACTAAAAGAAGTATTTAAGGATGGAATAATTATTCGACGAAAGTTTAATTTTAACTCATTAACTGATGTAGATGAATATATTTACGAAATATATATATATTTTTTAGACAAGCATCCATCCTGGACTAATATTTTGAATCAATTGTTAAAATTCAAAGGTAAAAATTTTAAATTGCTAAAATGAAATGTATAATATCTAAAAAGTCTACATATATATTATATTTAACCCAAAAAAAAAATCCACATATTAAAAATTGTAAATTTGTTAGCTTCTTCAATAATAAGTGTTCACAAGTTATTGGTCCAAAGGCAAAAGCATGGCAAAAAAAAAAAAAAAAAAGCAAAAGAGAAAAAATGCGCCACGCAAGTCCACTCCCACCCACCCCGAACCCACGTGCCTACTCAGGCGCGCCCCCCCACGCAAGCCCACCCCTACGGTCCTACCCAGCCCGAACCCATCCACTCCCACCCTTCTATCTCTCTTTCTATTACATACATGTATTTGAAGGGGTTATTTTTATTTTTAAAGGTCTGGCGTGGGCGAGCTGAGCCGACCACACCGGGGGCGTGCGCGCGAGTGGGCGGTTGTGCGGGCGCGGGTGGATCGGGGTGCGCGCGTGCGTGCGGCGGCGCGGACGCGGGTGGCGCGCGGCGAGCTGGCGCGGTTTCGAGCCAGCCGGCGCAGATGCGAGCCGACGTGCGATTTTTTCCCTCCCTTTTTCGCTGTGAGACCCACTCCTCTTTTTCTCTCTTTTCCCTTTTTATTTGTTTACTTTATAAAAAAATTTGTTTGATACAAACAGCAAAAAGAAGAAAAAATTAAGATGCGCGAGCGGGGGCGGACGCCGATGCGCGGGCGCAAGCCGCGGCGGGCTCCGCGATTGGCGCGAGCGGGGGTAGCCGGCGCGCGGGCGAGCGGGGGCGGCGGGCAAGTGGGCGAGCATGCGCGGGCGACTGGCGGCGGGCGAGCGAGCGGGCGCCGGCGGGAGCACCTCTTTGCTATCTGGCACCATCTCAGATCTTTGGGAGCACCTCCGCGAGGCGGGCGCTGCGACCGGATGACCCTCGCCATAGCCTCCCTCGGCCGATCCCTCCACTCCCTCGCCCACGAAACCCTAGCCGATCGAGGTTGCTCCCCTCTTTCTCCTCCTCTGATTTCGTTGGTGTTTGTTTTGTGTCTTCCAGGGTTCGCGTTGGTACCTGCGGATTGGAAGACTACGATTTCGTTGACAACGAGTTGAACGATTCCGAGGACATCGCGTCCCACTGCCCACTGGCGACAGGTGAGTTAGCTGATTCGGAATTTTTCTCATTTTGATTCGCTTTGATTTGGGTGTTACTGGAGCTGGATTTGCTGAATGGAGGAGGTGAGCACAGAGGAAAAGAATGATTTTGATTTGAATTTAAATTTCCACATTCAAAGGATTTATATAGATGTTTAAAATCAAGACAAATAACTGACATGATGTCATTTTTTTCCGTCAACAAAGAGAAAAAGATCATTTTCATCATACTCTTTTTTTTCAGCAATAGTGAAGCAAACAATTTTCTGCTGTTTTTCATTGTTGGCTTATGTAAGTGTTTTCCTTCCATATAAGTTCAGTTCTGCTCGGCGATTCCAAATATTGTTTGAACTGTCTATGTTTTAGGTAGCTATTGCATTGGAAAAAGCTGCACTATCTGATGAGTATTTTATTAAGAGGAAGCTTTATCTCAATGTGGACTTCTATTCAGGCCTAATTTACAGGTACACATTAAAGACAAGTGTGTATATATCCTTTGAACCTATTATATCAGGAGTTGACAAATTTGTTTTGGTGATTAGGGCAATGGGCTTCCATACAGAATTCTTTCATGTTCTGTTTGCCATCCCTAGAATGGCTGGATACTTAACTAATTGGCGAGAATCACTTGATGATCCTGATACGAAGATCATCTGACCCGGCTCTTGCAGGTTTGGATTGTATATTATTATTCGATAATAAGTTACAATAATGGATATGCTATATCAATTTAAAAAGTGACAGAATATTTTTATTCTCATATGTTTATCTGGAAGTAGCGGAGTTTTGCAATAGTGGCACAACGCTCGAGCGTTTTTTTTTTTTTTTTTTTTTTTTTTTTTTTTTGTAAACTTATAATTTGGCCACCCAACGCCATCTCTGGCTCCTTCTTCTCCATCCTCTGCCTTCTCCCTGCCCACTACCTCATCGGCTTCTACGTTACCTAGGGCCGCCTCCGCAGCTGCTGGGTTCAAAGAGGCAAAACCCTCTCGAAACATTTATTATGTCTATTTTACCGAGCGAAGGCTGAAATTTTGGGTCGAAAGTTTTTCTCAAATGTTTTAATTAATACAATTTTCTTCAGGCAGAGGTCCTTTATAAGCTTATTGAGGATTGTGCTGGGCTTAAAGGAGATGTCGTAGAGATTGTTCTCGATCTTTGCCAGAATATCTCAAACGGTTTCTTCGGTATAATGTTTGGGGTAGTCCAATTGCAATTTTGGCTGGTGGACAAATCCGAGTCTTATAAAATTCATAGAATTTACTTTATTTGTATGCTTTTACTTACGCTTTTGATTTTACGTATGGTTTTCCTATTGTTTTGCTGGTTGTTTAAAATTTCCTGTCGTTATGCGTTTTTATATTGATATTTTATTGCTTGCTATATTGGTTTATGAGGTAAGGCATTAATATTGTGGTGGGATTATTGCTGCGGCTTTTCTTTTGGTAATTGCTGTTTTTTTAATTGCTGAAAAAGTTTCGCAGGATGGCCGGACACATCGAGAGCTTTGTGATTGTGTTTCAATTCTATAGTTGTTGGGTACTTTGGCCTCTGGAGAATTTTTGTTAGGTTGTTGTGTTTCTCTTTTCTTTCTTAATTTCGTTTTTTAATTATTTGCAATTGGATTTTTGTATTACTTTATATTAAAAAATGCATTTCTAATTTTTCTTCTTCCTTTTTTTGGAATTGAATAGGTTTCGTAGCCCCCTCGCCGCAGTTCCCTTTGTGACCTTATCAGCTCTTGGACTTTACTATATTGCATTCCCTGAAGTAAGTAATTACAATTACTATAATAGAGTGTTATTTCATAAAGTAGTACCTAAGTAAAAATTCTTTCTGAGATTTAGAAATTCCTTTTTTTAACTTCTTGCTGCAGCAAAAACTCTATTTTTTTTTCTCTTTCTACACCAAACGCTATGTAAAAGTAAGAGAGACGAAGCGAATGAGACCAAACACATCATTAGATTATTGTCAAAAACTAATAGTATAGATGCGTCTGCGCCACGCCGGCTAGCGCCCGCGCTCACGCGACTGCTCTCATTGTGGGCCCCACTGAAGCCCCGATCATGGGGAAGGCTGCCGTACTATGATTGGTTCCACAATTCAAAGATAGAATAGATAAGCAAAGAATAAATAAATAAACAACAGTATAATTACGGCATTACTTTAAAATTTTCTTTTAGCAACAACATAAAGGAAAAAAAATACTCAAATTTGTCATTTTGCTGCTTATTTTTCCCCTTTGGATTTTTTCTCTGAATTGAAGTTGGACTAGGTTTTCAATTTTATTTTTAGCCTTCGTACGTAATTAAATCTGTGGATGTATATTTCTTATTGTGCTTTTAGTCCTGTCGTTTTTTTTTTTTTGTTGTAAACTTATACTAATCAGTGCTTTCTTATGTCTTCGAATTTTCTTAGAGTTTTACTAAAGCTTGATGTCGAATATAGAATGCTGGCTTTTTTGAAGATCAGGCTTTTTGGGTTTGGGTGTGTTCTATTATTTGTGCAAAGTACGGTTATGATTTATACCGCATAGCCATTTGGCATGGAAATATAGAATTTTTTGCAAATTTACTCCGGGTTTGCAATTGCTATAAATACTTCTACCTCTTATTCTTATTTATTGTGACTTTCCTCCGATATAGTTGATGATGTTATTAGATTACGAGGAGCGTGTAAAACTCTTGAAGATATTGATGAATTCTCGGGAATTTTTATATTATATATGATTCTGTATAGGTATTTCCGAGTTTCTGTTAATTTGACTTGTGGAGAGCTGCCATGGTTTCCTGCGTGCAAGAACTGTTTGCTATGATTTATGTTGTATAGCCATTTGGCATAGAAATGCAAATTTTTTTGCAAATCTGCTCCGGGTTCATAATTGATGTAAATAAATAGTTCTACCTCATGTTGGTATTGCCATGGTTTATGCTTCTCTTGCTTTTGTGTTTATGGCAATGTGGGATTCTAGCAATTGGGCGCATGAGGGGAACACATAAACAACCTCCTTTCAAATGCGGGGAGGTCTCGAAACTTGCACAGGATTCGCCATTCAAAAGATTCATGTTTTCTTCCTTTGTTTGAGATGTAAGAATTCAGCTCCATTGGTTGAATATTGCGATTGAGTTAGTGTGTGACTAAGAATGGATTATTGTGTGGCCACCATTTGATACAATTTTTATGCTTAAGAGTTGACACATTTGCGGTTCTTGCCTATTATGTTTTTGCTTTATTCTTTGTGGTGCCCAAATTGGAGCATTTGGAGCTCCGAGCGCTTTTTATGTTGGTGGATGATTAAATCTAAGTCGCATCTTTTTTTCCCTTATTCAATTTCGAACTATTCGCCGTGGTGGTTCTTGCTTTTGGGTCATAAAAATTGCAGCAGTTTTAGTTAGTAAAGAATGGAATGAAAACACATTAGTTTTGGCGCAAGTTTTGCTACCTATCCTTGCTCAACTATAGGAGATTTGGTTTGTGCATTTATGTGGACATCTTTTAAAATTATATATATATATATATATATATATATATATATATATATATTCCAACTAAGACTTTGGTGCTTGGAGGATCAATACGCATCTGTTTTCAAATGTACGTGTACTTTTCCTTTTTATTTTCCTATAAAAAATTTTAAATGCTTTTGTTTACATACGGTTTTGCTTATGTGGTCTTTTTGGTTATCATTATTAAAATCTGATTATTAATCTATTTGGTTTCGTTGTTTGTAGCTTAGCGGTCATTCTCTTAATACTTAAGTCTGCTAATATCAAGAGGACCGGAGTTGTTTACAAAGAAACGCAGGTATTTTATCCGTTGAAAGGTTTGGCTTTTACCTTTGGTGATCACAATTAGTTATTTTATGAGCTAATACTGTTATTATTTTTAAATTATATCTATAGAGCTTTTTCTTCTTTTTTTTTTACTAGCTCAACATTTAGGAGTTTGGAGAGTTTATGCTGCATCTGTTTTCGGAAGTATGTACGAGCCTTATCTCTTTTTTTTTGGGTTCACAATTATCTTAACTATCGTCCATATTTGTACAATGTAATGACAAATCATTCGTATTTGCATTATCCTGCCTTCCTGGTCAAACATAATAATAATAATAATGGCCATTAAAAGTAACATGATTTTTTGGGGGTTTTATCTTTATTTAAATTCGAAATATATATATATATATATATGCATTTTTACTTCATATCTTTGGATAAGATTCAGAATTATTATTATTTTATTATTACTATAATTATTAGTATCTCTATCTTAATATACATAAATTGTGAACTTTACTGTTTTTTATTTTGATCCTTAAGCTTTTTTCTGCAATAAAATTTTTACTATCTTTATCTTTTTAAACATGAATTGTGAACCTTAAAGAATATCTCCCTTTATTTTAAGGGTTGTGTTCCAACCTTTTTGCTATTTTTAATTTTATTTATCGGTGCGATATTCCTATTTTTATATTTGAGTGGTTGGTTTATGACTATTCTTTGGAATTAAGACTTGGTTAGTTTAGCTAGCTCTTTGCACTTGGTTGGATAATCAGTTCAAATCTTGTGCTGCTTGCCGGTATTGCTTTTCTCTACGTTGGATTCATGAGGCTCACATGTCGCACCCGTGCCACACACCTGTTCGCACCCATAACTCTGCCTCACTGCCACCTATTTTATATATAAATGGGTTAATATTTAGTTCTTAATTATAGTACAAATAATCTACTTTACATTAACTTTTATTGTTAATATTTATATTGGGTTTTGATTCTATATACCTTCTATCCATCGCATTATGTTTCTTTTCTAAATAGTTTTAGTAATTTGATATGTTCTGAAAATTATGCATTTCTAAAAAATATTTTTAATTAACAAATAATTCAAATATTATCTTCCGCGGTCACTATAGCTACTTTGTTAAAAAATCCCGATATATGGATATTTTGTAAATTTTTAAATATTTTGAATCTAGACAGAGAAGTTGATGAAATCAAGAAATATTTGGACTGTAGGTATTTATCGGCATATGAAGCTGCGGGATTCGTGGAGTCATGAATATGACCCAATGATAGAAATAGTCATAATCATCTAACAAAATGACCAAGAAACCCACTACGAAATTTATTACTTTACTCTTTCTGTTGTGGGCCACATTTGTTCAAGGAGATCTTAAGAAAATTAATAACACTTTTGGGAATGATTTTCCAAAACCTGACATCGTCATTTTAGGTTTGTTGAAAATTTTTCCTTCCAATTTTTGAAATTTGCTGCCCTCCTTTATTATCATTACACAAAGCCCTTTTTTAAATATTTTACTTTTTTATTGTGTTGTAGGTCACTATAACCGGAACTTATGCTGGGCATTTTATAACGGGACGGTTTCTTAATCTTCGTTTGAAGAAGTGGGTCAGGGCGATGATTACTCGAAGCTGCGCAATTGTGCTGACTATTATCGTGGCATTATTTTTTGATGCTGAAAATGCTGCGATGGATGACTTGAATGAATCGCTTAATGTTCTTCGATCTGTTCGGATACCATTTCCCCTAATCCCCTTATCTCCTTGGTGTCAAAGGAATAGGTTATGGGAAGTTTCAAGATTGGTCCTGTAGCCAAAGTAAGTTCTCAATCCTTAAAAATCCCAAATTAGCATGGCTATATAGTGATCTGCATTATTATGCATATTGGCCAAAAATGAGTAGAACTAATTGAGAATCGTCAAAATTGCATCAGTTTTTTTCCAAATTCTGGACAAGAAAGGATGTTATTGGAAAATGTACTCAAATTTTAGTTCGGCAGTCATCATAATCTAAATTACTTGCCACTTAAAGTAAATATACTGTTAGATCCTTATGCATGCACAAAATACTAAGCAATCGGAACTTCACAGATCGAGTGGAACAGATGCCGCTGAAGTTTTGAAGCTTAGAACTTTGAGATTTTCCTTTTTAATGTCGCTTATTTAGTTTTCTTTTGAATGTCAGTTTGGTTCCTTAAATATGTTTTTTTTTTCATTAAGTTGTAAATTCTGAATTTAAATTCGAAATTAATCTTAAAATTGAAAGTTTCAACAATTTAGTTGAATTTTAAAGTGGATGTAAAATTTGATTGTCCGCATCAATTTTTTAAGTAATATGTCACTGTTAAAAGTTATTTATTTATGAATAACATTTCTGATCAATGATAATGTCTATGGTAAACGAAATTGTAGTCTATGTCTCTATTAAAAGAAATAATGCCATATTATACTATGTCCTGTGTAGATCTACTTAGCTTTTTTTTTGGGCTTCATTTTGAATTACATGTTTGCTTATTTATGTTATCTATTTATTTTTTGAGGCAAAACCCTCTCAAAACCTCATCTCTCTCTATGGCGCGTGGTAGTGGTGCAGGCAATGGCAGTGGAAAGTGAATGAGTTGTGATGTGCTTAGGCTATCCGGATTTCTTATTAAGTTTATGTTTGAGAGCAAATGATTCTTGCTGATTTTATCTGGTCATGTTTTGATTAGTTAGGTCAGCACTTTGTAGAGCATACTCCGGCAATCCGCTCCACATCGGCGGGAAAGCCGTCGGTTCTGTTCATGCAGCATCAACCATCGTGCCACCGATTAAACCATCTCTCCGAACACCAACTGTTATTCCACCAATAGAACCTCCAGCTGATAGGAACAGGCAGAAGAGGTAGCTTGATTTTTTACTTGCGTTGTTTGGGCAATATGTCACTTTTTTTAAAAAGAATTCTGTAGATGTTTGGTAACTTTTCAAAAGCAGCATTAAATATGTATTTTTAAGCTTTAAATCTACATCTGCTTGTGTGTTTTATTGGAAGCCAGCATATAGAATATGCGAAGATCAAGTCATAATCAGAAGTGCCTAGATGGAACTGATGTATGAAAAACTGTTGGATCAGCTTATGTAAACGATGGTAGAATTTCTAAGGAACCAAACGCCACTTCTTATATTAGGGTAATCTAAAGCTTCTTCAAGTTGAGAAGAGAACCAGTTGCATCAATCACGACCCTTTACTTCATCTAACATTACCATTTCAGAGCTGTAAAAGTCTTCTAAACTCTGGTGCTGACGTGTAGAAAAGATCACGCATAATGTTATCATGTTTGTTTATGTTAGCTTCCTCATTCATCTTTTTGCCCATTTTCTGTAGCAACTTGACAATCTCCCATTAATTACTTATTATATTAGTAAAATCGTACTTAATTGTTTATAAAAGCTGATTAATTGTGCTTCGAGTTTCCAGCAGATGCAGGACATTTGAACTTGAGAGATACAATAATTCATCGTGAGAAGCCCTTCAAGATAAGGTATTCACTCTGGTTTAAGAGTTTTTTTTCCCCCTTTTGTTTTTCCTCCTCATTGTTTTTCTGTACATGGAAATCACATATATTTATTTGAATTTCAAGCAACATCTGAGAATCCTGTAAAGGCTAACTCTTCGTGGTCTTGGAAGATTCAAAGGTAAAAAGTTAAAACCAGGATTTTTTTGGGTTTGTTTTGTGTGACTGAGCTGGTTATTCTTTCAAATTCTTTGAGTTGTATATATGTTTTGTAGATGTTTGAATTCCATGTACTTTTCTTCATGGCTATTTTAAGTGGGTTTTATAACTTTGTTATAAAGCTTATTGCCCTTTAAGTAGATCTTTGTAGGTTCTTTCTCGCTTTGCAATCCTCATGTAGCAGATTTATGAGCTGAAATGGCACTCCTTTTTGTTTTCCCGGAATTTTTATGAAGTTAGGATGTGTCCCTTTCTCTTTTTCTTCATTTTGATTTCACTGTCATGTCTATTTGTAGTAAGAATCTTTGTTGTTGGATCTCCAACAAACTCTCTTTAGTTTCAGTTCATCCTGTCTTCAACCTTGATCGGTCCACTTATCCCCTGAAAATTTACTTATCTTATATGATGTGTTTAATCTTATTTAAAATTATTCGTGCATAGTAAAAAAAAATAATATAATAATTTGCTATTGTATTTTCTTTTCCACAGATCGCTACGGTCCATACCTAGTATATTTAAAATTCCGTCAGCATTTATAAAAACAACGAAGCAGCTTAGATGGATTTACGACAAGATGGAGTTGACATGTATCATGTACGGCAGCCAATGAGCTGTTAGTTTTTAAAATAAAAGTTGACTAAGGAAATGAATTTTGATAATTTTTTTGAGAATTGCGGAGGATTAAAGAAAAAAAAGAACTCACCTACCCCCTACTTCATTTACTTTACAAATCAGGACGAATTTGAAGCCAGTTATATTTTTCTAAATTTTTGTTTTCACTTACTGTCCTATTCGGAGCTTATCGGGACAGAAACTCCACCAATCCGGATTCATTTGGATCCTGAGAGAGGACACCGACACTCAACTGTAATTTTGAAAACTAACTGGACAGTGGGCACGAGGAGTAGATGTTTTGCTATGAGTAGCGTGCTAACCGCATAGCCAAACGAGTACTTAATATTAGATCAAGCAATCTAGCCAGATCCTTTGGATCGGACTCGAAATATTTCCAAACCGGTCTAGACGCAGATCGGGTAAAATTGTCAGCCTTGATCCGATGTCATCTTATATTATATTATATGGACTGCAAAACATAGAGTGATTCCAGGTACATGTGTTACCAAGTTGCTCTTGCTTCTTTTTTTTTTTCCATTCAATCATTGTTTTCTTACTCTCAGCATATATCCAGAATAAAACTGACTGAAATAGATTTATATCTAACAAAAGGAACGCAGAACATACCTTTTCTATAAGGGACAAATCAAACAAGCAATTCAAAAGAACTCATAATTCACTCTCAGTTCCTCATATACTTTCACCGAGACGACCCGAAGAGCGTGAACACTCCCTTAAGCACGATATCGAAGGCGTCCTCCATCTCCTCTCCAAGCCCCTGCTCGCTCGCTGCGTATATCAACCTCGGTATCATATCGACCACTCGCTCCCTCATCTGCCTCGCCCTCTCCTCTACGATCCCATAGAACGCTGCTCTTACGCTAACGTTCCCTTCTCTAACCTCCTTTTGATCTATGAAAACCGACCATTCGCTCTCCTTCCCTTGTACTGGAAGATACCACTGGTACTGCAAGTATGCACTCTCACGGAAGAATAGCACTGGGATTGCGCCCGCCACCATGCAATCAAACATAGAGCGCCGCGGGAATTAAGCTATCTCCATTCGGTTGAAGGCAGAATGTTGAATCCAGGAATAGACTCATTGTTGCAGCATTTTTGTTCGCGCATCGGCTCCAATCACAGTCCACAGCATGGCACGATGTGTTACCCGCAGCAGCGCACTCTTTCAATAGCAGTCCCCTAAAGTCATCCCTGAACCGTCGGGAGGAGCCTGCGAAACTAAAAAGTGTAGACCGAGATCGGTTTAGCATGAATTGTTGCCAGGCCCTGACGTTATCAGCAGACCGAGGGTGAAACCGTGTTGGATAGGGTATTCCTACATCCTTGTCATCCCCAGAACTCCACTCGATTATAAGGCGAGTGACATTCTCCATGCCAGGCATGTTAAAAAAGTTGGAGCCCCGGTCGCCGTCAGGTGGGCGGCGGAAGTCCCACGTTATGCGGCCGATGGCAATGAAGTGATCAGAGCCATTGGATCGCCTATATGGAGCTTGCCGTCGGATCCAACTTAGGAGAAGGGAGCAATCGCGGTCGCGATCACTGTTAGTGGCATTCGCGGACAAGATGTACTGGCCGACAGCAAGGCCAGCATAGAAGGGAATGTAGAAGGCAGTGGCGGCAGACGGGTCGGTGGTGCAACATCAGTGGGTGAGGAGACGGCGGTGGAATATAGGCTCAATGTTAAACTGGTCGGTGGCAAACCAATGCGGCAGAAAAGGGGAAGGAAGAACATCTTTGGGGTTTGCAGCAGCAGGTGGGCCGAAGCCGGCATTAGAGAGGCCCGCGCAGCGGGAGGTCCAAGGATCCAAGGTGTCGCACACGGCGAGGAGGTCGCGATTGAATACCGGAGGGATATCATATACATACACTAAGCCGGTGTCGCAGGTTGAGATAGACAGCGGACCACGAAGAAGGGAGAGGAAGCGAGAATAGAGGGTGGGGATGAGGAGAAGGAATTGGATGGAGAGTATAGAGAGCACGAGGCCAGCGCGGTGGACCAGAGAGAGGTGTAGGTGGAGGGAAGCGGCTGCGACCTTCGTTACATGCACCGGCGAAGAGGAGTGAAGGGAATCCTCAGGTTTTCCCGAAACCTCCATCTCTGCAGTGAACTTCCGACTGTTCGGAAACTTTGAATAGGTGAACTGAGATCTAGAAAATGGATCAACTCCAGAATTATACAGCTTTGCTATATAAATGTCTACAATGTTGTCAAAGACTTTGTAATCACAATCACTTGATGAAACTTTTTTTTAAAAAAAAAAAATTTCTTTTCCCCGAAAAAACAGTTAAGAGGATGAACAGAGTATAGCAGGCATTTGATGCTCCTCACAGCCTCCCATAGAAAGTTAGCTCTCTGGACCCTCTGAGAGATCTCTAGAGTGCAAATTAACACGCAGCGAGTTGTTCTTGGGATAAAAGGAATGTGTTAATCTAAGGTAACTTGCCATCATCGCCTCGCGAGGATTTTGCTCCATTTGTTTTGTAATAAGTTAGGAAGAGTATTATTATTGTATTGTTCTACTCATTTGCGGTCAAATCCGTGACGCATATTACTCAACTTACAGAAGTTACAGTTTCAAGTACGCCATAATGGTAAACAGAGTTCAGATGCTGAGCGATTCCGGCTCAAATTCAGATATAGGTTCGATGCTTTTTCGAGACAAAACATACAACAAAATTAGAAAGTAAAAGAAAAAAAAAAAAAACTCTCTATTTTCCCTTCTTGAGAAGGAGAGGTCCAACGTTATCGCCCGTAGCCTTATTGTGCTTCACGTGGCTCCCATCGCACAGTGGGAACGTCCCCGATCTCCAACATCTTCATCAAAAAAAAAATTTAAAACAAATTAAAATGTAATAGAGAATAATTAACGAAGGGGGCGGGGGTGTTTAGGGTCTAGTGTTTTAGGTTACCGGCAATAGGCGGTGAGGGGCTTGGAGAGATCGGGGACGAGGACGGAGTCGACGACCTTGTCCTCGTTCTTCCGAACCCCGGGGTTTACCCACCCCTCCGCTCTCACCGCCACGCGGCGGTCGCGGGGGCGAGGGAGAGGGAGGGTTCGGGGTCGGTTGCTGCGGATGGTCTCCGAGGAAGCGGCGTAGGAGAACCGGGCCCCGATCAAAGAGGCGGCGGGGATCGGAGACGCCATTGTTGGTGCTTGGAGCTTGCGTAATTTAGGGGAAGGGGAAGGGTCTCCGAGGAGAGCGAGGGTTTGGATTTATTTATTGATTTATTTATTTATTTTTGGGATTTGGATGTGTGGCGAGCACGAGCTCGTTGAGGGGGAATCAACCAAGTCACGTCATCGCTCACATCACGGGCTAGAATAGTTCGTGACCTTTTGCGGTCTCGTGCAGGGCCTCTGGGCCGGAAAATTTGGATCTAGTTAAGCCCATGAGCGTGTCGTACCAGACCAAGCCACGTATCTCTAAAACTCACCCACTAGTCCAACACTACTAGCCAAGAAATATTTAGTTTGTTCTTATATAATAAATGATAATAGGCATACATCACATTGGATTAGGATATGATTTCTCCAATCTCAATAAAAAAGATAGTCTTTTTTAAAACTTTATTTTAGTCCAATAGCATTAGACAGCCTTGAATATATTAAATAAGCTCCAAACAATCCAATCTTTGCAATTTTTTGCCAAGAATATCCAAACATATTTTCTACTTTACTCTTGGCTAGGGGTGTAATATGTATCGTGTTAGACCTGTTCAGATTTTTTTGGGGCAGCCACAAAAGGGTCGTGGCTTGGTTCGGGCTTGAATCCGGGCGGGGCCAAGCTAGGGCACTTTTCTTTGAACTATGGCCTAGGACCGGAGTGGGCCGTGCCGAATCCATAGCCAGCCCATTTAACTATATTTTTAATTTTTTACGATTTTATTTTATTTTATAAAAAAAATTTATATTTATTTATAATATATATATATTAATTAACTAAATAAATAAATGTATTTTTAAAAAACTTTATTTGAAGTTTGAATAATTTAATATTTGAAAAAAAAATAAACTGGCCTGCCTTTCACTTAGGCCCAATCCTAAATGGACCGGGCTGCAACGGGCCATATCTGGCTTTGCGGCCCAGCATGGCCCTCATTTGGACGCGGACGAGGCTGTGTCGGACCACGGATCAGCATCCTCCGGCCCAGTACAGTTCTAAGCGGTGCCCGAGCCGGGTCTACCCAATCACTGCCCGGCCCGTTTTTCGACCAATGATGTCTTCAACGTAGACGCTGCGAATAACAACAAAATAATAAGTGCTTATCTGGTCCAGCTATATTTTTTTCTCCCCTATAATAATAATAATAATAATAATAATAATACAATGACTGGCCGGCCCGTTTTTCGACCAATGATGTCTTCAACGTAGACGCTGCGAATAACAACAAAATAATAAGTGCTTATCTGGTCCAGCTATATTTTATTTTTTCTCCCCTATAATAATAATAATAATAATAATAATAATAATAATAATAATAATATAAAATATAGAGAGAGAGAGCATTAATTAAGATAAAAAGAACCGTCGTTAATTGACCCATTTGTGCTCTTACGAATGCCACGACCACATTAATCCGCAATTGTCAATATAAAGCTGGGCCAAACAGGTGCCATAAGAGTCGCGAGTATAGGGCGCAACCCTGTACTGAATCGGACACAGGACACAAATAATTGCGTCCTACGTGCACTTGTGTAAGCCAAAGAATGAGATATGGCGACAGCGTTGGATCGATGGTTCCAGAATGGAGAACAGCAAGAAAGGGATCCGATTAATCCGCATCGGCCCCCGGCCCACACGAGTGGCCATGGATGTAATGCGCCAGCTCACACGAGCTGTCCGCGATCCCCAACGCCTCCTAATTACACTCTCCCATTCTCTACCATGATCAAGTTGCCCACCGCTGTTGACCGTCCCCTGAAAGAAGCTGCAAGAAAAATATTGATTGCAAGATTCGAGACCAAGTCAATTCTAATTGATTCATATTTTTAACTAAATTTATTTTTAAATAAAATAAGCGAAGCAGGTAACATGCTACCTATCTCTCAAAAATAAAAAATAAAAAAATTGCCCACGACTACTTCGTTTGGAATTACAAAAAATATATGTATATTAAATATAAGTATAGAAAAAAAATAATACTGTAACAAACAATTACGATATAATTTTCATGAGCTCATCAAAAATATATCATACAGGCCTAAGAAGGCTCAGTCCTACTCCTAAGAAAGAAATATTTAATCTATCTTTCCCTTTTTTACCATGTCGGGTCGAAACACCAGCTAAATCTAGTTGTTGCACAGCATTTGGGTTACTAAACTAATTTTACTTCATGAAAAACTTTATATTAGAACTTGTTATTTAGCTAGGTAGGGCTTACTGGTTATATTCGAAATCTAGCTGCTTCTTATTTATAATTGAGTTCAAGTCTAAAAAAAAATAAACAAAGGAGATAGTTTGCTATCTTTCTCTCTCACATAAAATAAGAATTTATGTTTAGATTTTTTTTTTTTTTTTTTTAGAGATAGATAGCATGTTACCTGTTTCGTTTATTTCATTTAAAAATAAAGTTAGCTGGAAATATGAATCAATTAGGATTCGAATTTGGGTCTCCGTTACCAACCATCAAACTCTTTGCCACTTGCTGTAGGGACGGTCGATATGTTTAGATACATTTAGTTTCACTAAAGGACGCATTATAATACTGTTCTTATTCAATTATTATGATTTTTTTAGAATTTTGTTTGTCAGATAGCAGAACTTTTGATTTATCAAAAACCAAACCTTACAAGCACTAAAAGGTTGGGACATGCATCAGCTTAATTTGCAAGCTAAAACTGTCTTCTCGGGTCCATATTCCATAAGACAACTACGTACTAATGATCTAGATTAACCCTAGACCTACCTTATATTTTTCTTTTTTCTTTTTTTAATCTCTTTTCCATATTCTCATCTTTAAAAACCATGTTGCTACTCCTTTATTCTTATCCTCCCCCTCACGTTATATATGCGTTTCCACATCTCTGCATGAACAATGCTCCTTCTAATCATACTTTCCCCTTCTGCTTTGTACTGATATCTAGTTCATTTAATCTCCAATTGCTTCTCATAAGGCTAAGAGTGTGTGTATATATATTATACACCAATTGCTTCATAACAAAGATAAGAATTAAGAAACTAATCCAAGGTTAAAAAAACATCAAGGTTGTCTAAATATTCTAGCTACTTTTCTCTCTATATATATACACCAATTCGCAAAAAAGATTTTATTTTATTATTTTTGTCCTTACCGAAATGGATATAAATATACAAAGGTAAGATGAAGAGGGCAGGGCGAGAATGAGAGATAATTTGCGTTGTTTGGTAAAAAAATTTTAAATTACAAAAATGGTACTTGTGAGGTAATTAATGAGGTTGACAAAAAAATATTAAAGATCAAATACATAGGTGTAAACATAATTTATCTGAGTTAGGCAAAAAATCCCTTTAGGGGAGCATATCCACGGGGTGTTAATGCAAATGGCAACTTGTTCCTAATTATAGTTGTTGTGTTGGCAGGGGAATTGCAAAAACCAAAAACCAAAAAAAAAAACAAAAAATTGTGGAAATGATCCCTAACGTGCATGAGATCAGTCGATCCATCATTATCTTGATTTTTATTTCGAGTTTTTGGGCACAAATGAACGCGATCTCTCCCACACTGGACCGAGCACTTGAGGGGTGTATATAGCATGCAATTAAGCCTATTAAATAGCATACAAATGGGTTGGTGCAACTAGTAGTTACCAATAGTTAAGAGCGATCGAGTAAGAGAGAAAAGGTTCATAGAAAATTAGAGGTTAAAGGAAGAATTTTTTTAAAAAAATCTAAACTAAGTTAGATAAAAACATATTAAAAAAAAAAAAGAGGATAAATTTCAAATTACCTCATTTATGATTTCATATTTTTTTTATTTTAGGAATAATTGCCTATATACCCCTCATGCGTCTGAAAATATCCGATCTACCCCTAGTTTTTTTTTCTTTCTAAAATGTCCCTTATACGTTTCACCGTTATTGTAAAATACCCCCGCAGTTATCTCCTGTTAAGTTAATCTGGGTTAAACGTGAGTTAAATATCTACCACAGTTAAAAAAAATTAAAATACCAATTTTGCCCTTAACTTAAGGGCAAATAAAAAAGATTGGTGACGGTAGACAGGTATATTGGAAAAGACTAAAACAAATACTTTTTGTTTCGACTTTAAGGGCAAATAAGAAAGATGGTAGAACGGTATATTTGAAAAGGCAAAATAGTAATTTTACGTAAATAATGAGTTACTTAACTGCGATTTAACTCTATGGGTATATTGTAAATAGATTGGAACGTATGAGGAGTATTTTTAATATTATTGTAAGAGAAATAAATCGAAAAATTGAGAATTTTTCAAGATATAAACAATCGCTTCCTTTATTTTAATATTCTATAATTTAAAGTGTATTAAGTTAACCCCCAACAAGTCCACGTTACGAATTTGCTTTGATCCGACCCTACCGAATCATTTTGTGCAAACCAACTCCCCTCTTTCCAGCCGAGCGATTCGCCGCAGATGCGCGACCAGGAAAAGCGATGGGCAGTTGGGCACAAAAGCGAACGCAATTTCTCGGCACCGTGATTGCCCCCCACCGACCCACCCACACGCACACGTACATTTTCACGAGTCACGACACTGCGCGTTCCAACAAGTACCACAGAGGGCCCATAGTAAATAAATTACACAAAGAGGCTCTATTCTTAAAGCTAGTGTTTGGTTGCAGATTAAGAGGTGGAATAAATTTTTAATTTTTAATTTATTTTTAAACACATCTAATTAATAAGGAGTGGGACTAGCAAATTTTATCCCAAATAGGTTATTTCGAAATAATCTATTTGAGTGGGATTAGCTAATCTCACCCCATCCCACTACTTCAATCAAATAAAATACTATTTTACATATTATCCTTTTATCTCCACCTACTCCAACTAAATACTATTTTTTTTTAATTCTGGATTAACTCTAATTCTCAACCAAATATAAAAAATATTTTAATCTCATCTTAATTGAACTTAATTATATTTTTGGAATAACTAGTTTTTTTCTTAATCCTGAATCATGAGACTTAATTATATTTTTGGAATAACTAGTTTTTTTCTTAATCCTGAATCATGAGACAAACGGTAGCAAAGAAATTATTTCTTGGACCACACTATATATATAAATCAGGATTTTTTTCAAAAATTCAAATATGATTTTTTTTTTTTTTTTTGAGAGATAGACGCCACCGCTTCGCTTATTTCATTTAAATAAACTTAATTGTAAATATTAATCAACTAATTCAAACTTGAAATACGATACCAACCACTAAATTCTTTGCTACTTATTCCAAAACAGTTGGTAAAAAAATTCAAATAAGTTTCATAATTACTATAGTAGTGTAGTGGAGTGGTTGTCATCCGAAATACCAGCTTCTATCACTTTATTAGTACGTTTTCAAGCATTGTGGGGGGGAAAAAAAAATAAAAATACAGAAAACACTTTTTTAAAAAAAAATTAATGTTATAATACTTAACTCATTACTACTATAAACTCAGTCGTTATTTCGTGCATAAATTGTGTAGTATGATTGAATAAATGCTATTACATTTATTTGAAATATATTTATTTAATATGCATAAATGATAATAAAAAAATAATTAGTAAATAGTTAGAGATTTCTTTCATAAAATTATCTCCTTTAAGATAAAATATAAATTATTTATATATTTTCATATCTTTTAGGCATATAATGGTTTCTCAGTAAGTTTTTTTGACTGCATCATCTAATTTATACACGAAATAGAATGAAGTTATAACAAGACTGAATTAAGTAGTACAATACAACGCTAAATTTTCAATGTTTTAACAAAAAAAAAAAAATCTAGTAGTATAACCATTAACAAACCTAAAAAATCAAATATAAAAGTGAGCAATGTTACTTGCATTTTTTAAAAAATAAAAGTGTCTATCTTATTTATACTCATTATTCAAGGGCGCAACGTCCTTCTCATGTTAGTTTCTATCCATCTTTATTTTTTAATACGAAAAAGTTTACAAAGTTATAACTATGTTAATCTTTGGATATATATAGTAATTAAGCATATAAAATATATTAATATAATTCAAAAATTCAAAGATATATATAATATAAAACATAAATAAAATCTTTCAATATTGTGGATTACAAAGGTTGGTTAAGAACTTATATAAAGATTTAGATTTTAATTTCAAGGGCTCGTAGATCGAGTTTTGAAGAGCAGGGTGGAAGAACAGGGGTCCATTGTAATAATGGCTCTGTGCATGTGCTACCATTTTACAAAAAGCAAAGCACGTGGCCTCGTGTCAGGATGTCTACGAGACTACACCAACAAGTGAAGTGACCAACACTCCCCCACTCCCAGCTTTACTTCCCATAAATTATCCCACCGTACAATTCTATATTAAATGCAAATTTTTTTTTTTTTCTATAATCTATTGATGGAGAAATCGCGGCTTATTCCGTGGCGTGATTTGACCTGTTCATTAAAGTATGACTTGATTAATTCAATTGGGCCTACTGTTTAGTAGGTGCATTAATTCGAATGTGCCCATGGAAACCAAGTTAAGTTCAAACCCCCCTTTGGCGCGTTGTTGCCTCACTGATGCCCATTTTCGGCATCAACAAAACCCAAAGATATATTTGATAACGAGAAAACATAAAATAATAATAATAAGCAGAATTATCATACAATAAACATCAGCACCAATTCAAATTTTAATAAATATATATATATATATATATTTATTTTACGAAAAGTTAAAGAGAAATAATTTTGACAAACATTGTCCACATTTTCGTACGATGCATTAAAACCTTTATTAAAGTTCAAACTATTTTGTCGGTCGGTTTGAGATCATGACTTCACAAGGTCCAAAATTCCAAATTCAACTCCTTTTTTTATTTGACCATTTAATTTATCATAACTTTATCTGCTATCAAAATTTAGCATAATTAATTTTAGCCCATAATGACCAAAATTACTTAAAAAAATTCAGTCCCGCACCTCTAATTTTTTAAAGAGCATTCATTCAAAAGAAAAAACAAATAGACTGGAAGAACTTCACGACTATAAAACTGAACGTACCCCGGAAAAAAAGAAGAAAAAAAAACTTTTGGCTCAATCCTTATCAACTCATCCGAAATACTACTTCAATCACCATCCATGCAACACAAGAGGAGGGAAGCTAGAAGGAAGAAGAAATAGCAATGCAAAGAGAATAGCAGACACGTTCTTTTTAACTACTGCACGAAAATAGTAGCTCTAAAAGAACACAAATTCAACAACAAATCGACGCCCCACATAACGCCGGAATGAGAACCAAAAAAAAAAAAAAAAATAAAAAAAAACAATCAACAAAAAAATTAAAGGGAGGTGAAAGTGCAAAGAGAGCTCAAAAAAACAAAAAAAAAAAAAAAAAAAGAGAGAGAAGTTGAGGTAAAGCAATAGAGAGAGCGAGAGAGAAATCATAAATACGACGAACGAGATGCTAAATGGTCTCCTTATCGGATCCGCGTAGATCATCTAACTCGTTTACAAGAACGTGGCGAGGACGAGCACCGCCGAGGCCAGCGCCACCGTCGCTAGGGTTCCGGCGGCCCTCACGGCCGTCGCCGCCGCCTTCTTCACGTCGGCCTTGTCCGCCTCGGCCGCGGGCCCGTCGGCCGGGGACGACGCGGGGTGGACGCGGGCGGCGCCGGCGGGGAGGCGTGGTGGGCGCGGTGCCGGGCGTGGGCGGGCGCCGGGGCCTTCGCCTTGGGCGCCGGGGCGGGCGCCAGGGCGGGAGCCGGAGCGGGGGCGGCGCCGGCGGGGCCGGGGGCGGGGCCGGGGCGGCGCCGAAGAGCTCGACGGGGAGGAGGAGGCTGTCGACGGTGAGGATGCAGACGGGGGTGTCGTCGAGGACGGTGGAGGCGACGCGGGAGGTGTCGACGCCGGTGACGAGGGAGACGTCGTCGCCGTGGGAGACGACGGAGAGGTCGTACTTGCCGGAGGCGCTGGTGGCGAGGGTGGAGAGGGGGCCGTTGGCCGTCTTAAGCGAGGACTTGGGGGTGTAGGAAGGGAGGGCGTGGTACTGGAGGAGGGTGACGAGGTCGGCGCTGGAGAGGGAGGAGAGGTCGGGGGCGTCGGGGGCCTTGAAGGCGTCGTCGTTGGGGGCGAGCAGGGTGAGGCCCTTGTCCATGGCGCTCTGGTAGATCTTGAGGACGCCGGAGGAGGCGACGAGGGAGGCGAAGGTCTTGCAGCCGGCCTTGTCGAGCAGCGCGGTGATGTTGGCGGAGGCGGCGGAGGGGGCGTCGAGCAGGCCCGGGAAGAGGATGGGCGCCGACACCTCCAGCACGGACAGGTTGTAGGGGATCTGCCTCACCGACTTGGTGTAGGAGGCGTCGAACTTGGCCCCCGGGGCGGCGGACGCGAACCCCACGCGGCCCCCGCGGAGGTTGGTGATGTTGACGAAGCCGAGGTCGCCCGGGGCGTCGCCCGTGGTCTGGTAGAGCGTGGTGGTCAGCGTGGTGCCGCGCGGGAGGTCGTGCAGCTTCTGCGGGTCGAAGTAGTCCAGCAGGTTCAGCAGCCGCAGCGCGTTCTTGATACCCCCCAGGCTCTGCTTCGACGCCAGCGCCGCCATCGCCGCGTTCGGCAGCACCAGGCACGTCACCGTCTCCCGCGAGTCGATCTCGTCGCACACCTTCGTCTGCGTCAGGTAGCTGTTGTACAGCGAGTACTCCGGATACCCCTCCAGGATCGCCGTGATGTTGTGCCCCTCCCCTCCCCCCGCTAACAACACCACCGCCACCGCACCCGTCGCAATGAACAATCTGAGAACATCACAGGAGGTGGAGGTACCCATCATAATAAATACCTTTTTTTCTTTCCTTTTTCTCTCTTCCTCTTTCTCTACAACAGCTCTCGATCGATCACTTCAATGCGGACAGAATAGAAGCGTACGCAGTAGGAGCTTGCAGAAGCTGTGCGTATAGTTGGTTGAGGGAGGGAGAGAGGGAGGGAGTGAGCTAGAACTGAAGGGCCGGAGCATAATAATAGTGTGAATCATCATAAATGGGAGGAGATGATGGGTTTGGTTGCTAGGGTTTAACCGTGGTTAGGGTAACTGGGGGTTAGGTGGCGGAGTGTACCGTACTAGTATAGCCACACTGAGGACGGTGAGGAGAGTGAAGAGTGGGCATGTGAGGTTGCCGAAACAGGTGGGGCCCCGCCGGTGTCTAGGGCAACGAGCCGTTGGAGTAGGACGACGCTGCTAAAAATTGTCATTTATTCCTAGGGACGCGTCCTTGAATTTTTCTATGCGACAACGCGCTATCTGCCGTTGGATGATCGTGGCCGCATGGTGGAGGACCTGAGGAGAAGCACACGAACGGTGATAACATTTTGTCGTGCGGGGATAGTGTGGGGATGTTTGGATAATAGTTTTCGGAGGCATCAACTGTACGTGGAGGATTTGGAGGAGGATCGCGCGCTTCAGTTACAGCTGGAGCGATTTCTCTTTTTCTCTTTTTTTTCTTTTTTTTTTTTTTTTTTTTTTTCTTTTTTTAATTCGTTAGTTTCGTTCACACTGACTGACTCACCCCGGAAGATGATGGCCTGGTCGGTGATGTACTGCGAGTTGTGGAGAAGAGTTGGGCCATGTACAGCTTCCTTCATCTCAAACCCAAATGCGGCCCAAGATTAAGATTTGGGCTTTGAGCTAAACGTAACCCGATTGCCAAAGTCCAATAGAGTCCGTCCGTTAAAGGCCTGGTTACGAGTCCCGGAAAACTATACTCGTTCTGGTTTGTTTCTAATCTTATCTCATTCGCTCTCTCAAGATCTGCAACTGTTTTCATACAAGGAAAGAGAACTTGAATTAAATAGTAAAGGCAAGCAGCTTAATTGGGGATGCTTATTCTTTTCCTAAATTAGAGTATTTATTTGTTTGTGTTGGATCAAGGTGACAAGTCTAATTAATGGGATTCATTCTTCTTTTGCTTCTAATGTAGAGAACATCCATACCCCATTTTGGCACTTCCCTTCTGGAACTTCTCCTATACGTAATAGTCTTCCAAGCCCCAATTGTTATTCTGTTTGTGATAACTGAGATGGTATTGCCTTTTTTCAGCAAATAAGATAACTGAAACTTCCAACCATTTATTAGTAAACAAAGAATTTGAGTACAGAATTTAAATAACTTCTGTTGTAAGCTGGCCATTTCTTCTTCATAAGCAGTAATTACTTTTGTGCTCTCTTTGAGGTGGTTCATCAATACTTAAAATTGGAGGGGCTGCATTCATAATACTTTCTGTTGAGCAGTTAATCTGATTGTACAGTATAACGGGGATTATAAGCCAATATAAACCAACTTTAACAAGTAACAATCTATATAATGAACCGATCGTATATAGCACAGTTAGCGTAGTGTTTAATAGTTGGTACACGAAAATATTCAAAGTTCGAAACGAACGGAACAGATAATTTACTACTATTTTCTTCTAAAAGAATTGCTATTTGTATATGATAAAATGTAATTAAGGACCAACAGCCGACCCCGAAAGGATGAGCGAGCAGTCTGTCACGAGCCTACAGAAAAAGTTTTATATATTTGTCTTAAAACCGGTGTTCCTAGTTGACTCTTTTGTATGATGAGCCATTTCTAGATTATGGAATTAGGGCGAACGTACAAGACTGCATGCATGGTGGTCCAATGGCCTGGCACTTGCTCACGCTCGTCACAGGCCGTGCTCGGTCGAGCCATGCTAATTCGTGCCCGGGCACATGTCGGGCTGATCCACGCCGGGCCGACAGACCCCACACGGTTTCTTAACGGACGTTAAAAGGAACGTGCCCGATCTAAACGGTAGTCGAACGGCAGAGTTAACGGCCTTTTCGAAATTCGTCTTCAGCGCGATTTTTTTTTTTTTTAAAAAGAAAAAAAAAGCTGGCAAGCGTTCTGACACGTCGTCAGAGGCGGTCCTCGCCCGCCACGTGATTGCGGAATAAAATTATTCGAGCGAATTAAGATAAATTTCTTTTAACCCCGTTATTTTAATTCACTCCTTTTTGTTTTTCTTTTTATTTTATTGAATTAACCCATTCGATCTTTTACCCCCCACCACCGTTCACGCCGGCCCACCACCCGAGATGTCGATCCACCGGAATAAATGGACGGCGGATCCAGCGTCTCGTATAATTATTTCTATGCGAACTCACATGGGAATATAAAATTTCTCTTTTCCGTACGATAGGCAGCTGGCCTCTGTCAGAGAAGAGTTGGTTTTACGCGGAGGCAGACACGCGGATTTCTCCGGAAAGATAAATATTTAGTGGACCATGTGCACCACGTCATCCGTAGACCAACCTCTGTGGCTTCTCCACCGAGACTAGTATGATGGATACGAATACGGTCCACGGAGATGACCTGGTGAACTTGAGTCAGGCAAATTATTACGTCCTTGGGAGCTCAACGTTACTGTAGGGGTATCGTTATTCTTTGCTGATTCAGGCTTTTCACGTGACGCGGTGAGCCACGCTTCCATCTCCACCGTCCAATTTGTGAACCCCATTTTTTTTCAGCTTTCCCAATAATATTATTATAATAATACTTATAAATAAATTTTCTTCTATAACTACATTTGATTTGTTAAGTAATCGACATATTTTATAAGATAATAAATAAAATATAACCACAAAATTTAAATTTAATAAATAATTACCCAAATTATTTAAAAGAATACTAGTTTTCTAATTTGCCACCCAACAATTAATTTAACGAGCGAAGTAGTTTCGTGGGAACGAATTTTACAACGTCGAGCGCATTTGAGTTTGTCTCCGTTCTCATGGTTTGTTTTTTTTTTTTAGAGATAAATAGCACGCTATCCGTTTCGTTTATTTCGTTAAGAAATAAACTTAGCCAGAAATGTGAATCAATTATTCAACTCTATCTGATACCAACCACCAAGCTTCTTTACCACTTACTTGTGAATCGGTGCCTCTCCGTTTTCATGTTAAGTATATAATGTTGCATGCAATTTTGGAAATTATTTCTTCTTATATATTATTGATGAAGTAAAAGTATAACAATGCAAAAGTGAACGAAATCATTTATTTGGGGGTTATTTCTCCCAAATTTGAACGAATCGATCGACACTATTAGTTTATCTTTTTTTTCTTTTTTTTTTCTAGAAATAAATAGCACGCTATCCGCTTCGTTTTTTTTCATTTAAAAATAAACTTAGCTAGAAATATAAATCAACTAGAATTCGAACTTGGATCTAGTAACCACCTCTTCACTAGCTTTATAAAATTTATGTTTTATAGTTTGTTATATTATCTGTCTAGTATTGAAGTCATCTGAAAATTGATTATTTTTGAAAGCTAATACAAGATGAATTTAATACTATCTGATGACTTAGCAAATAATATCAATAAATTTTGAATTTTGAATCTGAATACGGTGAAATAACATGGATCATATATTCATATGTGTGGCAATATCAATTATCAACTAAGATGCTGGGTTGCTAAAAATAATACGAAATAAATAGCTAGCTCTATTTATTTTTTAAAATATTATTAGAGCCTAACTCGTGTTGATGTGTTAGCGTATTTAATACTAATTAAAGAATTTAAATAATATATATTTGTTTTGAAACTAATAATTTAATACCATATGGTTTAATTTTTTCTCTTTTGTCGGTCCCTCCGTTAATTCTTCATTAAATCAAATACAAAAAATTTTAGATACCCACCTATAATTCATCAAATATTCAACTAATTTAATAAAAAAAAAGTAAAGCAGATAACAACAAAAAAAAAATTTACGAGATATTAAAGTAATACACTTTAAACTATAAGATACTAAAATAATAAAGTAAGAAACTACATAAATAACCGACTGTTCCTAAAGCAAGTGGCAAAGGGCTTGGTGATTGGTACCCAAGACCCAAGTTCGAACCCTAGTTGATTCACATTTTCAGATAAGTTTATTTTTAAATAAAATTAACGGAAGCGGGTAGCGTCTACCTATCCCGCTATCTCTCTCTCAAAAAAAAAAAAAAAAAAAAAAAAAAACTACGTAAATAATATTTAAGTTTTTCCAAAAAAAAATAAAAAAATAATTTTTTTTTTAAAAAACCATGGGTGTACTTTACTTGTGCAGGGTTATCTATCTAGTGCTAGAAAAGAAGGCATAGAATATAACTGGTTTTGCTGTGTAAATTGTGTCTCTGACCACATGCTAGGTGATACATTGTAGGTTTGCCGGCCTTAAAATAAGCCATCATCATTAGTTTGCTGCATCAGATTAGTTAGGCCTCCAGAATTAGAACCTGTTCTTCTTCAAATTCATCCACTTAATTTGAGAAGTTCGATCGTTTGAGGAGGTATAATTAAAAATATAATATAATTATAAGTAAATCTAGTTAAATATATAATAATTGTATTTATATTTATTTTATTTGATTGGATATAATAAAAAATGGTGTAACTATACGTAATTTATTTTATTTTATTATATGCTGTTAAAATGTATTTTTACAATTATATAATTTTATTTAGAACTGGGCGAGAATACTATTAATCGCACCAAGTCATTGATGTTATTAAGTTTTCGGCCCTTGAATGAAGCAGTGTACGATTAAGATGATAGTGGTCTTCTACGGCTAAGTGGATAGTTGGTTGAATAGTATGATTTAATGGCTGAAAATAGTCAAAGGAATTAATCTAACGGCAGAAAATTTGATAGCACAAAGTGCTTGGTGCTATAGATAGTATTGTAGTCGGACTCTTTTATATATGTAGTGTGGAGATTATCTTTTATATAAAAAATAAAAGTATTTTCTATTTAAAATATGACTGGCGAGATAAATTTATCTTTATTTGAAATTTCTCTCTTCAATTGCAAACGTTAGAATTACGGTCAATATGGACGTAATTTCGACTGCTATAATTATTCAGTGTCGTGGTTGGGCCTCCTGATAAAATTTTAAACATAGCAATTGAATTCAAACGTATTAAATCAGATATCTAATTTAGACATGTATATAATTACAACTGTAGTACAATTATAATTATATATAATGAAATAGCCCTTAGTATTCCACCTGATTTTTCTCAGCTGATGGTTTAATTTTCTGTATGTGATATGCAAGAGAAAATCATATCTTAGTAGATATTTCATATACATTTCATATGGAAATATATACTACTTGATCGATCGACCTTATATTGGGATGACACATATTTTTCTTTTTTAAAAAATATATTATTTTGCTATTAAGCAAACAATTTGTCCTTGCAATAAAATATGAATAAGTAAAGGCTTCATTTGGTATCTTGCTGGTTTTTAAATTTCTAAATAAAATTTTATGCAGCAAAAGATGATGGAATGAACGGTGGATTGCTTGTAATTTTTTCATATAAAATATTTACTTGACAATAAAAATCAAAAAATTTAAAGTCACAATTAATGGTATAATGTTTGTTTTTTGTTTTTTAAATACTAATAATATCATAACTTAATTAATGTGTTGAAGGAAAAACTATTTTTGTTGTTGTACGTAGTGGACTAGTTTTATAATACATTCGACTAAATAATAGATAATAACTTATTTCAAAAAACATTAAAGCTAAATAAAATTATTTTTAAATTTTTATTTTTTTTGTTACCGAATAAACACTTTAGGTGAGAGTATTGTAATCAATTCAATATTGTTCTGTTC
Source organism: Aechmea fasciata (assembly GCA_025177825.1). Taxonomy (NCBI): domain Eukaryota; kingdom Viridiplantae; phylum Streptophyta; class Magnoliopsida; order Poales; family Bromeliaceae; genus Aechmea; species Aechmea fasciata. The sequence goes on from CM045926.1 coordinate 6,277,447, forward strand.
TACAACTTTTGATATATAAAATTCTGCTTAAAAAAATAAAAAATAAAAATGATACAAACAAGACCTAAAAATATTTATTTTTTTTTGTTTTCAAAGTTTTCTTAATGAGATCTCATCTATTACTAATTAGTTGGACACATGACAAGCTAATCAACTATAAGAATAGAATAAAAAGTATTTCTTGCAACACATGAAACTACATAAAATTAGTATTTTAAAATATAAAAAATCGATAATGATATTAAATGAGGTTTAAGTTTTTAACTTATAAATGATAATGTTAAAATACGCTTAAATTTAAAGCTTTATAGATTAACAAAATTTTAATCAACTATAAAAAATAGTCGAAAAGCTTGTTTGAGAGTAAGAATTTTAAGTCTATCAAGAAAAGCCGTATTTATCGTGTCATGTCGATGACATAACTCAATATTTATTATTTTTTAAATTAATAAATATTTTTTTTAATAAAATTTGAAAGATATAATAAGATTACGTAATAAACAGTTAAGATATGTTTTTGCTAACGAAAATAAATATTTCATACGATTATTTATCGGTATATATAATTTTTTAGGACTGACATATATCGACGTGATCCGATTATGTCATATCGTGTCGATACCGTGTCGATAAATTTTTTTTATTTTTCATTTTTTTTTGTCTTTGTCTTTAGCGTATTTCTTTTTTCTTCTTCTTTTTTTTTCCGTTTGACATTTTGTCGCCTGGAGGCCTCATTGCCTCATTATTTATAATTAAATTTAATTACTTAATGAATGAAGCGGGTTATGACATTTTTTCTAAAAAAAAAAAAAAAATTTCGGTACAATCCGATTGTAATGCACATAAATTTTTATTTGCGAGAGTTGATGGGTCTCCGTATATTTTTACGTAAAAAGAAAAAGAAAAGTTCTGACAAATGTCAGGCCATTGCCCCTACAAGCTAACCTGCACCGTACGTACGCACACATGCTTCCTGCTTACCCAAACATAAAACCCTTCTCACCTAAAATAATCCGCTCCCGAATGTCCAAGCGACAGGGTTTTGGTAACGAAACGGCCGTTATAACGACCGTTTCTGGCTGTGGGGACGCTTCTTCTGCCGTTAAGTGACGGCTCACTTTTTCAAATTCAAATGAATGTGAAATCATTAGACTCTAAGTAATCATTAGTGTTGGCTTATGTACATTATTACAATTATTTAAGCTGGTTGATTCTATGGAAAATGTTGGTTTCCTTTACATAACTTTAAGTTAATGTATAGATCAATATTTTATATTGTTGCATATATATATATATATATATATATATATATATATATATATATATTGCTAAGAATAATAAATTTTTTTTTTTTTATATTTTTAACATATCATCATCAGAGTAGGAGTTAGTTTTTTATTTAAGTCAAACTCATATCACGAGTTTATTAAAAAAATTTAGCTTTGATGCGGGTATAGAGTGTTGAATTTAAATATAAACAAATAATTTTTTTTTAGTATATATATATATATATATATATATATATATATATATATATATATATATATATATATATATATATATATATATATATATATAATAAGAATAATAAATTTTTTTTATATTTTTAACATATATCATCATCAGAGTAGGAGTTAGTTTTTTATTTAAGTCAAACTCATATCACGAGTTTATTAAAAAAATTTAGATTCGATGCGGTCTAGAGTGTTGAATTTAAATATAAACAAATAATTTTTTTCTAGTATCTTCAGTTATCGAAAAATAATAATAATTTTATATTTTTTTTAAGAGAATGAATTTTTATTTGCGCTGATATATTTTTTCCAACAAAATGTTGTGCACTAGATGCCATATGCACAAAATGATGCAAATATTTTAAACACTCGTTAGCTAGTAATAAGGTAATAAAAGAGGCAAAGGATTTATTGCTTGGTACCCGAGTTCTAATGTTCGAATCCTAATTGACTTATATTTTCAGCTAAATTTATTTTTAAATAAAATAAACGAAGCAAATAACGTGCTATCTATCTCTCTCAAAAAAAAAGAAAGAAAAAGAAAGAGGCCAAAGCTTGCAACAAATAATATTCGGTCATTACATTTAACAAACTAGTTCTAATCTTCTTGTAAATTAAACAGTTGTTAGGTCATTGATACTGCTGCTTAAAATTTTTCGAGGCTTGTTGTATAATACCTTGGTTTTTTTTTTTTTTTTTTTTTTTTTTTTTTAAGAAATAGATAGACGCTATCCGCTTCGTTTATTTCATTTAAATAAACTTTTTAAATACGAATCAATCAATTCAAACTTACGGATACAATCATCGTGACTTGAATTGACTTTTCTTGACTAGTAAATTTTTGGGATAAGTTCGGTCCCTTTAAATTAAAAATAAAAAGCAAGAATTTGTCCTAGTGGAGATATATATTATTGAAATAGAATTAGACTAGAAATGAATACTAAACCTATCTAATAAAGACTTGAGGATAAAAGCCTAATGTAAAATTGAGCATCAAATGTGGAATGCTTTAAAATGTATCATTATTATTATTTTTTTGTGTCACAAATAATAAACTCGCAGGAGAACAACCCCGAGCCTGAACATCTCAATGAATGCATAGTAAAACATTTGAAGTAAACTGTAAATCACAATGTATTGTGTCCTGTTACTGAGGCATATTACTTCTTCTAATTTAATACTTCATCATGCATTTTAAATAAGTCTCAAAAGCTTGTCATGGTGACCAGGATACCTTATTTAAATTGGGGCTAGTCAGAAATTTTGAAAAACTAAAAAGCATTAAAAAAGAAGAAGAAGAAGAAGAAGAGCAATTCCATATTTTTTTTTAATTTTTATGTTGAAGAATTCGTGGTAATTAAACATTTCCGGGTGGTATTTCATTTATTTCTTGAACAGACGCCGCCATGATGACTGGCATTACGGTTAAGCCCGTCAGAATCAGAAGCCGTTAGAAATCAAACGGAGGCGTTATATAAACCTCTGACTCCAGTCTGACCGTCATAATCGACCTCTCTCTCTCTCTCTCTCTCTCTCTCTCTCTCTCTCGGGTCTTGTCACCAGCTCTGCTTCCGTTAGCGGAGCCAGGAACAAGGAACAGCTTCTGCTGCTTCACGAAGCTAAAAAAGGAGGCAGGAGAAGAGCAGCAGTGCGTTGATGCTAACAACAGTACAGCCATGGCCGAGGAAGCATCACCTCCCTCCAAAGTCCCCCGCCTCTCTTCCGATCCCAGCGCAGGTAAACGCCCCTGATCACAGTACATTTTCCGCGCGAGATCGATCGATCGATCGATCGATCGCTCTCCTTTTTAACTTCTTTTGTGTTCGAACCATGCACGTTTCGGATCTCATCGCGTACTCGATCGATTTAATTCAGGGGAGGGGAGTTGTAACTATAGCGGCGGCGGCGGCGGCGGCGCCGTTGGTTCTGGGGCTGGGGCTGGGGTTAGGGGCTTCGGGCGGGGGCGGGCACAGAACAAGGCGGCGTTCACGTTCATGCAGCTGCAGGAGCTGGAGCACCAGGCGCTCATCTATAAGTACATGGCGGCCGGCGTCCCCGTCCCCGTCCACCTCGTCCTCCCCATCTGGAAGAGCGTCGCCGCCTCCTCCTTCGGCCCCTTCCACTTCCCCTCTCGTAAGCCCACCCACCTCCCTCTCCATTTCCTTCCGTGTACTCGCGCCTCATTTGGGCTCCAAACTCTAAAAATTTGAATACGTTTTAAGAGCTTTTTTTTTTTTTTTTTGCATATATATATATATATATATATATATATATATATATATATATATATATATATATATATATATAATTTTGTTTTTCTCGAATGCTGTAAGAAGATACTTTTTGATTTTAAAATAAATGCGCTCTGATTGCGGCGCTGCCAAATTAGGCGTAAAACAGTTTGCGTTGGGAGAATGCATGCAACTGCCAGAGTAGTTAATTAATCAATTAGGTCTTCAGTCGTTTTGATGTGTACGTTGTGCGTATTGATTGAAATGGGTGGTGTGTGTTGGGTTGGGGGGCGGGGGGAAGTGATGGGGTTGGGGAGCTTGTGCTATGACTACAGGAACAGCATGGAGCCGGAGCCGGGGCGGTGCCGTCGCACCGACGGCAAGAAATGGCGGTGCTCGAGGGACGTGGTGGCGGGCCAGAAGTACTGCGAGCGCCACATGCACCGCGGCCGCAACCGTTCAAGAAAGCCTGTGGAACCACCACCAGGCGCTGCCCTCGCTCCCGCGCCCCTCGCCACCGCCACCGCCGGGCTCCAACTTATGCCCGCCGCAGCCAATTCTAGCGGGGCTAGCAGCAGCAGCGGCAGCAGCAACAATGTCTCGCCCCACAACCTCGGATTCTCTCCGACAAGCGTTCTCCACAGTGGCGCCGCATGTAGAACTGGGCCCATCTGAGGACCTTAAAAACAGTTTTTAGTTTTTAGTATTTAGTGTAGTAATCTCTATATTTTGCTGGCTCTTTTTGGTTTGTATTTTGGATGTCTTGTTTTGGAAGAGTGGGGGGAGCACAATACCAGGTGTTTGTTGGTATGCGACTAAAAGGGAGCCGAAGCCAAGTGTTTTCCCTATCTTTCTTGAGTTTTAGACCTGCTGCTGCTGGGGCAAATATTAGATGCCCTCCATAATCCATTGCCATATTTCTATTTTTGTAAGTTTACTATGGCACACTTAAACTTTATAAGAAAAAAAAAAGAAGAAACTTCTGATAATTTTTTTTTCTTAATTTACTACACAGGTTTAAGGTTTAAAATTATTATATTGTGATTATTAAGTTTGATTAGTATATATATGGTTATGATGATGGGGTTGGTAACGTTTCCTTCCTTAGGACATGTCCTGTTGGTAACGGAGTTTCCATGTTGTTATGGGTATGGGGTGTAGCAATAATCACCGCTAAGACCTGTCAGAATCAGTAGTACGTGGGCTCAGCTTTAGTTTGCGGGGCCAGCGATGGAATGGTAGTACGGATCCGATGTCTGGTTAAAACTTACTGTTGTCTGGTTCAAACTGATCCAACCCAATTGACCCTACAAAAGTTTACATAAAGTGGCTGGCCCCCAGTAGATTGTAAATAATAACACGGACTCATTCCCCAGGAGCATTTGACGTTGGTAGGCCTGGGCCCATATTGGGCTTATCAAGTTTAGATTTTGGGCCGAGATCAACAACGCATAAATGAAAATGGGCCGGCCCATTAGCTACCGCCGAGACCGCGAAGCAAAGGCTTGTAAACGTGGCCCGTACGCTGCGGCGTAATCTGATCGACGATTCTAGTGAGGAATCCCCCTCTCCCTCTCTCGTCGCGCACGCGACACGAATGGCGGCGAGCGAGACGGCGAGCCGCGCCGAGAAGAAGCCCCGCTCCCTCTTCGATCTCCCACCCGATTTCTTCGACTCGTCTCGCCTTCTCCGTTCCCACCCTTCGCAGCTTCTTCTTCTCCCACCATCCCCGTCTCCTCCTCTCTCCAACGCTTCCCGCAACGCCAACAATGGCGAAGCCCCCCGAGAGCTCGATCCGAAGCGCGAGGCGAAGAAGGGGACGGAGCCCTCCTCGTCGAGGTGGACGTGTAACACTTGTAAGGCCGAGTTCGATTCGCTTCAGGATCAGCGATCCCACTTCAAATCCGATCTCCATCGTCTCAATGTAATCGTACTCCCTTATTGCTTACGTGCTTAATTCGTAGATGATTCCGTATATGCTTGATGTTCAACGTCCTCAGGAGTGGAATTGTATGTAGGGCAACTGAAAATTAGAAAAAGAATGCACCATTACTAGTTAGTAGTGATTGGGGGCAATGCGCTTGATAGAGCGATACGAGGCAGTAATCCTTTTTTTTTTTTTTTTTCGTTATCGAATTTTAGAAAGTTACATAAATTGATCGACTTGTTGCGTCTGTTACAAGTCCTAATGGGAGGAATTATGCTATGTTTCATATGGAGAACTTTATTATGTATTTACATGCATTGCACTTGTTTATAGTAGATTCTTATATTGCTCGATTTTACGGAAAAGCAATAATTTTTTTCTGCCACGCTTCTGGATTCAGAACATTGTATGAACCGTGAATACGGTTGCTGCCCTTTTTCTTATGCCTCCGTTGGCCTTCTGAGCGGAGAACACCATGATATGTTCTTTCTGAATGTCTTGTGATGAATTGGTAAGACTTTTTTTTTTTTTTTTTTTTGAGATATAGGTAGCACGCTACCCGCTTCGTTTATTTCATTTAGAAATAAACTTAGCTGGAAATGTGAATCAATTAGAATTCGAACTTGGGATCTTGGGTACCAACCATCAAGCCCTTTGCCACCTGCTGTCAATTAAGACAATTATTTTTCATTTGAAAATTTGAAACTAAGGTACCTGTATTAAACTTAATAACTAAGCTAAGGTCTATTCTTATTGCAAAATTTGACTACTTGTTGTTACATCAGTTTTCGAGTAACTTTGCAATTAAAGGTCTTATATGACATTTATTGCAATTCATTGTTGCCTCCTGTTCTTCTCTGACTGATTTTGCAATTTGTTTGGTTTTGCTCAATTCATCTCTTGTTGTTGCCCGTCATTAGGTTAAGCTGAGCAATGCTGGTAAAGATACTATAAAGGAAGAGGACTTCGACGAGTTGGGTAGTGACTCTTTATTTCAGGACTTAGAAGTGTCAAGTATATCTGGTTCAGAAGATGAGTTGGAAAATGGACCTGCCCCCAACCAAGGATCATCAGGGAAAGGCAGAGAAGAATTTAAGCGAAAGCTTTTTTTTCGTCTCCATTCAGGAGATACTGTTTCCCTCTATAGATGCTTGCTGTTGGATGAATCTGAAGACCTGTTGCTTAACAGTAACAGCTCAAACCATACGGGAACCTCTGGACATATGTCATATGTGGAGGAGAGCGAGTTGATCAACAGATTGAAATGTTTGACATCTGAGCCTCGAGATAAAACACATTTAAGGATCATCTTACTTACTAGTGGCGGACATTTTGCTGGGTGTGTTTTCGACGGAAATTCTATTTTAGCTCATAAAACATTTCACAGGTTGGTTATATACTTTCCTATTCTCTCCAAAGTGATATAGTGCATATATTATCTATGTATACAAATTTATTTATCTATGTGTATGCATGATATGTATAATATGTACATCAGGTTATGCTGCATTATTCTTTTATATGTTAGCTTATATGAACCACGAGTAAGATCTTTAAGTTACTAGATTTTTTTAATAAATGTTTAAGAAATGTAGCGATAAAATTGAATATAATCTCTAACGAGTAATTTGAATGCAAATGCATACTCAAGTATTGTTGGATACCTGGACTTCTTGTGCTGTTGTTACTTTTGATTCTTTTAGCAATATTTTGTGCATGTATTGTGCCACTGTTAGTTGCTTTTACATTATATTCAATTCATAGGTATGTTGTGAGGGCAAAGGCTGGCAAGAAACAATCTTCTAAAGATGGAACTGGGAAGGCTGCACATTCAGCTGGCTCATCTCTTCGCCGGTACAATGAAGCAGCATTAAAGAAGGTTCAAGATGTTTTTTACTTTCGATCCTCATGCTTATTGTAATCATATTTCTTCCTGCATGCCAGATATTCTGTGGGAAATTAGGGAATTTGCTATTTTCTTCTGCTCGTTAAATTAATTTCCTTTCAACAGGCTAAATAGTATGTTTTCAAATGTATCGATATTCTAGACTTTTGATGTTGCATAGATCATAACTATCACTATGCGGATATAAACAGTATTTTGGTACATTGATGATATTTTGTAGCTTATTTGTATTTTTGTCATGGGTTAATATTAATCGGACTCTGCAGGAAATTCAAGAACTAGTTATTTCTTGGAAGCCATACTTTGATTTGTGCTCATGTGCTTTCCTTTATGCGCCATCGAGAAACCGTCAGATGCTTTTTGATGGGGGAAAGGCTCAGCTAATTCTCCAGGGATGCAAGATTTGCAACATTCCGTTGACCATCCGTCGACCGACCTTGAAGGAAGTAAAGAGACTATACAATCATTTGATACAGATGACCTATGAGGTGGATTATACTGCTAGTGGGGAAGTTTTACCTACTATTGCTGGTGGAAATAGCGTTCAACAATCCAATGATGCAAACCAGGGAAGGCAGTTACAAATCGAGGAGTCTATTTCTAATCCTTCTTCCAGTGTAGAATGTAAAATTCAGCATTCCAATAATAGAGAGCAAGAAAAGCTCCTGGAAATTGATGATTCTTGTTCTAGAACAGTTTCCAATTTAGAGTGTCAGCACGAAGCAACAAGCCAACCATCTTTTGAAAGTGAAACAACTCCTCTACATGAGGCAGCAAAGTCCGGTGATGCTCAACGAACTTTGGAACTACTTGAGCAGGGTTTGAATCCTTGTATTAGAGATGAACGTGGTCGGACTCCATATATGTTGGCAATAGAGAAGGAAGTGAGGAACACTTTTAGAAGATTTATGGCGCTAAACCTTGACAAGTGGGACTGGCATGCTGCCAACGTGCCCAGCGCATTAACGAAGGAAATGGAAGAGTTTCAGGCAGCAAAACAGGTTGGTTTCATGTTTCCTTTTTATGAACAAATTTAACTGCAGAAACACTGGTAACAATATGAAAGAAATTCATTTATTCTCTGGCGCGCTGCTGATAAGTATTATAGTCTGATTGTGTCCTCCGTGCACTGACCTAATTAGGGCCAAAAATTGATAGAATTCTGCGCCTATTGTGATTCTTCAGTCTCTGAGATTCTGAAATAAAAATAAATGTAGCTGTCTTTTTTAATTTTTTGCATATCTCAGTAGTTGCATGATTGCATTATAATTTCAGTACTGTCTCACTTGTTGAACAACTGTTTTTTGGATATGCAGGCTGAGAAGGATGCTAGAAGGAAGGCTAAAGCAAAAGAAATGAAGAAATTGAAGAAAGCAAAAGAAAAGGCCAAGGTACTGTTGTTCTGCTTACGATTTACTTTGAGTCAAGCTGTAGTTCATGAAGTGGACCAAAAATCAAATGATATATTGGAGTGGAGAAGCGGAAAGGGGTTATTGTAGAAACTATATACAGTTTAGTCTATTAATATAGGATATTGAAACGGAACTCTTTTACTTTATTAATACCTTTTTGTATCGGGAACTGCAGGCGGAAGCATCTCTATCCCAAAGTAGCCCACAAGTTGCTTCACATAACCCGGCGGTTGCTCCGATTTCAGCTGCTAAGCAGCAGAAGCCACAATATGTACCAGCTGTTACCATTTCAAAGGAGGTGAGAAGCTTAAGAATGCGTATCTCCTTCTAGAATAGTTAGTTGTTTTTTATAAGCTTCCCTCTCTGAACATTTACTTCTATAATCAGGAGGAAAGGGAAAGGGCACTAGCAGAGGAGAGAGAAAAGAGGGCAGCTGCAGCAGAAAGAAGAATAGCTGCTCTTGCAGCTAAGTCGACGAGCACATCATCAGCAACACCACAAGGTAGCTCTGAGCCCACAAGTGGATCGAGTGATCCTACTTGTTCATGCTGTAATGCTTCCTTGGCTGGGAAAATCCCATTCCATAGGTACCACTATAAATATTGCAGTACCTCATGCATGCATGTTCACAGAGAGATGCTCGAGGACGGATAAACATGATACTCTCATCTTAATTTGTCTTCGGCGTTTCAATGTATTTAAACGTTCTCATAACAGAACTGTCTTGCATTGTACCAATGTAGAGGGTCCAAAACTCCAGTGCTTAAGGTTACTGTAGTCTTTTGGATGTCCTTTAGGGTGCGTTTGGTCCGCGCTATCTTTTTAAGATTCCTTGTAATTCAATGGGAATAAAAAAAAATGACGATGTTTAGCTAAACACATTAAGTAATCTAGCTGATAATATTGGATTTACTTGGGAATAAGATGATCCGAAAGTACGAATCTCATTCCCTTGATGGAGGGTGGGTATCCTCATATTAATGGATTGGGATAATCATAATATGTCTAATTTTTATTCTTTCTCTCTATTCGCCGACTAGTTAGTATTATTTTTCATTACACTCTAACCTCATATCTCTTTCTAAACTTCAACTCTTTTTCTCTCTCTAAACTAATCTCTCTCTCCCCTTATTTTCTAAAATCTCAAATCTTTCTCTCTACCTCGACTCTATATCTCTTCTTATTTTTTTAATTATGCTTTCTCTTTCTAAGTTATATTCTCTCTCCTTTTTTATAAAAAAGTATTAAAATTTTTGATAGCATTATCTAAAATTAATTAAAATAAATAAATAAATTAATTGTAGATTTTTTATAGTTTTAAATAACATAACTAAATAATATGACTCATTTAATCAAACACGTAAATGTTATATTCTTAGTAATAGGATAAATAGGAATAAAATTCTCGGATATTTTTTTACTCCTAATAATCTTTCATAATGCGAACCAAACGCTCCCTTAATGTATTTCACTTATAAAAACAGAATCACTTTTATTTTTTTTAATTAATTGGATGATATTTGTCATGCACTTTAGTATTTACTTTATAGTGTTAATTAATAGTGATTGAAGGGAAAGCGAAATCTTATACATGCCATATTTATTTACCGTAAAATATAACTTTTTCAGAAAACTAACTATCCATTTTGATCATCCTACACAAGTGTAAACTCTTGCCTTGTTTGCAATGTAGAAGTTTGAATCGCAGCGAGCCATTTGCGAATGACTCGGGTCATGTCAATCGGGATCATTTGCCAGAATAAGTTATTATGTGAGATGTAGCTCAAGAGTTATACAGGATAATTATCGCCCCTAAAATTGCTTTAAGATTTAAACCAGCATTCTAAAAAATAATTGGAGGTTTCCTAACTTAGGTTCATTCCATGCAATTTTTATCCCCTTTCCAGCCTTTTTTTTTTTGGTTCAAACATGGTTTAAAGGAGTCCCAAATTTAGCTTCCCAGCGCTGGGCTAGTCAACGGTCTCTCTCCTTTTATAAACCTCGCCAACGTATATTCCAGCTCGATCAAGAGGAGTCAACGGTCAACTCTTCAACCAACTCTCGCGATCACTCACCCGAGAGCGCTCGTGAACCCTCCCGATCTCGTATTAACTCCGTCCCTTCTCCTCCGTCCAGCGTTTCCTAGTTGGTGTTCCCTTCCTTCGCCACCATAAAACCCAACGTTTTCACCCGTGACCTCTTTACACAAAAGCTGAGGCTCCTATGCCTCTACACCCATCACCCAACCACCCATACAACAACAACAACAACAACAACAACAACAACAACACCACCTACGTAACACACCACTGATCTCAATCAATTACCCCCCTCCTCCCCCTCTACCTGAGTGCATGCGCACGTAAAAAGACAAACGGTGCTCCTCCGGCCAAATTTGGGTAGCTAGACTTACAGGGGAATTGATTCCGAATGGCGACTGGCGGTCCCTCGTCTTCAACGACCGGCAGTCGCCACCACTTTGTGGACATCCATCCTGTGCTGCACGACGATGCGAGCGGACGCTGCAGCAATCTCGGGAAGCAGCAGGCCAGCAACCCCGTCAAGTACCGCGCCGGCGGTAGCGGAGAAGGGGAGAGAAATGCGGCGCCGCACAGACCCTTCAGCCGGCAGGTCTCTCTCGAGACCGGCGTGTCCGTGCTCAGCAAGCAGAAGGAGCAAAAGGGCGGCGGCGGCAAGAAAGGGGGGCCGAGTGGTCTGTTACGGAGCGGCAAGAGCTTAGGAGTTATTCAAGATAGCCGCAGCGGCGGCGATCCCACCTCTCGGAAGGGAGATTTCAGTATCTTTCGAACCAAATCGACTCTAAATAAGCAGACCTCGTTGCTTCCATCGCTGAGGGAGAACGATGTTGATTCTCAAAACATGGAAGGCGCGTCGGCAAACCGTCAAGAGGAAGACGCCATCAACAAGAGCGTCCCCGCGGGCGGTACTTCGCAGCCCTGCACGGGCCGGAGCTCGACCAAGTTCGGGTACGTACGCAGATAGATCGTTTCATCGGAACACGTCCCATATATGCAAACGCATTAAAAACATTTTTTTTTTTTGTTTTGCACGCAGGATTCTGAGGACATCCTCCTCCCGAAGGACGAGGTGTGGCCATTCCTCCTCCGGTTTCCGATCGGGTGCTTCGGCATGTGTCTCGGCCTCAGTAGCCAAGCGATTCTATGGGGCGCGCTATCGTCGAACCCCGTGATGTCGTTCATGCGCGTGAGCCCCTACATCAACCTCGTGCTGTGGCTCCTCGCACTCTCCGTCCTCATCGCCGTCTCTGCTACCTACGCATTGAAATGCGCCTTCTACTTCGAGGCCATCCGCCGCGAGTACTTCCACCCGGTCCGCATCAACTTCTTCTTCGCCCCGTGGATCGCCTGCATGTTCCTCGCCATCGGCCTGCCGCACGCCTTCACCCCCGAAAGGCTGCACCCCGCAATTTGGTGCGTATTCATCGCGCCCGTGTTCGTGCTCGAGCTGAAAATCTACGGGCAGTGGCTGTCGGGAGGCAAGCGCCGGCTGTGCAAGGTGGCCAACCCGTCGTCGCACCTGTCGGTGGTCGGCAACTTCGTCGGCGCGATTCTCGCCGCGAAGGTCGGGTGGGAGGAGGCCGGGAAGTTTCTATGGGCCATCGGCATCGCGCACTACCTCGTCGTGTTCGTCACCTTGTACCAGAGATTGCCGACCAACGAGACACTGCCTAAGGAGCTGCACCCGGTGTACTCCATGTTCATCGCCACGCCCTCGGCGGCGAGCATCGCGTGGGCCGCCATCTACGGGCAATTCGACGCCGTCGCGAGGACCTTCTACTTCATCGCGCTGTTCCTGTACGTGTCTCTCGTCGTGCGCATCAACTTCTTCAGAGGATTCAAGTAAGATGACATTTCTCTCGGTGTAATTAAGCTGCATGTTACGTACATACACGTACAATTTCTAATCATGCATGAGTTACGGTTTCGAATCATGCAGGTTCTCGGTGGCGTGGTGGTCGTACACGTTCCCGATGACGACGGCGTCGTTGGCGACGATCAAGTACGCGGAGGAGGTGCCGTGCTTCTTCAGCAAAGGGCTGGCGCTTAGCCTGTCGGTGATGTCGTCGACGATGGTGTCGGTGCTCTTCGTGTCGACGCTCCTCCACGCGTTGGTGTGGCGGTCTTTGTTCCCCAACGATCTCGCCATCGCCATCACGAAGAGCAGGAGCGCCGGCGCGGGAGTGAAGCAGCAGGCGACGGAGAAGAAGCCCAAGAGGAGGACGTACGACATCAAGCGCTGGGCGAAGCAGTCGCCGCTCGCTCTCGTCTCGTCCATCACGAAGAGCGGCCCCGGCGACCAGGATTCCGCGGGAAACTAATTTAATTAAGTACTAGGAGGTAGGATCGAGGTTAATTAACTATTGTAATTCTTTTTCCCTTTAATTTCTTCTTCTTCTTCTTTTTTTATAATCATCAGTGTATTTAGCTGTTTCAATGAAATATTTTGACCCCAAAAAGTCGTTAGCTGCACTACGTGTTCCTGTTTCCTTTATCTGTCCTCACTCGAAATTATTTGCAAGTATGCTATGTCTGCTTGGTTATATGCCTCTTTGGTTTAGTGAGCAGGATCAGGGGCTTTAGTTTAGACAGAATACCTCTAAGCCTACGTATCGCTTTTGTTTAGTAATGAACATGAAATTACGAGATGTTTGATCAGATGTAATTAAAATCACATATAGCTGGAAAGATATGTAAGAGAGAGAGAGAGAGAGAGAGAGAGAGAGATAGTCTCCTGTATCTATAGTACCGGAGTTACAGTACTATAGTCTTGTTTTTTATTTTAGGGTGTTTAAATAAATAATCCATATCGCTAAAACTAATCTAGGGTATTTAAAGTTATTAAAAAAAAATTTATATTTTTTCGACATAATTTATTTTATAATCAAATCATTTTAAAATTATTAATTTTTAATGACTATTATGATAGTTTAGAGTTTAACGGTGTAGAATAATCTAAATTATTTCAAATTTTGAAAGGAAATATTTTAAACTATTTAGATTAACGTTAACATTTTTTATTTTGAATTTAAAAGTCCTACGCTCAAATTTTAAAGATTATTCAATTTTTACCGTCCATTTCGACATAATTTATTTACTAAGTAAACGATATAAAAAAAAAAAACTAAATTTTATTCTTACGAACTTTATATACTCTAGATCATATTTAACGGTGTCGATCGTTAATTTGAACCTTCTAAGACCGAAAACAAGATTCTTCAATTCCTTTAAAAAGTAATCATAGGAGTCTAGTAATCAAGATCGGAAGTATAGATTTTGTTCTAAATATTTTAAAAAAATTTCTAACTAAAATTTAATTGATTTAAATATCTTTACACCGTTAAACAAGACGATGACTTATATCAACTATTAAAATTATAAATTTTGAAATCCTTTGATCATTAGGTCAATGATATCGAAATGATTTGAAATTTTGCTCCGGATACTTCATGTGATATAGTTTATGATCAACCCGTACCAATCGTCGATTCGCGTTCCATCACAAAAACAACTACGATTAAACGAAGCCTTGTTTACTACCGATAAGATTCAACAACTCACTCCTACTCACTCTCTCTCTCTCTCTCTCTCTCTCTCTCTCTCTCTCTCTCTCTCTCTATATATATATTCACACAATTAAATATGACCTAGAACATATGAAGTTTTTAGAAACAAAATTTAAATTTCCTTGACATTGTTTGCTTAGTAAATAAATATTATCAAAATAACGGTGGAAATTAAATAATTTTTAAAATTTGAGGATAGAATTAATATTTGAATTCAAGATCAAAGATGCTAATATTGATTGAGATAGTTTAAAGTATTTTCTATTAAAATTTAAATAAATTTAGATTTTTGTACACCGTTAAAATATAAACTCGTCATAGTATTTATTGAAAATTGGCAATTTTGAAATAATTTCATCGTAAAATAAACTATAAAAAAAATATAAAAGTTTATTCCTAAACTTTAAATATTTTAGATCGGTTTTAACAATGTGGATTATTGATTTGAACACCCTAAGATTGAAAATAAAGTTATAATATGGAGTCCTAATACTATAGATATTATAGGAGCTTAGCGCACGAGCTCTCTCTCTCTCTCTCTCTATATATATATTTTGGTTAGATGTAATAGAAAGCATTGTAATTATAAATAATTTATTTAGTTGCATATAGTTGAAAAGTGTGTTTATAAAATTTTATTGCTCTATATAAAAAAATTATATTTAAAACACAATTAGGGTTGTACGCTTATCTTTTATTTAAAATTATTTTTTTTAAAACTATTGCAGTTAAAAATGTGATCAATTTTGACGTAATTTCAACTGCTGTAAGTAAACCTCCTCAGTTCCGGCTACAACAGTTAATAGTTAAATGAATTAAACCAAACACCATATTTAAATATATACGTAATTATAAATATATGCATCCAAACAATCCTTTACGTTATATTAATACTTTGCTTCGAAGGAAAAAAAAATTAAAAACATCATCGAGATTGCTTCGATTTTCCTATCGACTTCTCGCCAAATGCAGAAATAATCATCACACAAAATATATGAAAGGAAATTGAGCTTGGTGTACAATAATACCTCGTGGAATGAAATTTAGGGGTGCATCTTCAATCTGAATCGTCCAATAGGCAATAGTACACGAATTAAGGTTCAATTATTTATATCAACTAGTACTAATTAAGGTTCGTTTATTTATATCGCGCACGCGTAGTGAACCCTATCTGGTTATCTCACCTTTCGTTGTTCTTGCATTTCACTTTTTATCTAAATAAATGGTACATGCTTTGGACTTACCTGCAATGCTCACCGCAAGTAACTTGTGCACATGAACCAATTTTAAAAAAATTCATATTATAGTGTCGTCAATAAATCAAAAACACATTCCCTCCAATAAGAGGAAAAAAAAAAGAAAGAACTGCCTAATTCCAACCCATTTATAAATCAGGTAGTAGTCGAAATGAAGAGATTTTTCAATTTCACCTGAAACCAACCCAATACCCACGGATAATTCTAGGTAAGTTTGGAGGGGTAGCATAAGAGTAGGAGTTAGAAACATGTACAGCGTTGAAAAAACACATTATATAGCATATACAAATAACGAATAATTAGTTAAATACAACGAACAAAGAACCCGCAATTTCTTCTTAGTTTAGTACAGAAGAACAAGAAGAAAAAAAAAATCCTCTATTTTCTTTTGCATTTGTTAACCAGGAACTACCAAGCTGAATTCCCGGCTGCATACTGGGACATTTACTCCACAACTAACGTAAATCAGAAGCCACAGAACCAAAAAATATTCAATTGCCAAATCAATTTCTCAACGATTCTGAGGATCTATAGCCTTCAAAATATGGCTGACTAACTGACCTCCTCCTCAGTTTGGAGTGTTTGGAGAGTTTTCTTCGTAGATAGTAATGGCTGCGGTGGCAGCAGCTGCTATGATGAAGCCGATGATATCATATATGATCTGCTGCAATGAAAGGAAACCACCCTGATTTGTTGCATCCGCCAAGCTACCAAGCAATCTCCCACTGTTGTTGCAAATGCAGGCAGCAAAACAAACAAAGAATGTTAAAACTAGGGATTTGCAATACCATTTTCACTATTCACAAGAATGCGCAAGTAATCTAAATTATGAAGCAACTGGAAGAAGACATCAATTTGTTAGTCAATATTTGATGTAATTCGCCGCCAAGACTACTTTCTATCAGTTAAAATGTATTTATTACTTGCAATGGCATCATAGATAAACAGCAAAAGTAGCTTTTGACATGTGATACCGGCCAGCGCAATCTATCAGATGATTTTTGCATTATCTCAAAAACAAAAGTAAACCTAGTATCAAAGATATGCAATAGAATGCAAGAGTGCAAACATGATGACAAATTGTTAGGACATGGCTCCAAGAGCTTCACTGTTATCCACTTTTTAACAACAGATGCAATCTGATTCATTGTGACACGTACAATTTCCAAACGAAATAACACTCTTCGTACAACCAAGGTCAGAGTCTTACAGGAGATATCGCTCGATGACAAAAAATAAGTGGCAGTACTTCGAAAACCTCAGAGTCCAATAAGGTACTTCACATTTTTCAAAACCTTCCAATAAGGTACTTCACATTTTTCATAGAAATTTTTTGACTGCATACCTAGTATCACAGAATTATCTATCTTAAACAAACATCAGTCAGTTATTATGCAGCGAATCTTTATAATTTCAAGGAACAGTACATCAGTCAAGATGTAAGTTACATACGTGGTGTGATTCCAATTCCTTACTAAGAGCACTAAGACTTAGTTTGGTATTGAGGCTTATTTAACGCTATTAGATAAAATAAAGTTGTGAAAAAAGTATATGGGAATATGCTTCTGCGTTCTCCGGTGGGACCGCAGAAAATATATCGTAACCAACTCATCGCGATATGCGGAACGCAATATTACGTACGAAAACAAACAGGATATTTTTCCAACGTACTTTCTCACCGCACGTAACACAATCTCCCCGCAATCCCAAACAAAGCCTAACATCTTAGAATGACAGATCAACCGTAAATCTCTTCATGATATGTTGGAAATACATGAATAATTACTCAAAAGTGTGGACAATATCGAACTAGGTTAGCCGCTCTCAAAAGTACATATGAAAGAAAATTTTGAGGCATCAGATAATGAAAGTGCATCAAGAATCTCAAGTATTGTGTATGAAACCATATGCAACAGAGCTAAATGCCAACTTAACCACTAAATGTGTCATGCTTAGACTTCAAATTCTGAAAGAACAAAAAACTCATTGCCAACATATTTTGATGGTATCTCATAAGTATCTTAGAGAAATATGAAGATAACAGCAAACCTGTAAATTGTAATAAAAGTTTCGTGAACTGTTCCAACCATTGAACCACATATATAAGGGCCATATCCAACATTTGTAGCCACTGAAGCATAGTTGAAAACAAGATATGGAAATGGAGAAATCCTGAGTAATGCAACGGCTCTAAATTGATGAAACCAATCTCCTTCACCAGCCAGTCTAACAATAGTTGCTTTATTTGGCCACTTTTTCAGCCACCTCTGTACAAAAATCACCAAAGAAACCAATGTGGTATCGATTTGCAGCTAATAAGATTCTAAAGAAATATGTATTAGTTTGAAAAACTAGAGACTAACCTGTATTCTACGACGAAAGAGAGAACCAATGAAAAATGGCAATGACATGCCTATGCTTATGGCTCCTGTAATCAACAAAAAGCCGTAACCATATCCGAATCTCACTCCTGCTATCCACATACAAGGAGAGGAAGGAACCAAAAGAGCAGGAAATAATGCAATTGAGGTAAAAAGTATTAGCCCAATAACCGGTGTGCTAAAAGTAGTCATCTGCCAGTCCAGAATTGGTATGACCACCTGCCATGATCCACAACATCACAGATTAGGTAAAGATGAGAAGGATGAAGTCTCAAGGTCTTTTCCACAAACAGAAAAGTTGGGGAACATTACATAGATAACAAACATATAGTGTAATCCAGCAGCAACGATATTAATAATTGAAGTTGATGCGACTGTACCAGACATTGGTTTTTCAAATATAAATTCTGAGGCGACAAGAAAACTTCCTCTTTTTTTTTTGGCAACTATGCTTTTTATCTACTATTTTCACTAGGTTCCAACTAAATCTACAAAAACTGTGAAGGTTTGCTTCCTAGTAGCATAAGTTCTTCAATGAAATACAAACCGCACAGAGCGGTGAATGATCAACAAGTCCATAGACTCTATGCTATTGCTGGTGAAGGACTTGCTGTATTTTCTAATCTCAAAATGCCTTGTTCGTAATGGTATTCATTAGTTTGGTATAAGGTATGCCAAACCGCACCAGCTGGCGCTTAGTACTATGCGCCCACTGAGCAGCTAATGACATTGAATATGCTACAATTAGACATGCCAAGCATGCAGACTTCATGCCAAAGAGCTACTGATAATTCTTTTGAAATGGATTCACTAACATCGAAGATAAAAAAACGTATAAACATTAGAACTTGCCGAAGGATGTTGCTGTTTAAGTACGTTGACTATATCTGTTGTAGTAGCATTTTGTTTAGTTTCATATAGAAAGAGTGAGACGCTGCCTACTTTCTCGGTGATTGTGTATTATGTATGATAGATCTTCGGACTAACATATGAGTAATGGAAGAATCACCGAGGAGAAAACTCAAATAGCTATGCAATGGAGAGCATGCAGAATTGCAGCTGAAGGAGCTTATCAAACTTTCTCCCTAGGTCCAAGCACTTTCTCCCTAGGTCCAAGCACTTTCTCCCTAGATCCATGCTTGGCAAATTAAAAACCTATAAAATGATTCATGGTCAGTAGCTTGGGACCTTCCATCCCTGAATTGTGTTTCAATTAACAATTTGTTATCTGGACCTTTGAGACAGCCATCACACATTTATCTGTAGTTAACAACTGTCCCTTTCATGGACCCTTTAAGCAAGTAAACATGGCATGTGGCAACTAAGCTGGATAGGCTTAAGTCGCCACAATAAAGGAAACATAAGATAAGGTCATCATTAAAGAAGGAGAATGAAAGAATGTTGTTACTAGGAGTGCAAGCCATAATGATGCTTAAAATCTTCATAATGATCATTGACAACGTATATTCAAAGTAGCAATAATACTAGATGTCAAACACAAAGACTAAAAAAAAAGGGAAAGAAAACCCAAATTTCCCACCGTGTATAGAACATAAAAGACAAAAACCGTGAATTTGTAATATGCTAACTACTTGCCAATCTTCAACGTAGGCAAATATCCATTTACAAGAAAGCAAGAGTAGAGCTCATTTACTTTTTAGCCAAGAAATTGCCCCTATGGCCTCGAGCAATATTTTGATGCCACAAAACAAAATCGTAACTGGACAAATGCAGAATACAATTCTAATCCAGCATAGAAGGAAATATCGGATACATTTTAGCATAACATGTGGTCAGTAGGGATGCTCTTGAATTATTTGAGACATGGCAAGAACAAGATTTCCATTTAATATCATGGATAAAAGTTATTTAGTTTGCTATAGACATGTCCAGATAAAGATCTCAGAGTGCAGTTGCAATACTAAACAAGTTGTGGGCAAATCATAAGAAAAAGATGTAACCAACATGATATCTCGATAGTTTGTGAAAGCAAGCCTAAGAGATTAAAAGAAGACAGTATCAATCAGTCATTGCTATATATGCGACAAAAGTCTTTATTTATCATTGCTGGAATTTAGAACCCACAAATGAGCTATCCCATGGTTATTTTCACGACACTTTGCTTCTGGGAAAGGCAATTCAGCTTGTGGCATAATGATGCAGCAAATAAACCTTTATTTTATTTTTAAATGTAATTTTTTTTATTTTGTAAGTTTGTGTTTGATTCGGGCTTAAATCGTTTAGTTTTAGTTGAATTGGCTTACCCAAACCCTTATCTCGGATATATATTGAAACAATTTCAAAATGACTTTTCAAATTTTCCAAAATTGTTTTGTCTTCTATGCATGACCGTTGGGTGTCCGTGTTGTGTTGGTGACAAAAGAATAATAATTTATTGTAGGATGGGCTCTCAACAATATAAATACTTGGTTCTTAATGTTTTGAGGGCAGATTTTGATAAATGAAAATTTCTACTCTTGTTCTTTAACCTTGCCGTGGTGTTCTTCTTCCTGGTGAGACCATTGACGCTTCTTCCTCGCACCGAGATCGTTTTCTTCCTCAACTTGATCGTTGTCGCTTCTTTCTCGTGACAAAATCTGCTTCTACTTCTACCCCTTCTCTTCTTTGGATTCCGGATTCCGGCCTCATCTTCTTCTTCCTTGTTGCCGAAATTCTACTCGTGGTGTACCGCCCTTCTCGTCGATCATGGATCCTCAGCAATCGTGTAATCGGTGCACTTTTTTGTATCTCTCATCTCCTGATATTCTAATATTCCTTTCAATCTAATCTTCCACTGTTACCAACCATATTTGCCAAAATAACCAAATCTAAAAGCTTTTAAGTTCGATAAAATCAAATTTACTGTTTTGGAACTATTATACGTATTTTTCAGTTGGTTGTTATCACCTCATATACTGAAATTTTATTACCATATTAGTATTGTTTCAATTCGATTTTAATTTTCAGTCGGACTGAATTTTTTGCTTCCTTACTTTAATTATAGTAAAGTTCGTCGGAATCGATAAATTAAACCTAGTTTATTTCAAGAAATAGCTTTAAACAAAAACAAAGTTAAAAATTCAGTTTTGACAACCTCTCGGTTTGCATCATATAACAAAATATTTTCATCGATCACTATAATACAAGCACAATGAATTATTTTGCAAAAACAAGAATTGGCAATTCTCAGATAGATATCTAACGGCAAAAGATAACTAACACGAAGCAAAATTGAGATCATACAGTAACATATACAGTGGAACAGCGAACCTAAACAACTATTCACAAATCTCAAAACAATCAACAAAAATTCAAACCAAATATACGCTAGATCTCCACCACATCGATTCAGCAAACCACAATTTATCTGAATGAGGAGAAAAGATTATACCGTTTTGATAATCACAGGGCCAGCATAGAAGAGCAACGCGGCAGCGGCGGCCAACAAGAAGAGGCACAAGAAGATCACCTTCACCCACCACCGAATCGAGCCCCATTTCCGCTGCGCGCACGGCGAATCCAACCCCTCAAACCCGCCGTTCTCCAACACCTCCGATTCCCGCAACCCAACATAGTCCCCTTTCCCATCCCCCGTCCCCATCTTCGACTCCCAAACCACAACACCATCCACGGATTCCCCCCGATAGGTCATCAAAAGACGCAATTCGATCCACAAACCATCAATTGCTCCCCCCTCTCTCCCCCTCCCCAAGAAGAAAGATAAAACCCCAATTTAGGGATCGAGATCCCGCACTACAACGAAAAATCGAAGCAATTTGATCCCCCGATGCCCGACGAGGAGGATGAGGAGGGGGAGGAGAAACCCTAGCGAAGCAACGGCATTGGCGGTGACCTAAAAGGAGGGGGGGAGGGGATGGACGGAGACGGAGACTATATTTACCCTTTTTTTGGTATAGAGAATGTGGAAAGTGGAGGGTGCGAGTGCGAACATCGGAACTGCACACGGCGCAGATGAAGAGATTCGAAACTCACCCAGAAAAGAAACTCGCGAAAGAAACGAACGCGTGGGCCCCGCACACCCGCTTCGTGATGACAGGTCGGGTTGTAGTCAAATTTGGGTCCGAGATATTTGAGATGATTTTCGATGCAGTGGACGGCTACGATGGAGACTCGAACTCCGAACGGTTTAGATGGGGAGCAGCTGTCCTTTCCTATTTATTTATTAATGTTAAATGTATGGAGACACGCTCCGCTATAAAGTCATTCTTCTGAAATAGACATTTCAAATTTCAAATTTTTTTTAGTTAATTAATAAGCTAAATTATAGAAAACTTGCCTCAATTTAATTTTTTATTTTTTCTTCATTGTCATTTAAAAACTTATATTCTGTTCTCTTATAAAATAAAAAATATTCACATAAAGTACGGTATGAATTATAATAATAAAATGATGATTTTGCCTCTAACTATTTTATTCCTTTTTTTTTTTTGAGGAAAAGGTTATTTTATTCCTTATTAAAAAAAAAACACAAAAAAAAGACTGAGAACATTTTTAGCATAAAAAAATATATAATAATATTTTATAAATAGAATCCTAAGAAATTACTAAAAACGAGAAGGTGAAGTGAATTTTTTTATTTTACAAAGATAAAGTGTAGATTTTTAAATGATAAGAAAATAAAAATGAAAAACCAAATTTTAACCGAAGAGCTTTATGTGTTTTACCCGAATTAATACTCTATTATTAGTCTCTATGTGGAATTTTACCGTTTAATTATCTGCTGTCGGTTTATTAATATAGTTTTATTTGCTATCAAGTAATTAAAACTATTAAATTTGATTTGGCAATTTATTTTGTTAAAAGTACCCAATTCATAAAAAAATTGTTAGAGTAAATTTTATTTTATTTATATATCTATATATTTTTTGTTTTTTATTTTTTGGGGAGTTGTGTGAATTTTTTGGACGTTTTCATTGCGAAAGTGAATACTAAATTTATAGTAATCAGCATCAAAGTAAGTGGCAAATTCTCATTAAAAAATAGACATTTTCATGATCTCGATAATATATATCATGGGTCTCTGTTTGAATGACTTATTTATTTTTTTTGAAAAAATTATTATTTCTCATCCGGCCTAAATGCCAACCTTTCACAATGACGAGGTGTTATTAGTAAAAATGCCACCACTTAGATAGTTAGATGGGTGGGAGTGTATTGCAGTTTCCTTATAAATTTTAAATTTTATAAATTTTAAATGTATAAAATTATATGTTGACAAAAAATTAAAAAAAAATAAAGTTTAATTATTTTTGGCCCTTTCGAGAAACTTCCATGGTCAACCCATAGCCAATCTCACTGTCTTTAGGCCCTGGTCCAACTCCTAATCGGCCCATCTATGTGGGCTAAGGGCCCATTCCAACTTTTATCAGTCCAAGTCATACTCCAAGTTGTGCATCAAATTTCGGTCCAAAAGAATTTAAATATAAAAAGGGAATTAAGTAATTTGTTTTTAAATATTTTGAGCTACTTAATTTGTTTTTAAATATTTTGAGCTCGTAGTTTAGCTGTTTAGGTACATCAAATTAAATAGATACCTTATAATGAAAAAGAAATTAGTTTTACCATTTAAAGAAAAAAGAAAAACTTTCACGCCATTAAAAGTATAAAGCTCACCAAATATCTTTCCTTACTCCCATTCTTCTTCTTGTTAATTTTATTTAATTCTTTTCGACTGCTACGTCACCACTAACGATTATCTATTTTTTTGGTGACTTGTTGTTTGTAATATCGGAAAGTGGATTATAATAAGTAAACGATAGTTCGAATACTTTTGCCCTGACTCTTACGCGACAGTTGAGTTAGCCGTTGTAAAAGCAATCCGTGTTTGGTCTCGGCTTTAACTAGTGCGTGAATTGTCTATTATAATTTCACGATTAGAGCCTCTTAAACTATAATGTAATGTGCTTAATTCAATTTCATATCACATTGCTGGATCAAACATCTAGAGACTTGATCTTTCTACGAACGACGAGCAGAACACGAATTAGTCGAATTCGCGCGCACATGCACTTGCTCAGAGCTCGGACCCTCGTCGCAGGCACAAAGTTAGAAGAAGGAAGAAGAAGAAGAAGGAGAAACCATTGATGAGGCGAAATCACTGGGCTGCAGTGATCCACCTGGTGCCGATCATCGCTCTGGCGACCAATATTGGAGCTGGCCCATCATGGTGATATCTCTTATATTCTTCGTCAATTGAGTGAGCCCAGTAAGTGGATTGCACACGCTTAACTATCATTCCATACCTACTGTATATGTGCTCTCTTCATTACTCTCTACCTCTCTTCTCCACCTTTTCTCTCTCTCTCTCTCTCCCAGCCACTTTCTACGCCCTACTGATGGTAATACTTTTCACACCAATGCTCCTCCACCTCCTCTAGTCTGAATCACCCTGTGGCACACAGTTGTCATATGTATTTGTACAAATTAACCAACATTTGATTAGATGACATTTGCATTTGTATTAGATCAGCAAATTAAGGAACAATAGTATAAAAACAATTGGTGTGTATTACAATTATAGAAAAATACAACTATGCAACATGTCATGGACAACAGTTCTAGTGTATGTTGACTTGTATGAGCCAGCATTCTATTTCGTGACGGGAGGTTAGGTTGTGACGAGTTATATTCGAAATAACGGAAAGTCGGGTTGGGTCGAGTCATGTTCGAAGTGGCGTGGAATTTATTGGACCGAATCACAATCGAGACCAATTAATAAGTGTTGTGTTTGTACGTCTGAAGTGAATTGATTGTATATTTCTAACAGCTCAAAATTTTAAAATTAATTAATAATTAACGCTAACGATTTGACAAGTGGTGTCAGAGTTAGAGGTCACATATGCATGCTATGAATTTGTGCAGATACTCAGAGAAATTATTGGCTTAAGGAGTTAGCATCCTACCCTATGGCGGGAGGTCAGATTGAGTCAAATCATGTTCGACGTTGTAGTATGAGATTGGTCAGACCGAGTCACAATTGAGATCTATGGACGTTGTGTCTCTACAATTTAATAGACCATGAAATAGCTAATTAATTAAGATGTGGCGTTAATATATATATATAGTTCGGCTGTATATATATATATATATATATATATATATATATATATATATATATATATATATATATATATATTTTTACGTATTATATTATACTATTCAATCAATCACCCACTCAACCCTAGGGGCCCACATCATCCTAACTGTCAATTTCTTAATCCAATGGCTAAAAAGTCAATAGCATTGCTAGCTTAGTACTATTTATAGTATTCCAACATAATTATATATATATATATATATATATATATATATATATATATATATATATATATATATATATATATATATATATATATATATATATATATATATATATAGAACTAGGCTACTATGCTATTAATAGCACCAAGTCATTGGTGCTATCAAGTTTTTGGCCATTGGATTGAGAGATGTGTGGTTAGGATGATGTGATATATATATATATAGAGAGAGAGAGAGAGAGAGAGAGAGAATTAGACTACTATACTATCTATAGTACCGGAGCTCCGGTACTATAGTCTTGTTTTCGATCTTAGGTTGTTCGAATTAAGGATCCACACGGTTAAATATGATCAGGGTATATGAAGTTTTTAGGAATAAAATTTTAGTTTTTTTTACTTAGTAAATAAATTATTTCAAAATGGACGGTGAAAATTGAATAATTTTTAAAAATTGAGCATAGGACTTTTAAATTCAAGATCAAGAATGTTAACCTTAATCTAGATAATTTAAAGTATTTTGTATCAAAATTTGAATAAATTTAGATTTTTCTACACCGCTAAACTCCAAGCTCGTTATAGTAGTCATTGAAAATTGACAATTTTGAAATGGTTTGATCATAAAATAAACTATGTCGTAAAAATATAAAATTTTATTTCTAAAACTTTAAATATCCTAGATAAGTTTTAACTGTGTGGATCGTTGATCGAAAACGAGACTATAGTACCGAAACTCCGTACTATTGATAGTATAGGAGACTAGCTTTATATGAGTCGGGCTATGGTGCTTGTAAAAGCACCAAGCACTCGGTGCTTGTGAATTTTTTACCGTTAGATCTATGACTTTAATCGTTTTTATCCGTTAGATTATACTATTTAACCAATCACCCACTTAACCCAAGGAGGCCCACATCATCCTAACCGCACATCTATTAATCCAAGGGCTAAAAATTTACAAGCACCAATGACTTGGTACCTGTTTTTGAGAAAGACGGGTAGCACGCTACCCGCTTCGCTTATTTCATTTTTAGAAATAAACTTAGCTAGAAATGTGAATCAACTAGGATTCGAACTTGGGTCACGGGTACCAACCACCAAGCCCTTTGCCACTTGCTCTAGGGACGGTCGGTAATGACTTGGTACTTTTAAAAGCATAGGAGCTCAATTATATATATATATATATATATATATATATATATATATATATATATATATATATATATATATATATATATATATATATATATATATATATATATATATAAAATCATTTATGCTTGTGAAAAGCGTTAGATCTAAGACTTTGATCATTTTCATCCGTTAGATTATACTATTCAACCAACCACCCCTTAACCAAAGGGGCCCACATCATCCTAACCGCACATCTATTAATTCAATGGCTAAAAATTTACAAGATCAATGATTGCATTTTAAAAACATAGAGCTCAATTCTATATATATATATATATATATATATATATATATATATATATATATATATATATATATATATATATATATAGCTTTGGGAGTAGGGTGCGCTTTTCTTGCTTCATGCATGACTTTTCATGAGTAAAGCGTGTGATTTGTTTCACTCAGAGGTTAAAAAATTGTGCTGATCGATGGGCTAATTACTAACAATGCTAACTACCTCTCTTCTTGCAATTGTCAAATCCCTCAATAATTCACAGCCATTATTCCCTATAAAGAAGCAATGATAAGCCATAATCTAAAGAGAGAAGCTTGAGGGTCACACACACTTAAAAAGGGCCACGAGTATACACAAGTGTATGGTAGTATGGTACACAACCCTTCTTTTCCTTTTGTTCTATTCATTGTGGTATGGTATTCCTCTCCTTTAATTTACCAACCTCTCCATATATAAAAAATAAAAATAAATTTCTCACACACACATACTGGCTTCTATGCCATCAAACCCTTTCCATATTAAGACATTCAAATTAACTATCGACTGTATTAGATTTGATCTAAAGTATTAAAAATTTTTAGAAAATAAATTTAACGATTTTGTGATATTATTTATTTATTTATCGAAGCGATTTAAAATCGATAATTTTAATAATCTTTATGAGCTATTTAAAAAATTAAACGATGTAGAAATATCAAAATCATATAAAATTTTGATAGAAATTTTTTTATACCATATATAACAAGATCATTATTTTTGATCTAAAATTTTAATATCCAAATTACGTAAACTTTTGATAGAAAAATTTATACTATAGAAAACAAGATCACCATTTTTGATTTAAAATTTTGGTGTTGTGTTATCACTTTTTGTAAAATTTTTATTTTCAGGCATTGATTTTCGTATCGATAGATTATTCTACGAAGAAGAAGTTATCATATTTAAAGAGTATGCATACTAAAAACTACCCCTGTATCAGGTTGAGTAATAATAGTAAGTTTATTTATATATTCAATAATAATTTACAAATATGCTAATATAGAAAAAATTGATTGGATAAAAAATATAATTTACGAAAAAAAAATGATATAATTTATAAGTAATTAGGTAATTATATCAATCAAAGTAAAGTAACTAAAGTTTGTCACCAGATGCAAGTAAAATATTATTAAATTTTTATACCGGCAAAAGGAGGAAAGTTAATTACTTGCACACCCAAATTTGGGTATAAGATTTAGGGATAATTTCATCCGTACCCCTCTAAAGTTTCAAAATATCATAAATACTCCTAAGAATTTTGTTGTATCATAATTATTCCTTAAAATGCATACTTTTTTTCAAAAATGCCCTTTCCGTTATACTCTGTCTATTTAAGTTATTTTGACCTTGATTAGATGGTGGTTTATCAAAAGTTAAAATTTGAGATACCTATTTTACCCATGAGTTTGATGTGAAATTTTTAAATTTAAAAGGCATTTATGAAATTTATAATAAGTCATATACTCTTGAAAATTTTATAAGGGTAATTATGATAAGGGTAAAATTGACATATAGGCCCGTTAGTTAAAAGTTTAACAAAAAAATATTTTAAAGACTATTTTTGAAAGGTTTTCATATATAGAGGGGTATTTACGATATTTCAATTTTTAGAGGGACATTGATATAAATATAAGCTTTGGAAGGAGTACTCAGAAAATTATCCCTAAGATTTACTTGGTTCCATTCAATAGTTCAGGTAGTTGTTTGAATTTTAATAATAAAATTTGATAAGACTAATTATGTGAAAAAATAAATTATTAGCTTAAAATGATGTAATTTTATATATATATTTTTTTAATATACAAGTAATATTGCTTGAACAAAAGTATTTTATATTTTTAAAGATGGCTGGACGATACGTACAGTAGGTGCAAATAATAATATATCTCTCGAGACACTAGTGTGAAAAGACTTGGTGGTTGGTAGAGAATTCGAATCACAATTGATTCATATTTTCAAATTTATTTTAAATAAAATAAACGAAGCGGGTAGCGTCTTACTTATCTTTAAAAAAATAATAATATATCTCTCGATCTCCAGAGAGGGAGGATAATGTTGAAAATGGCTGGGTCATAGTTACCTAACCGTTTGGATTAAGGCTACTTTTGTTCTATTTCTTTTTATATAGAGTTCGGTTATTATATTTTTATAAGTCTAAATTTCTTTATGCTCATAAATTTTTTATCATTAGATTTATTTTTTAATCATTTTAATTCGTTAGATCATGTTACTCAACAAGTACCTATTCAGCACTAGGGAATAGCTATTATTCTAATCGAAACCACTATCATCCCGCACATCTTTTCATCCAACGGTGAGAAAGTGTTGTGGCACTTTAATCATTAAATTTTAATTCCATATAATTTCTGACTGATTTTTAAATTATTGTGATTTAATTTTATTATTATATTGTTTTACTAAATATTATAAATTATTAATATAAAAGTGATGTGCTAATAACATCATAACTGATGATACAATAATAATTAAAATGTTATATCGCCCCTATATTAGTAATCTATTAGTATTTAGTCAAAAAATAAATTAGCAGATTTAATTATTATACGTAAGAAAGTTTGACTTAAAAATTATAACGAACTAAAATAGAATTTTTTACAGAATAAGAAGCAAACTACCGACTCTCCATAGCGTAAGTGGCACGGGATTTGTTGGTTGATATCCAAAGTTTCAAATTCG
Organism: Aechmea fasciata; assembly: GCA_025177825.1. Taxonomy (NCBI): domain Eukaryota; kingdom Viridiplantae; phylum Streptophyta; class Magnoliopsida; order Poales; family Bromeliaceae; genus Aechmea; species Aechmea fasciata. The sequence continues at coordinate 6,307,121 of CM045926.1, forward strand.
AATCATAATTAATTTGCATTTCTAGCTAGCTTTATTTTTAAATAAAATAAATGAAACGTGTAATATACTATCTTTTTTTTAAAAAAAAAACAAAACTGTAATTTACCCCTTTTGTTCTTTTTTTCTTTTTCGGGGGAGGAGTAGGGATCTCAACGGGTCGAGTTTGGGTCGGATTTTTAAAAGTCCGAATCTGAACCCGAAAATCAAATTAAAACTTGTACCTGAATCCGAACCTGACGGGTTTTAAAAACTCATACCCATATCCGTATCCGACCAAAAACTCGAAACCCGAATCCGGACCTGAACCCGACGGGTTTTAAAAATTCATACCGTTAGATGAAGATCAAAGGAATAAAAATTATTAAATATTTTATATATTATATAAATAAATAAAAATAAATTATGTATTTATATAATTTATTCGGGTTTGGGTTTGGGTTCGGGTTCGGGTCATAAATACAAAATCCATACTCGTATTCATATCCGTCGGGTTTTTATTTCCTATACTCATAACCGGATTCATACCCGTTTAACTGGTAAACCCGTCCCATTCGGGTTCGGGTTCGGATAATTTTTCGGGTATCCATACCCATTGACATCCCTAGGGAGGAGAGTGAAGGATGGCCTCCATTGGTGGGCCGGGTCGGGTCACCGCCCTCGGCCCAGCGAAAAACGCGTAAAACCGCGAAGAGTAGGAGTCATGAGAGAAAAGGGTAACGAGGTTGTGGGTGGAGAGTGGGGCCCGGTCGGGAGACGCCAATGATGCGGTCCGGCCCATGATTGGAGGGCGAGGTGGGGGCGTGGGGTGGCTCCGACCGGCCGGCACCGTCCGACGTGGCCAACCTGTCCGCACCGCCCGCGCGCCGCCCCACTTTCGCGGGCGCGCCTGTTTTTACGTGCGCCTGGTTTACCTCATCAGCCATCTATTATTAGCTAGTTATTCTGCATTTCATCATTCCATCTATTTAATATTAAACTATTTATTTATAATATTATTTTTTTAATATATCAGACTTTTGAAAATTAATATTTATTTTATATTTAATTTTATGACGTCACCGTCGAATATGATTATATATATAAAAAAAAGTATATCGAGATGCTTTTTAACTTTTACTATAACAAAGATCGAGATTTCTTTACTAGTAAAATCAATATTAAATTTTAATAACTAGCGAAATCCATACACACTAAAGTAGTGCATATTATACATCCTATGTATTCTCGGGATAAAATTTTATACTAATCATATCGAAATAACTAGTAAAAGTTAATTTATGAAGTGAGTGAGATATATAATTTACAACATGAATAGAATTTAAAAAATAAAAAATAGAGGCAGGCCAATAGCAAATCAAAAGATAGTCTATAGTTGATGTGATAGACCAAGTCCAAGCAAGAAAGCAAAAACACTCCAGTTAGTAAATTAGGGAAAGAGACTAATTTAGTGGATGGCACGTAAAACAGAATAAATATATCTCAATTAATATATCAGGTAATTTAATTTTCTAGATAGTCAATAATTGTAATAATTAACTTACCGCAATTAAATCAGGTTTTTCGCTTTTTGGCACACAAGTCAGATCCAATAGCTTGTTAGATCATATACAAACTCAAATTTTGGGTCCACTGTAGTATGCTTGAGAACTGATCAGTTACCTAGCTAGCTGATAAATCTAAAAAATTTCGGCCGTGCTTAAACAAGAGCCCACTATTAACTTAGGCTTCGTTTGAGATTGCCAGGAAATTGCGTTACGTGCGGTGAGAAAATATGTTGAAAAAATATCTGTTTATTTTCGTACGTAATATTGCGTTCTGCATCTCTCGATAAGTCGGTTCTGTTATATTTTTGCGATCTGTAGGAGAGCAACGGAAGCGTATCTACTATATATTTTTTAATTTCAATTTTATTTAATAGCGTTAGATAAATAAGCGCCTCAAAGACTAATTAATTAAACACGATGACCATCTCCCGAAATGGTTGCAAACAGTTTGTTGCACGTGGTTGAAAAGTTGGATAGTAAAAGCACGGACGAATTTTATTTCCAAATATTCTCCTACAAATAGCAGTGCATGTTCCCGTATGCTTCATTCTCATACCGAAAATGAAAGGTGGAGCCGACCGACCAAGCTTAGCATGCTAAACGACTAATCTAGCGCCTCTATTCTGGGGCAGAATAGACTGGGGGCACCAAATTGATTCTCATTTTGATAACTCATTACTTTGATGACTTCGCAGTTAAATGACTTTTTTTTTAAAAAAAAAACGGTAGTATGTTATCTGTTTCATTTATTTTTTAAAAATAAATTTAGTTATTTCATCGATTTGTAAAATAAAAAAATAAAAAAATATTAATTAGGAGCTCGCAACTCTGTTACAGAGAAAAAACCGTCAATAATATGTAAAAACGCACATCTTTCGTGTTCCAAATAAGTAAATTATATCAAGCTTGACCTGGTAATCCAATCTTTGCACTCTTTGTGCCATAAAAAGAAGCTATTTTTTGGATAATGCGTGAAAAAAAATCCCAACTTAAAAAATGTCGTCATACGAATCATTTATTGTACATTGACCAATTTATTAAAAGATAAATTGTGCTATTAGTTTTAATTTATCAACTTTTTAAAAGCTTTAATTTTTTAAAAATTTAAATCTTTTAAAATTTTTGATATTTTAATGCATGGAGTATATATCTCAATGATGCATAGCATACACATCAGTGTATATATATTTATGTGTGTGAGACAACTCTTGTTCATGCTTTCAAATGCCACGATAGACTCTTTTGGAGCGCATGTAAATATTATTAATTAACAAAAAACATACAATTTTAAATATTTTTTGGTATATTTTTATTTATTTGTTTGAACTTTTGTGCGACAAGTTTGTTTATCTTGTACGTGACGTATTTTTTATTGTCAACCTATAGCAGAGCAACACGTGGTCCCAACCGGCCTAGCCGTACGTTTGGTTTTCAGATTTGTCATCTTCGGCCGATTCCTTCTCTAACATACATGTCGTCTTTAGAACCTTTGCTTTTTTCGCATGGTTACGTTCACTCACGCGGTGAGCTCACCACACTACTTGATTTTAGGCATTTTGTTATGGATACTTATTAAAATTGTGACCCGTGGGCTTTTATGTTCACTATCCGAGTGCAAGCGATTGAGAGCGACTTAATTAGTGTTTCGTACCTGTTAGGTTTCGTACCTATTGTTCCTAACGCAAGTGGCAAAAAAAATTAATAATTGATATTCGAGATTTAAATTCAAATTTTAGTTTATTTATATTTTTAAATTTATTTTTAAATAAAATAAAGCGAAGCGAGATAGCATCTTACTCTCAAAAAAAAAAAAAAAAAAGACTTAGTATTTCTCAACTGATATTTCTTTGCTTTATTAGCAGCTGTTTGGTCCAGCAAATTATTTTCGATGATGAGACTTGCAAATCGATAATCAGCTTTGTTAGACTTGATCTACACTATTAAAAGTATTTAAAAACTAAATTTCATAATTTTTTGATATGATTTACTTATCAAACAAGTAGTCTAAAATTATCTCTAAAATAAAAATCTTATAATATATATATATATATATATATATATATATATATATATATATATATATATATATATATATATATATATATATATATATATATATATATATATATATATATATATATAATTAGGCTACTATACTATTAATAAAGTCATTGGTCTTTATCAAGTTTTTTAACCATTGGATTGAGAGATGTGCGATTAGGATGATTTGTGCATCCTAGGGTTAAGTGGGTGGTTGGTTGAATAATATGATCTAACGGGTGAAAATCATCAAAGGGGTAGATCTAACGACGGAAAACTTGGTAGCACCAAGTCTTCGTCTTATTGATAGCATAGCGATCGGACTCATATATATATATATATATATATATATATATATATATATATATATATACTACTATGCTATTAATAGCACAAAGTCATTGGTGCTACCAAGTTTTTAGCCATTGGATCGAGAGATGTACGGTTAGGATGATGTGGGCCCCCTAGGGTTAAGTGGGTGGTTGGTTGAATAGTATGATCTAACGGGTGAAAATAATCAAAGGGGTGGATCTAACGCGGAAAACTTGGTAGCAGAATGCTTCGTCTTTATTGATAAGCATAATAGGACTCTATATATATATATATATATATATAAAATTGAGCTCCTCTGCTTTTAAAAGTACCAAATTATTAATGCTTGTAAGTTTTTAACTCTTGGATTAATAGATGTGCGTTTAGGATGATGTGGACCCTCTTGGGTTAAGTGGGTGGTTGGTTGAATAGTATAATTTAACGGATGAAAATGATCAAAAACGTAGATCTAACGGTAAAATATTCACAAGCACCAAAGGCTAGGTGCTTTTACAAGCACCGTAGCCGGACTATATATATATATTGTAAAAGATATGTTTTTCTCATGGGATTAAGTTTGTGGATTAAAACTGAACTCTTTTAAGTATAGAAGAGGCTGTAGTTTTCAACAAAGATAGTGATGGATGGGGAAGATCTGCGTGGTCCACGGTTGACATGGTAGACCTGGTCCAGGCAACAATTTCTGGTAAAAAGAACGTCGAGAGCCCTGTTCGACAGCGTGGCAAAAGAGTGGCCCTTGGTGGCAATGTGAGAAACTCTGTAGGGTATACTATTATCATTTGTTTTTTTTTAAAAAAAAAACTTTTTGCCCTGTTTTTTTAATTTGTTTTGACCCTTAGAAAGTGAGATGGGGTTGTGATCACCTCTCCCACAAGAATCATACCCATGCCCAATTGAGAAATTGGTGGGGACTCTTATGCCTCAGGAGTCAAGAGTAATATTCCATTGACACATTTCACTAAGGAGATATTTAAGGGATTATTATTTTTTATTCATACACTTTTTGCTAATTTGATCATTGTGGTCAAAAAAACGGAGTAGATTTTGTGTGCGATGATGGATTTCTCTTATTTATTATACCCGTGAATGCAATATAACAAAGCGTATGTGAGCAGTTTTCTTTTCATGAGTTAATTATATATAATTCAAGAAAATTCAAATTTCAGCTCTAGAAAAAGTCTTAACAATTTGAATTTTTACACCTTCAGGGCGATTCATCATATATTTCTAAGAATATGATTTTAAACTAACAAATAGGCTTGTAAGATAGATATTTTTTTAATACCTTCTTCGTCAACCGGTTTCGTTATGTTCTTTGTAACCTAAAAATATATGTTGAACAATATATTTACTAACTAAACCTTGGAATGGCTGTATCCTAGGTCTGAGTAACGATGAATAGTCGGAGCTTTAATTTAATGAGTTGTTAATTAGGACAAAATAAAAAAAATTAAGTAATTCTTCTAACTCTCAGATCAAACCATGCAAGCACAAAAATGTTAAGAAAGAGTTTTATATTGATCCATGTTCTCATCCAACTTGATTATTTTTGGCTAACTAAAAGCGATTACTCTAATCATCTTTTGAAATAATGGAGTATGCTATCTCACAAAATCATGACTATTATTAAAGACTTGCATAGAATAAATTCAGTCGCCTGTGTTATAGTTACTAATGGAGGCGGCCCAAGTCTCAACAGAAGTCAACACTATACAACTTATTTCCACATCTAAATAAAAACATAACAACTGTTGATACCTAACTAAGACCGTTCCTAGAGCAAATGGTAAAAAACTTGGTGGTTGATATCCGAGACCTAAGTTCGAATCCTAGTTAATTCACATTTCCAGTTAAATTTATTTTTAAATGAAATAAACGAAACCGGTAACGTGCTAGCAATCTCTCAAAAAAACTGTTGATGAAATATATTTTCCGTCATTTCAATTTTGAAATAGCTGTTTGTGTACCCTTCCATCTGACACTTCCGGCAGTCGGCAAACACTAATTATTAGCTCTACTATTTCATTGTCATGCTTAACCTTTTCTAATTATTTGTGATTCGAACATTAGGCACTTTAATTAGTAAATACAATTTGCAAATTAAAGTGTACCATATCTAGACAACTTTTCAGCTTGTAATTAAATATTTGGTATATTTCGGGAATTGATATTTATTGTACGGCGCCAGAACAATTTTCGAAGGTATATATATATATATATATATATATATATATATATATATATATATATATATATTAGTGCTTTTAAAAGATAGAAATTAATTATATATATATATATATATATATATATATATGTCTCTTCTTTCTTGAGTTCATTTACTGCAATCATATAAGGCCTCTGAAATTGACAAAAAGGTACGCAATAAGCTATTATGCTTCTCAAATTTCTAAGAAGATAATATAGTTTGAGTCCGGCTGCTGCTATACTATCAATAGCACGAAACACTCGGTGCTACCAAATTTTTCACCGTTAAATCCATCCTTTTGATGATTTTCACTCATTAGATTATACTATTCAACCAACCACCCACTTAACCCTAAGGGGCCCACATCATCCTAACCACACATCTCTCAATCCAACGGTCAAAAACTTGATAGCACCAATGACTTAGTGCTATTAATAGCATAGTAGCCTAAGTTCGTATAACTTTGAGAATTACTTTTTTCCTACTTAATTACAAAGTTTCACAGTATACTGTAGCAGTTGATCATTAATTGAGTCTTAGCAAACTCAACAATGGAAACTATCATAACATCCAAAAATTTATCAACTCACTAGACCAGTAGGACCCCTGCACATATGGTTAAAATTAATTTACTAACTAATCATGCACTTTAATTAGTTTAAATTTTATTTGTATCTACTTTTAAGAGTGGGCATAACATCTATATTCACGCTATCCGTACTGTTAAGCCTCGATCAGTCTAGTTCGATGTCATCTACTTGTGAATTGCACTGAGCACTTAGCATTTACTCTAAACATTAAACCACTAGCTTAATTCTTCACTCTGAGGTACTGCCGCTCATGTTTATTGCTTTTATATAAATAATTCGATCTCTTTTTCCTTGCATTAATCGATATATATTTCACAACTGGTTTAATAAATTTCAACTTGAATAGACAGTTAATTAACAAAGTTAAAGGAAAATGCTATCCATACAAACAAGTACTCTTACAACATGTTATAAACTCTGCAACTCAATAGTTGAATTTCAATCTTGTAGATTAAAAAGCGTTGGCAAATCATATTAGTTTGTAAACCATTGATTTTTTTTTATTATTAAATATAGCATTGCTCTAAAGTTAAATTTGATTATAATATGTAAAAGAATGGCGCCATTCTCAGTTTGTCACACACTCACACTTGAACATTTAGATTTGCCCCTCATATATATATATATGAACTGCATATCAATTACCAAGAGAGAGCATGTATTGTTGGAGGCAAATTAAGTTCTCACCTATATATATAATAAATGCCCCTAAAATTAATGATAGAACTTAATTAGCAATCCAACAAAGACCGCCCATGATCATCATCAGATTGGTACATCCAATGAGGGTGACAACCCAAAATTTTAGGTAGAATGTCAACTCAATAAAGAGGGTTGCAACATCAAGCTCACACACTATCATGCTCACATCTATTTAGAACCTGCGAGCCCCCAGCTTGCACGTTTCCCCACAAGCCCCAATCCCCAACCAATTATCCCCTTGGATCGATGTTCTTAAGATTATATCCAATCCTATATATATATCATAATATAGAATTATGCTACCGACCGTCCCTAGAGTAAGTGGCAGGGATTGATGGTTGATCTGAGGAATTTGAATCCTAATTGATTCACATTTCTAGCCAAATTTTTTCTTAACGAAATAAACGAAGCGGGTAGCGTCTTTCTATCTCTCTCTCTCTCTCTCTCTCTCTCTCTCTCTCTCTCTCTCTCTCTATATATATATATATATATATATATATATAGAATTATGTTAGAATTTTTTTTAATTTTTTTATGTTAGAATATTATTAATAGCACCAAGTCATTTGTGCTATTAAATTTTCAGATTTTGGATGAAATAATGTACAGTTAGGATGATAGTGATCTCATAGATTTGAGTGCATGAGTGGTTAGTTGAATGGTATGATTTAAGAGATGAAAAAGGTCAAAGAGGTGGATTTAACGGAGAAAATTTGATAGCACCAAGTACTTAATGCTATTGATAGCATTGTAACCGGCTTCTATTTAGAGAGAGTTCGACTATTATACTCTCCTAAATATAGACATTTTTGTACTCATAAATTTTTTATTGTTACATTTACCTATTTGACTATTTTCATCCGTTAGATCATATTATTTAATCGATCACCCACTCAACTTTTAAAGCCAGTATTATCTTAACTGTACATCACTTCATCCAACAAAAAAAACTTAGTACAAATGAGTATATATATTCATAAGAAGATAGTATCTCTCTCTCTCTCTCTCTCTCTCTCTATATATATATATATATATATAGAATTGAGCTCTTATGCTTTTAAAAGTACCAAGTCATTGGTGCTTGTAAGTTTTAGCTCTTGGATTAATAGATGTGCGGTTAGGATGATGTGGGGCCCCTTGGGTTAAGTGGGTGGTTGGTTGAATAGTATAATCTAACGGATGAAAATGATCAAAGTCACCAGATCTAACGGTAAAAAATTCATGACAGAAATGCTTGGTGCTTTTCATTCTATATATATATATATATATATATATATATATATATATATATATACACTCCAAAGAACCCTTGGGTGATAAGATAGCCCAAAAGGTGCCGGCCCAAAAGAAAATATAAAGGAGAGATTGTGGTGGAGGTGGTGGTGGTGGTGGTGGTAAGAGAGGAGTGAAGAGAGAAAGGAGAAAAACTTTACTTAGAGAGAGAGAGAGAGAGAGAGAGAGAGAGAGAGAGAGAGAGAGAGAGAAAAGGGTGGTGGGGGAGAGGAGGGTGAAGGGGTGACGTCACCCAGTGGGAGGGGTCCACGACGTTCATTTCATCAACCCACGCGCAATCGAAAGGGGGGGGGTCCCTCCCTTTTTTATACCCTCCACCCTCTCCTTTCTCCTCTTTCTCTTCTAACAAAGAGAAGCTCCTTAATTTTGTTGTAGTTCCGTAAACTATTCTACTCTTTCCGGAGAACCATTAATTTGAGCTCCTCTTCTTAATTAAGAAGAAGGGAATAGGAAGGTCAGTTTTAAGGTAAGTTTCAGTCACCTGCAGGCCAGGTTGGTATAACACAAGTTGCATGGATATACATGCAGCAAATTTTCTGATCTTTATTTGATTTTTTTTTTCTCGATTTTATTTCCTAGCTATATAGCTAGGTAGATCCTTATTAAGATACAATTTTCTTGGTTTCTGAGTCTGGGTTTCGGTCTTACTATCAGATGAATCATAATTAGGATATATGTACTGATCTAGAATTATAGTGTCCTAGGGTTTTCACCTTTATAACATGTACACCAAGATGATCTCTCGCTTATATTATTTTCTACTTCGTTGGACTTTTTAGAGGTCACATGGATTTCGTTTAATGGAAAAAGTTAGGCGATTTATTGATGCTGTTTCAGCTATGATCCGTTAAGATCTTTCCAACGATTTCATTGGAAACTCTGGCCACACTTGCATATAGTTTCTGATTTTGGAATAATTTTCTTTATCCTGCATGCTATTTCTCCTTTTCTTTTGTTTTCTGCATGGCGAAATGCTTGGGGAATTCTAGTTACGTGGTCTTGTCATATACATCCTTTTCTTTTATGATAAACCTTGATAAAAGCTCATATGATATTTGAGATCTTGAGTTTCTTACATTCTCGATCTATGCATGGTTCTGATCCTAAAAATATTAGATCTTAGTTTGTATTTTCATTTCTAGTTCGATTGAATTTCATGCATTAATTTGTTTTATAATTTATGGAAGAGTTACTAAGCGTGAAGCACTAAACGATCACATTAAGCTTCTATATAGCATTTGAATTCATCAAATCATTTTCATCGTGACCACATGTTCTTGAACTTCAAAATCTTGCACCAAAGCATCATTCACATTTTTTCTGAATGATTGGAGAAATCTAACATGACGCTTCGTTTTCTTAATTTAACAGGTCTGTAATGAACTATTTTCTAAAGGTTTTGTTCATGTTCTTGATTTTTTTTTTTAAATCCCAAATCACTCTGCCATGCCCGAAGTTCTTTCTAAGATTAAATGATCTCTCTACTTTCTTTTTCTAGATTTATCCTTAGATCCAGTTTCGCCTATATGTGCATCTATAATTTATTTGAAATATCCTAGCTATAACTTTTCATGTTTTCTTTGGTCTCCTCTCTCTCCCCCTCTCATAATTCTTATCATAATTTCTCTTTTAGATCCAACAAGTAAATCCATTCTTTCCTCTCATAATTCTTATCATAATTAAGTTCTCTTCTCGACCCAACAAGTAAATCCATTCTTTCCTCTCATAATTCTTATCATAATTTCTCTTCTCGATCCAACAAGTAAATCCATTCTTTCCTAATGCAAATTATTATAGCCCTCACCTTTTGCATTTTGCATTTTGCATCTCTCTCTCTCTCTCTCTCTCTCTCTCTCTGGCACATCTCTCTCTCTCTCTCTCTCTCTCTCTCTCTCTGGCACAACAACAACAACGCCAATATCCAAAAGGATTGATCCTCTCTAGCCTTTCTTTGTTCTCCCTTCTTCCAATGACGCATACATATTAAATGTAGTTTGAACCTGTCATAGGAAGTATACAGTTAGTTCTTTTGCAGAGACCAAGGTCCACATTTGTGCTATGGAATAAGTAGACAAAGGGACAAGTGGGTCAGAGGCCGTGCAGAGCCTAAGGAATGTTCTCCTTTTTAGACCCTCTCTCTCTCTCTCTCTCTCTCTCTCTCTCTCTCTCCCTCTGCCCAGGCCTGATCCAAGAACTCCTTCCTTTAATATTCCTAATCACCTCCTTCCATTTATTCTTTTTGCTCCCCCACCACCTTTTTTTTTTTATTTTTTTTTCCTTTTTCTTTCTTGGATCACTTTCAACACGAAGCGCATGCTGTCTCTCCTTGCAAACGTAAGCCAGTATTTGTCCCATGCGCTCCGGACCTCATAGCTTTTGGAGCCTCAACCTATTCCTCATGAACTGTATATATTAATATCATATTAGTTACCACCTCTCTTTTCTCGTTCTTCTTTATTCTATGTTGCATGCATGGGATCGATGAGCTTCTCAAATAGAATAATCCGTCGCATGCACGAAGATGAGTAGCCGAAGAACTTGTGCATTTTGATTTCTTAGTTTTCTATTCTTCGATCCTTTGCTGAACTGTTCTACCAAGAATATTTGCAATCAGTTGATACATGATGCGCTAACGAAATTATTTGTTCAAAATATCTTTTTGGAAGAGACTGTGAATATTTACTTCAGGTTGTCGTGGTACTGCTGAGCTTAAAAGATTTGGTACTGTTGATCAAGGATTGATGGGTTCTGAAGCAACAATGAATAATATAAATTAAGTCAGTTACTCGAAAGAATGAAAAGCATGCATTAATCTTTCATTTGAGGTTGAATTTTAGTTGTGATCGATCTCTTATTTCGTTTGTACCAAAATCCTTGATAACCTCTGCTAAATTAATGCCAGTTTTAGTTTTTCTGTTCGTTTAAGAGTGATGATCAACTCAAATAAATTAAGCTCCTAAGGAAACATAGAACCTTTTGCTGTTTGCATCCCCCAAAGTGAAAGAAATTGCAAACTTTTTGAGTTCAATCAGAGAGAAAAAGATTTTTTTTTTTTGGTAAGGAGTGTAATTAAGATGCACTGCCATTTTCTTTTGCACTCGAGCTTTTTCTTTTCTTTTATCTTTTTAGCATAGCTAGAGTCTGGTGTGGACTAAATGGGCACATGCTCTTGATGAATCATTTATGCACTTCACCTTGATGAGACAAAATCATTATCAGGGCTGCAGCATGTCTCTGGTTCCTGTTCAGACTTTGAAGTACTAACTACTAAAAATAGAAGCCATCACAACCCTCAAGATATATAACTATTCTCTTATCCTAGAACTTTAACAAGTGTATGAGCTCTCCAGCATACCTTTCATGCATGGCTTACTTGTTACAGTAAGAGACATATATACCTAATGTTTATGGCTAACATTGTTTGATTATTAGTAAGTGTACTGGTGAAACTTGATGCAGGTGATGGACACCACAGAATCATGTGTTCCGCCCGGTTTCAGATTCCACCCGACTGACGAGGAGCTTGTCGGTTATTACCTTAAGAAGAAGGTTGCTTCTCAAAAGATAGATCTTGATGTCATTAGAGATATCGATCTCTATAGAATTGAGCCATGGGACCTCCAAGGTAAGAACATGCACCATATATACTAACATGCATTTACCGTCTGTTTAACGATACTTACGCGTTTCCACATATGATCTTGTTCTTTTTTCTCACTTGTTTCTTCATGCTTCAAGAACATTGTCGGATCGGATATGAAGAGCAAAGCGAGTGGTACTTCTTCAGCCACAAAGACAGAAAGTATCCAACAGGTACCAGGACGAATAGGGCGACGATGGCAGGTTTTTGGAAGGCGACTGGGCGAGATAAGGCCATCCACGACAAGAACAAACTTATCGGCATGAGGAAGACGCTTGTCTTTTACAAAGGAAGAGCGCCTAATGGGCAAAAAACCGATTGGATCATGCACGAGTACAGGCTCGAATCCGAAGAGAACGGACCACCACAGGCAAGCTCAAAACAGACCTACTTCATTTGCGCATTTGAACAATTCTTGTCCAATGTCGATGAGCTAAGCAATTAAATATATGCAACATATAATAAACGTCTTGCCTCTTCATGTCTAACAACTTTAAAATGAAAAGAAAAAAAAAAAGAAAAAAAAATGCTTAATTAATGCTTAGCTACGGTTGTCCTCCAACAGTTCTTCGCATATTTGGACTACCACTGAGAGAGCTTTCAAGAAAATCCTTTTAAGAAAAAGCTTTAAAGAAAATAATTTGGAGAGGCCGCTTGATGGTTACATAAAAATCTAATGCATGATCATTAAACCAATTGTTTATAGTTGATTACAATTATCTATTCCTTTCTATAGATGAAGCTCATTCAGAAGGGCATTAGGGCATGTATGAGACATGTTTACAGCTAGTTTTCTCCTTTCGCACTCGCGCTTTCAGAATTCTAAACAATGTCAAGTAGGTATATATACCGTATCGGTTCGTATCTATTGTTAAGAATATTTTGATAAGAAAAATGCATGCGTACAAAGAATCCCGGACAAGAAATTAAACTAAGTTAATGAGAAATAAGAGAGATAATTAAGCTTAAGAAAGAGTTATAAAGAGAGAATCTTCTAAGTCCCTGTTTGGTTGGGATTAAGGGGTGAAATAACTCATTAACCTTCATTTTATTCTCAAACACACTAAAAAATAGGTGGGGTTAACTAACCCCACCTCAAATGAATTATCCCGGCTTAGCTAATCTCACAAAACCCTACCAAATTCCAACCAAACACTATTTTCCATTCATAATAACCCATTATCCTTGTTATCCCATCTACTCCAACCAAACACTATTTTTCACTATCTAGACTAACTCCAACCCCCAACCAAACACAAAAATACTTAACCCTATCTTAATCCTGAACTTAACATTATTTCTGGAATAACTAATTTTTCCTTAATCCCGAACCAAACTGTAGCTGATAGACTAAGTTATTGCTTAATTTGAGAACATGATCAGAAGGTGATCATCCAAAATCCGTTTCCTTTCACCCATTTGTAACGTACACATGAAAAGCTTCAACCCCACTACCACAAAAGGAGCACTAGCTTGAGCTTCTTTTCACTTTAAAACAGCACCCTTTTAAGCATGACTCCTACGGAACTCTATTCACACCTATATATATCAAAACAATTTGTCTCATCTCATTCATGGAAAAAGCTTCAGTTACGTCCTTTTAGTGACTCCGACACACCACCCTTTTTAACAAGCACGCATCTCTTTTCACACATCCAAAAGGCATCTCCTATTATGGTACGTATTATATCCACTTACTACTTGTTCACAGGAAGAAGGGTGGGTTGTGTGCCGAGCGTTCAAGAAGCGAACCAGTTGCGCGAGCCGGAGCGCCGTCGATATGTGGGAATACAACTACTCGTACGATGAACCCATTCGGATGAGCTCTATCGCCGCCGATCCTTTGACGTACCTACAGAGGCCGCCAGAGCAGGCCGGCCTTCTTTGCAAGCAAGAGACAGAGCTCGACAATGCGAATGTATTGCAATCAAACCACTTCGTTCAGCTGCCGCAGCTTGAGAGCCCCTCCATACCCCTCGTGAAGTGGCCGAGCCTGCTCTCATCTGCCGCCGCGGTGGAGAACGATGACGATGAGCAAACAAGAGGATGTCACGCGGCCGAGAAGGTGACCGACTGGAGGGCGCTTGACAAGTTCGTCGCGGCCCAGTTGAGCCCTGAGGACCAGTTCGCTGCCGACCAGGTGGTCTCGGGCTATGGCGTCGACCAAGAGTCGGAGATGGCACTTCTTCTGCTTCAGGGGGGGTGTGATATCAATGAGGCAGCGGCGGCTGCGGGGAAGCTGAGCGGGTTCTTGAGCTCTTCCGGATCGGAGTGCGACATTGGGATCTGCGTGTTTGAGAAGTAAGCATAAAACGGAGGGTCCAAGAGATCGAAGATTCACGATTTTTAACTTGGTTATTTTGTTCAACTATATATATATATGTTTGGGGTTGCATGGTTACTAGTGGGGGCTATATATTCTTGTGCAGATGAAGTGGAGTTGCACTTAATGAGCTCTTTGATTATCTCTAACTATGGTTAATGTCGGGGCCTAATACATATAGTTCTATTGGCTTATCATTTTGTGGAATGTGGTTGCACGAGTACTGCTTACTAATATGAGATAATTGTCATTGTTAATTGGATGATTAATTAAAATAATTGCCTGTAACATACATAAGCAGCAGGAGTTAATTAATGTTGCATGAACTAATTTAGCCATTGATTTCAGTGTTACTACGCAATTTCTTTTATTAAGAGTTTTCTCTAGAAAAATATAATGCATTGATGAGCCGTGTGTATAGTTTCATTCTTTTCTTCTATTTTGTTAAAAAAACAAAAATAAATAAATACGCTGGTTCGTTATAGTAAGAGCTTTTTTGATCAATCAAATTAAATTACGAACCCTCTGCATGCGAATTGTTTTCATGATCTTCCCCCTTCAATTACCAGATGCAATGAAATGAAATATTTATGATCCCCTCTCATAGCAATTTTCTTTTGGGAAAATTTCTTTCTTTTGCCAATTCGGGGACCCAATTCGGATCGCCTTCTGATTGTAGTTACTGGATCCGGACTTGACCGGTACGGCCTTGTGATATGAACAATACTCTAGCAATTGCTTCTTCAAACAGCTTTATCTCTACGTACTCTATTTCACGGCACTGGACTAGAGAACATATTTGAGCAAAATTTTTGTAGAAGCTCGGAAGCTTACATTAGGATACAGATATCTACAGGACCTGACAATTTCTATCCGTACTCACGGATACCTGCCAGTTACCCGCAAAAAATTATGGATAAAATTGATGAATACACGTTAAGCTGTGGGTATCTTGGGCAACTACTAGGTACCCATGGGTACAAGCAAATATATTACAAATTAAAAAATATATAATTTTTATGATACATATTGACCGTATAATTATTATAATTTTGTATCATGAAAGTTTGAGATTATAAAATACTTTTATATTATCTAATTTATGCGCTATAAGATTTTATATTATTTATTATATATTATGATATTTCAAATAACAAGTTGTGTTATAATTTAAAAAATTATATATATGTATTTTGCATTTGAAAAATATAAGAGCAAAAAAAAAAAAAAAAAAAAAATCTTGCGTGTAATCCGCATAACTACCCACTAGTCTAGGGACAAGTATGGGTAAAATGTTGACTGCCCAAAAGTATACGGGTAAATTTTATTTATATCCATATGGTTCGTCAGTAGAATGATCCGCCCACGGATTATCCAAACTGCTCGTTTGCCCGATCTAAATATACCTAACAAATGGGCCTCTTCGTCTACAACGAGAAAACGGACCAGAGGCTCAATTCATTTATCAGCCCATAAATGTTTCCCGGCCTCAATTTGCAATTATTTATTGGGCCTATTTGGGCCCAACTATCAAACCAGTCCGTGGCCCATTTCGATCACTGCACAAGTTATTGAATAAAGTATATAATAATACACATTTTGTGTAATTTTTAATTTTAAGTGGACTTGGCATTTTCTTTTTTTAAGACAAGAATATACCATATCCATTTTAATTTCCCAGGAAATATTTGGAAGTATTAGGAAGAAGTTTTTCCTTTCATAGTTATTAGATCAAAAGCCCCCCATATGATTACTTTTTAAAACATCATTTTAACAGAAATTGACGTGTTGTCTTAATAAAACCTTAATTTTGTCATTTTACATGACATAATACAATTACTTAGAGATATATCCTACATGGTTAATTGCAACAATATTATAAGAAAAAATTCACAGTTATCGTACTTAGCATTATTCATCTCCTTTTGATTGGAGCTCTTTATTGTTATTAATTAGGTCATAATCTATTTTTTGTTTGTTATTAGGTAGGTCATAAATGTAGTACTTTGATGTTTTCTTGTTCCAATTATAAAGACAGTTATATATGACCTTTGCTGATCATGAAGTAGTTTCAGAGATTATATATGCCATGGGAAATGGTGCTTGTTTATATCTTACTCTGACCCTTGTTTGGTTGGAGGTTAAGGGTTGGAATAATTTCTTAACCCCATCACTACAAAAAATGTTACATTTAAGGACGCTTTTTTATATATTTAATGATGCTTAAAAGCGTCCCAATTTAATCCAACGTCACTTTTGAAAGCGTCGGTCAAAGCGTCGGCAAATGAAGAGTCGCCACGTATATATTGACGCTTATACCAAGCGTCGGTAAAATACATTCTGACGCATTAAAGTGTCATGATATACGCTTTAATGTGTCCGGATTTTTAAAATCCTGACGCTTTAAAGGGTCGAAAAATTAAAAATAATAGTAAAATTTATCATCATTTAATAAATTATTTGATATCATATAACGACGCTTTTTGAAGCGTCGGTATTTTCTTTATTATAAAAACGTTTGGGGACGCTTCCCCCAGCGTCGTCTAAAAAGCGTCCTTATATTAACTTTTTTTTGTAGTACATGTTTATTCCCAAATATCAATTAAATGGGGTGGGATTTGCTAATCCCATCCCATCCTACTACTTCAACCAAACAAAATGCTATTTTATTGAGGGTTTCGATCGACAATCTTAATTAATTAAGATGAAGCCAGAGTCGGACCGTAATCATGATAACTGTACGTGCATCGAGCACCAAGCCGTAGATTATATTATTTTTCTTTTTTCTCCTTTCTTTTTTTTTATTTGTGATAAAATATTTATACATCATAGCAAGTGTATTCATATGATATTTGTTGAAGGCTCGCGGCCTAATAAGTGACAGAATTATTTAAAAATTGAAGGCTTGCGGCCATATTTAAAAATTGAACTATTAAATTAAAAATGTAAGATGAAATTGAACTATTTAAAAATATAAGATGCAATTGTATTTAAAAATTGAACTATAAATGTAAGAATGCATCAAGTAGGAAAAGCATGAGCTCTCCTTGCAAAAGAGTCATGCATGCACCTTGCTTCGTTCTCCTATTTTAACTTTTATGGGTGAATTTAAGGAGAAAATATTTGATCTTTGGACATTCCACTCTTATATACTGAAGTACTTTCACTGATTATACCATGGGAAATACTATTTGTACATATTTTACTCTTTTAAGTATATATCTTATACTTTTATTATTAGAAAATTTGTTCAATTCATTCTAAATTTTCAGTATTAAAATAATAAACAGTGATAAGCTCTTGGATGGTAAAAAGTATATATATAGTACACACTTTTCACTACTAAACTCATGCACGATTACCGTTGTCCGTTCCTAAAACAAATGGCAAAGAATTTGATGGTTGGTATTCGAGACCCGAGTTCGAATCTTAGTTGATTCACATTTCAAGCTAAGTTTATTTCTAAATTAAATAAACGAGGCAATTAGCATGCTACATATCTCTCTCAAAATAAAATATAAAAAAAAAAAAACTCATGCACTATTTTCGAAAATCTCGAGTGAGCCGGTAATTATTGGTCCAGGGAAAAGTTCTACGTGCAGCAGGATACGCATAAGTCATCTAATAATAACTTGATCGCGCTTGAAGTTCGCATAAATTTTTTCAATAATTTAATATTAATTAATTATCTCACAGGACACGGCCAACTAATTCCTTTTTCACACAATATATCAGATAAATTGGCACACCATATTTGTAGAGGAGAAATTATTCTCATCACCATAGTTATGAAGCTTACATAACAACCGTATTTGTAGAGGAGCCTCTCGCGCGTCTTCCTTATTTTTAAACATAGCAAAAACACATGCATGCACACACGATTGTCGGGCCAAACATATATAACAAGGCCACTTTATTTAAGCACGCTAAAGACCAGGTACGTAACATGAGCTATATTGCACTATGGATCAATTAATGCATATATAACGTCGATCGGCCTACGCGCGCGGCTACGCCTCACCGAAGAGGTAAGGCATGGTGTTGAACACCCTGTTCAGGAGCTGCTGCTCCGTCGGGGTCCAGTGCCCGGCCTCTTTCGCCCGCTCGGCGATCGCGTGCAGCATCTCAACGGGGTCGTGATGCATCACTTTCAGCTGATCCGCTGCATTGGGCCCGGCCCCCACCACCACCACACGGAATGTGCCGAATCGACAGGCACTCTCCACCCGCACCAAGTTGGGCCCACCGAACAGGTTGTGCTTGTTCCCCAGCGCCTCCTGGTACGCTCCCGCCAGGAACGTCCCGATGTAGTAGTACCCGCCGCCGCCTTGTTCTAAGGCGTGCAGGGGCAGAGTCTGGGCCCGCCGATGAACTGGTCGACCTTGCCGTCGCTGTCGCACGTGAGGTCGACGAGCCTGCCCTTCTGCTTCGGCTCCTCGTTCAGCCGGTGTATCGGCAGGATCGGGAACAGCTGCTTGATCCCCCAGAAGTCCGGCGTCAGCGAGAAGACCGACAGGTTCGCGTGGTACGCGTAGGTCGTCTCCCCGGCCGCCTCCAGCTGCTTCGCCAGACGCCTGCTCAGCTTGAAGATCTCCACCCCGTGCTTCTTGAGCTGCTCCGCGTGTGCTACGGAGGCGTCATTGTTGCCCAAGCTGTCCCTCGATCGGACGGCGGATTTGAGGTTGGCGTGAAGCGTCGTCGGGTTTCCGACGAGTTCGTCGAGGCTGCTGATTAATTCGGCTGATGTGACCGAGTCGCTGGGTTCCTCCACGGCCGACAGTGCATCGTATATCAGGATCGAGTGGTGGGACACGAGGGCGCGGCCGCTCTCGCTGCACAGCACCGGATGCGCCACACCATTCCGGTCGCTCACGAGCCTCGCCGCCTGTACCACAGCAGATGCATACTCTTCAAAGCCGTATGCCACCGACATGTCCGAGGACCCCGACCGCGTCCCGTCGTAGTCGATCCCGAGCCCCCCGCCGATGTCGATGGTGCCCATCGGTGCCCCCATCTTCACCAGGTTGCAGTAGTACCTGTTCACTACGAAAGTATATATTGAAATACTGCTACATAATAGTTTAGGCTTTTTGAATATGAACAGTTATTTAATTCACCATACCCGGTAGCCTCCCGCACTGCACTGCTGATGATGGACGTTGTCGGGATTTGCGACCCGATGTGGAAGTGGAGCAGCTGCAGGCAATCGATCATGCCGAGTGCTTTTAGCTTCTTTGCAACGTCATAGACTTGGGCCTCCAAGAGCCCGAACTTGCCATGCTTGCCGGAGGTGGATCCGAAGTGCCCAGGGTTAGTAGTGAGCAGCCTCGCACGGATGCCGAGCACGGGGCGCACGCCGAGCGCTTGGCTCGCCCTCACCACCGTGTGGACCTCCTCCTCCAGCTCGAGCACGATGATTGTGTTGAAATTGATAGAGCGCGCCACGAGGGCGAGGGAGACGTAGTCCATTGTTGTGAACCGGATGGATCGTCCGTCATGCGTTACCAACAAAGATGCACGAAAAATAGAGAAAACACCCAACGAACGGTAAAAGAAATAAATGCAGAAAGAAGAAGCAGATTTACGTGGTTCGTGATTGCCTACGTCCACGGGAGAAGAGAGATGTATTCCACTATATGAAGAAAAAGTAATACAAGCTTACACCTTATGTCTTCTCCAGATAAAAAATCAAGAGCCTTATGGTGAACTCCACCTTTCTCTTGTTCCAACGAAAACTCCAAAAAAATACCGAAAAAGCTTTCCATAAAACCGAGAAGACCAAATTAGAGGAGTATAGAAACTCTAACCAAATTCCTTTATGTGGTTGCTTCGAAGAATCCGAACCGCTCAGACAATTTGGTCGAGAACCGTCGCTCCGCCGCCGACTACAATCCGTCGCATGCAATCACCTTCTCTTGCTACCGTACGGCCACCTTAATTAATTAAGGTCTCTCGCTGCCGTACGGCCTCCGGACCGGAAGCTACAAATTAATTAGCCCGAAGCTAATTAATTTCTACCGCATGCCTCGTTATCACCTATGGTCCTCATACATGCATATATATATAGATATATGCATTTGGGCAATCCTACTCTAATTCTATGTAATAATTAAATATAGAGTCTTATATGGAAATCAATCCTAATTCACTTAGGATTCCAATTTAAGTTAGGATCCAACAAAAAATAAATCCTCATGAGATCCTTTCTATTTTTCCATAAACCCGGTGTATTGGATCAAACCAATAAAAAAGAAGGCATATCTTTAACATTCTCCACCTTGACTTCTTTTTCACTTCATTACCCCCTCCCATCTTATCGCCCCCTCTCCCTGAGGCATTCCAGTCACTAGCAGTCATACAAATTAGCCAAGTTTAGACAGTGCCTAAATTTATCCGCTGTTACCGGCTTTGTCATGATGTCAGCTACATTATCCTTCGTGGAAACCTTTATAAGCTGAATTTCTCCATCATCCTCATTAGTGAGCTCCCGTAATTTGTGATACTTGATTTCTATATGCTTTGTCCTCCCATGATAAACTGGATTTCTGGCGAGACATATAGCACTCTGACTATCACAACTGATAATCACTTTTTCTTGTATGATCCCGAGTTCACCAACCAAGCCTTTAAGCCAGACTGCTTCCTTAGCTGCTTCAATTGCTGCCATATACTCCGCTTCTGTAGTCGACAAGGCTACAGTGCGCTGCAAAGTAGACTTCCAACTGATAGGTCCGCCGCCCAGCAGAAAGACGTAACCTGTAATAGACCTACGCTTGTCCAAATCACCCGCATAGTCGGAATCTACAAACCCCTTCACTTCATCATTACCAGTATCTTTTGAGTAGAGAATACCATTATCTGATGTGCCCTTCAGATACCGTAAAATCCACTTCACGGCCTCCCAGTGTTGTTTTCCTGGATTCGACATATACCGACTGACAACACTAACTGCATGTGAAAGATCAGGCCTAGTGCAAATCATAGCATACATCAGGCAACCGACTGCACTAGCATATGGTATCTTTGACATAGAAGTGATCTCCTCATCCGTCTTGGGACACATCTCCTCAGAAAGTTTGAAGTGCTGAGCTAATGGAGTTTTGACCGCCTTCGCCTCTGACATATTAAATTGCTTTACAATAGCTCGTATATAGGTCTTCTGCGATAGCCATAACTTACCCTTTATGCGGTCACGTCTGATCTCCATACCTAGGATTTTCCTAGCACCCCCTAGGTCCTTCATGTCAAATTCTAGGCTCAACTGATCCTTTAATTGTTGCACTTCATTCGAATTCTTAGCTGCTATAAGCATATCATCTACATATAGCATAAGCAGAATAAATGAACCATCTTCAAGCCTCCGATAGTAAACACAACTATCATATAAACTTCTACTATAACCATGCTCGATCATAAACCCGTCAAACCGCTTATACCACTGCCTCGGTGCCTGCTTCAACCCGTAGAGAGATCTTTTCAGTTTGCAAACTAGATTCTCCTTCCCCAGCTGAACAAAACCTTGAGGTTGTTCCATATAAATTTCTTCTACTAGATCTCCATGAAGAAATGCGGTTCGAACGTCAAGCTGCTGAAGCTCTAAATCAAACATAGCCACCATAGCTAGAAGCATCCTTATTGACGCGTGTTTCACCAGGTGAAGATCTCATTGAAATCAACTCCCTTTACTTGCGCATAGCCCTTGGCTACTAACCGCGCCTTGAATTTTTCTGGTTCTCCATCTGCACCCTGCTTCCTTTTGTAGATCCATTTGCAACCGATAGATCTCTTCCCTTCCGGTAATAGAATCAGATCCCATGTCTGATTCTTCTGTAGAGACTCCATCTCTTCTGTCATAGCCGCCATCCATCCGCCACTATCTCTGTCCTGCATCGCCTCCTGATAGGAAGTAGGATCATCTGATGTAATTAATAAGGCATAAGATACTACATCCTCCAACCTGTACCGTAAAGGTGGACGAATCTGTCTCCTTTCCCTTCCTTTAGCGATAGAGTAGGGATCTTCCGAAGTGCTTTCAATCGGATCACTTTGTGTATCATGATCATCCTGATGGTGGGGCTGCTCCACCTGATCATCTACACCTTCTTGCCGCTCCACCTGGATCTGCGTAGTTTTCGACTGTTCTTCATGTTGAGTCTCATGATGATCCTTACGCGGCATAGCTTTTTCGTCAAAAACTACGTCCCTGCTAATTACCTTCTTCTTGGCAATAGGGTCCCACAGCTTGTATCCCTTAACACCCATATCGTACCCAAGAAATATGCAGGATTTTGACTTCGAATCTAATTTTGTACGCTGATTTTCCTGGATATGGACATAAGCAGGACAACCAAAGACCCGTAAGGAGGAATAATCTGCAAGTTTTCCTGTCCATACTTCCTCCGGTGTTTTGAGTTCGATTGCTGTGGCGGGAGATCGATTTATAATATAGCACGCCATATCGACTGCTTCACCCCAAAATTCCTTTGGCAAATCTGCACATAACCTCATGGATCTGGCACGTTCTAGCAATGTCCGGTTCATCCTTTCTGCTACCCCATTCTGCTGTGCAGTACCTGGAACCGTGTAATGACGTACAATACCTTCATCCTTGCAGAATTTCTTAAACTCCCGAGAAGTGAACTCTCCACCATTGTCCGTTCGAAGAACCTTGACCTGCTTTCCAGTTTGTTTCTCCACTTCATTCTTCCAATGTCTGAACTTTATAAATGCCTCAGACTTTTCCTTCATAAAGAATACCCAAACCTTACGGGAGAAATCATCAATAAATGTAATAAAATATCGCGCACCACCTTTCGAAGTCACCGGAGCCGGTCCCCACACGTCCGAATGGATGTACTCAAGTATACTTTTGCTTTTATGACTGGAGGTCCTGAAACTCAACCTTTTCTGTTTTCCAAATAAACAATATTTGCAGAAATTAAGTTTACAGGATTTAATACCTTTGAGTACTCCTTTTTATGCGGTTCAACATCCTCTTTCACTCATGTGGGCTAGTCTCATGTGCCAGAGCTCCGTATCATCAGCATCATGATCTTCTGAGGATGTTACCGCAGCGCCTCCAATCACCGACTCACCGATTAGACTATACAGATTCCCTTTCTTCTCTCCCTTCATGACGACCATCGCACCCTTTTTTACCTTGACGACTCCACCTGAAATGCTAATAGAACAGCCAATAGAGTCAAGAGTACCAAGTGATATGAGATTCAACCTGAGATCCGGAATGTGTCTCACATCCGTCAACGTCCTCACCACACCATCAAACATCTTTATTTTTACTGTTCCGATACCGACCATCTTGCAGCTAGTGCGATTACCCATCATAACACTACTTCCTTCATAAGACTTATAAGTATCAAATAAAGACCTGTCTGGAGACATGTGATAAGAACAACCAGAATCTAATATCCAGTCACCGTGAGAGTCAGAATCTGTTGTAACCGTCAAGACGTCTGACCAGGAATCATCGCTACTGTTGGCCGTATCTGCAGAGGAATTCTGATTTCGCAGCCAAGCCTTCCTCTTTTCGCAGTTCCTTTTCATGTGACCCTCTTTCTTGCAGAAGTAACACTTCAACTTTTTCGATTTTGACTTTGAACGGGATCTTCCTTTACCTGCATTACGTTCGCTAGATCGTCCCCTTCCTCCACCTGTATCATTTACGACCAAACTCGCACCGTTTCTTCTGACTTGCTCGCAACCCGATCTCTTCGTATAAAAGTATCGATGCAACATCTTCCATCTTCAGAGTTTGCTTCCCGTACAGTATGGTGGTCACCAAGTGATTGTAGGACGACGGAAGTGATGTAAGAAAAATCAACGCCTTATCGTCCTCGTCAACCTTGACATTAATGCTGAGCAAATCTGCAATAATTTTATTAAAGGTGTTCAAGTGTTCCGTTATTGCCGTACCTTCCTTCATGCGTAGCCCATATAATTTTTGCTTTAGGTACAGCACGTTCGAGAGGCTTTTTGTCATGTACAATTTCTCCAGCTTGTCCCACATACCGACCGTAGTTTCTTCATCCATGACGTTATACATCACCTCATCTAAACACAATATAATTGTATTCAATGCCCGCAGATCAATCTCCTCCCAATCTTCGTCGCTCATCAATGTCGGCTTTTTCGATTTTCCGAGCAACGCTTTATGAAGGCCCTGTTGAACTAGAAGGGCTTTCACTCTTCTCTGCCAGAGACCGAAGTTTCCTTTACCGTCAAATTTCTCCACCTCAAACTTAGAAGACGAGACTTTCGACATCTCTGATGTAGCGCGAACCTTAAGCTCTGATACCACTTGTTGTGAACCGGATGGATCGTCCGTCATGCGTTACCAACAAAGATGCACGAAAAATAGAGAAAACACCCAACGAACGGTAAAAGAAATAAATGCAGAAAGAAGAACCCAAGATTTACGTGGTTCGGCAATTGCCTACGTCCACGGAGAGAGCGAGAGAGATGTATTCCACTATATGAAGAAAAAGTAATACAAGCTTACACCTTATGTCTTCTCCAGATAAAAAACCAAGAGCCTTATGGTGAACTCCACCTTTCTCTTGTTCCAACGAAAACTCCAAGAAAATACCGAAAAGCTTTCCGTAAAACCGAGAAGACCAAAATTAGAGAAGTATAGAAACTCTAACCAAATTCCTTTATGTCGTTGCTTCGAAGAACCCGAACCACAATTTGGTCGAGAACCGTCGCTCCGCCGCCGACTACAATCCGTCGCATGCAATCACCTTCTCTTGCTACCGTACGGCCACCTTAATTAATTAAGGTCTCTCGCTGCCGTACGGCCTCCGGACCGGAAGCTACAAATTAATTAGCCCGAAGCTAATTAATTTCTACCGCATGCCTCGTTATCACCTATGGTCCTCATACATGCATATATATATATAGATATATGCATTTGGGCAATCCTACTCTAATTCTATGTAATAATTAAATATAGAGTCTTATATGGAAATCAATCCTAATTCACTTAGGATTCCAATTTAAGTTAGGATCCAACAAAAAATAAATCCTCATGAGATCCTTTCTATTTTTCCATAAACCCGGTGTATTGGATCAAACCAATAAAAAAGAAGGCATATCTTTAACAGTCCATGTCCTTGTAGCCGTTGCACACCAGGTACGCCTTCGGGCTTCCGTTGATAAGGCTGTTCATGGCGAGGAGGAGCTCCGGCTTCGACCCGGCCTCCAGCCCGAAGCTGGAGTCCTTCCCAAATTTGACCAGGTCGTCCACCACGTGCTTGTTCTGATTCACCTGTAACATATGAAATGTTAAATACATCGTTAATTCTTTATAACCAGCTTAATGTTTTTTTGAATGGAATCAATCATTTTACCACGATATGTTTATTATAACCGCATCTTGGGCTATAATTATTTTTTAAAATAGTCGTTAATTACTTTGCTATTTCTCTTTTTCTTATTTAATGCGCTGCAAAGAGTCTCCTTAATTTTGTGTTTAATTTATAGTCCAAAAGGGCAAAGAAAAAAGAAAAATGATATGCACCTTTACGGGGAACACCCCTTGATAGTGGGAGGCGTAGCTCGTATACTTAATGGCACTCGCAAACGCAGTATTGAGCGCGACCAAACGGTGCTTGAGCACGTCGGGGAAGCGGAGTATTAGCGGGAACTGGAGATTCTTCGCAGTCGCGGCTTTCACCGCGGCGAGGAGGTCAATTTCCTGCTCAGAGGGGGTCTCCACGCCGTGAGTCTTAACGGAGATGTTGCCGCTAGAGTTAACGGCGAAGTAAGGGTCGCCCCATCCGTCAATATTGTAGAGGTAACCATAGTTGGTCGACATGGTCGATCTCTCCTCGATCCCTACACAAATTAAGAGTTCGCTAATAAAATCTGGGGTTTAGTTTCGCAGTGAGAATTGCATGAAAAGGGTGTGCGACGTCGGGGGGTTTATATAGGCGGTCGAAGGACACCAGCTGGCGAGCTGATTTTTCTTGTTTTTATTAATTTTCGACGGTCGAGATCTCTTCTGTATATTTTGTAACAGGTTGAACGGATAGGGTGCGTTTTGGGCTGTGTTGTGGGGCCCGCTTTACTTACAATCAAGTAGCCGCGCAATAATGGCGGGAGAAAAGGACCGCTCTGTACATTATCGCGTCACGTGTTTTGTTGTCGCGGCATCGTCAATATATAATAGCCGTGTTTTCCGATGAGAAAATAATTAAGGTTGGGTTAAAGTACAATGGTTTTTTTACTGGTGTTTTTTTTTTTTTTTTTAAGGTTTTTCGTAACAGAATAAAATTATATTCTTTGAATTTTATATATATATATATATATATATATATATATATATATATAGAGTGTTGCATTTTAAATTTTTTTTGTTTTTTGTGGTTAGCCCGCATTACTTTTACAATCAAGTAGCCGCGCAATAATGGTGGAGAAAAGGATAAAGCTCTCGTACATTATTTCGCACATGTGTTTTGTTGTTGTGGCCATCGTCAATATATACAGCCGTGAAGCAAGCTTCTGATGAGAAAATAATTTATACAAGAAGCACAATTTGTTTGGTGTTTTATGAGTGTTATGATTATCTTAGTGTTGTTTCTGGTAGTTAGTACCACTTTATTTTGAAATTTTTTTGATTGTGACATATCAATCACGTAAAATTACATACTTTAAATCAACTATATTATTGTTTATAAAAAATAAAATTTTAAAATATATTTGCTCTTATTTTTTTATACAATATTTAATTATTCGAATAAAAGCTGTTATTTTAGTTGTTATTTCAGTATAAAATAAACTGTGACCGAAAAAATTATCCATGGTCACACAACAGTTTTCAAATTTGACTCGTGTTTCGAAGAGAATTACTATATTATGTGATGTTTTAAAAAATTAATAATATTTTATTAATTTAGTTAAATTAACTCAAGAATATTTACTAATGTTATTTAGAGAATAAAGATCTTCGTACTATCAATTACGAACTATCATTAAATTACAAAGCATCAATTACAACATAAAATCAAAAAGTAACTCTTTGGTACAAAAATTATTTCAGAATAAATATTTAATTTGTTGACTGGGAACGAAAGACCGATTAATTGAATGGAGGTTATCTAGTTTTCTACTTACAATTACAAGTTTATAACTCATTTGGTTATCTTTCTATTAAAATTTTTCTCATTTTGGACTGTGGTGATCATGAACAGCTAGCTTGTCTTTTGAGAGTTGATTTTTCTTTTTCTGCTTTTTTCCCCCTCTCTCTCCAAACATAAATCTCACTTTCTTTATTAGTCTCTAAATAATTTTGAGTGTACAAGATCCACTACAACAAAAACGGTATATAGTGACATTTTTAAATATAACTACGGATAAAAAAAGCTATTACTAAATTACCGATACTTTTAAAAAGTATTGCAATATGTGGAGTCGTTAGGTATATAATGATAGTTAAAGAGTGTCGCTATAACTTAAAAAAGTACTGCTAATTTACCAACACTTATTTAAATATTTAGCAAGTACCGAAACTCTATCTTGTTGGCTGCGGTGGCGGAGGAGGACGACAGGGAAGGACTTTTGTCTAGAATTTTTTTGGTTTTTTCTTTCCTTAGCACAAGTGGCAAAAGACTTGATGGTTGGTATCCGATACCTAAATTCGAATTCTAGTTGATTTACATTTTTAGCTAAGTTATTTTTAAATAAAATAAACAAAACGGGTAGCATATTATCTTTCTCTCTCTCTCTCTCAAGAAGAAGAAAAAATGCAGGAGCAACTGTGCATTCAAGCATATAACCGTACGACAATGATGCTTATCCGTGCAATTTATTTCTTTGTTCTCCCAACGTGGGTAGCCCCTCATTTGAGTTATGATGAATAAGATCTTGTTTAGATATCAAAATAATAATTTATCCTAAATAAAAATGTATTAGTATAATTGTACGTAAGCTGCTTCTTCAAAGGTCATGACTTGGTATGATAACGTATTTCACTTATAAAATAATTTATTTTATTTAAAAAATAATTTGATTGTTGAATATAACATCTAATTTAAAATATTTAATCATACTCCTTATCATTCAAACTTACAAATTTCTTCAATAAAATAAGAGAATATACTGAACTTGATGGGTGGGGTTTTGAATTTTTTTTTCTTTTTTTTTTATTCGGGTTTGTTTCGTGTTTTTAGGTTAATTTTATACTGATTCGGGTTCGGGTGTGGTTTCAGATTTTAATTTTTTATTCCAATTTGGTTTAGGGCTTTGCAATTTTTCAAGTATTAATTAAAATGTGTATTTGATAGGATCATGCATCCATTTTGTGAGATTTTGACCGAATGTTCTCAAAAGGATATTAGTGATAATTTCTTAAGTTTAAAAAGGTATTTACGATATTTTTAATTTTAGAAAATTATTGATGAAATTTTAGTCTCCTAGAGATTAATTTATTGTGAAATTTTGCCTATGTATATTAGGGCACCTATATATAATATTTTATAAATTTTGTTTACAAATTAAAATCTTTTAAGAGGGCATTACATAAATTAATTCTTTTTCTTTATGAGGTGATTTTCCTTTGTAGGGCCAAAACGTGTTCCACACAAAGACGGTTGGGAGAAATTTTGGCACTTAATGTGTTCGTAAATGTGTACCAATAATATTTTATAATTCTTAAAAACATTTGTAAAATTACAACTTTTAACAATGCATTAAAAGTATACATTTTTTGTTTTTGGTGGTCATGATCCATCATAGGTTCAAAACATGTTACATACTTACACATTAAGACGATCGGAAGAGATCGAGCACTGAATCTATGATAGGGAGTTTTCAATATGTTGTCAGGTATTAATTTTATTTCTGTCCAATAATTAGTTAGATAATTTTTAATACTAAAATATGAAAAATATTAAATTCTAGATAAATGGATTATAAGCTTTGAATATAATATAAAATATACACAACAATAAATTAGGATTTCTTAACGCGACGTTATTAGAGAGCTCTGCATTGAAATTTTTTCTCCATATGTCTATTCAAAACATTATTTTTGAGAGATAGATAGCATGTTTATCCAGTTTCGTTTATTCGTTTAGAAATAAGAGCTTAGTTGGAAATATGAATCGGTAGGATTGATTGACTGAGCCTTGGATATCCACCATGGCCGTGGCTGTCAAGCGGCCAGGGGACGGTTGGTATGTCTGTTCAAAACGTGTTACACAATAAATTGGGAAAGAGTATAAAAATTTTGGCACTTAACGCGCATCATATCTAAAACGACGGCAGGTACGTGGGGACGGGAAGTAAACACAGCCTAAAATGGTCCAAGGGTATAGGAACAGGAATTAAACACCCCTATGGAAGATATTTGCCACGAGGCCTCATCTTAGATCCACCACTATTAATTAATATTATTTTTTAGAAACTGGACCGTTTCTATTGCAAGTGATAAAAAGATTCGGTGGTATTAATGGTAGAGTTCGAATCACAGTTGAGCAGGTTAAGTTTATTTTTAAATGAAATAAATGAAGCGGATATATATATAGTATGCTACTTTTCTTTCAAAAAATTTATTTTTTTAGACAAAAATACATATATATATATATATATATATATATATATATATATATATATATATATATATATATATATATATATATATATATATATATATATATATATATATGAAATTTACTACGAATTTTTAATGAGTTTCTATTGCATCTTGTTGCCCCTTAGTCGATTAAACTTAACGGAGCTGAACGGGAGTTAACGGAAGGGGTAGATTTTGGCGGAAAATCGACCGCCTATATTGGCCCTTGTTCCAACCAACTCACTTTTATTCCTTAAAAACTCTTTTTTCTTCAATTCTATGCCCTCAAACTCTTCTTCTCATAGTTTTTGCATCACAAAAACCGCCAAAACTTAACCCTTCCGTCAACTCCCGTTCTCCGTTAACTTTAATCGACGGAAGGCAACAAGATGCAATATTAAAGTATAGGGGGTAAATGACCGTTTTAAGAGTTTGGGGAGATAAAGTGAAACTCCGCTAAAAGTTCAAGAGACAACAATATTAATTTACCTCTATATATATATATATATATATATATATATATATATATATATATATATATATATATATATATATATATATATATATATATATATCAACAAACAAGTTCTTAAATAACTATGCTAGATATGATCGGTGACTATTGTAATTAAGATATATATGCTAAGTCTAGAATAAAAAATTAATAATAATTTTTAGTACTCTCGATGTAATAATTTTAGGATCTAAGTAACAGTTTGCTGCTTTTAGTTTTTTTTTTTTTTTTTTTTTTTTGAGATAAAGAACGATAGGACTAGTGAAGTAAGATTGGCCTCGTAAAGTAGGTTGTAAGCATAGCAACTTGTTAATTATTTGTAAAAATGGTTTGAGATTCCTCAGCTATTGGTCATTTCAAAATAGAGCTACCAAAATATGGCATAAGTGTAACTAATTAAAAATATAATTATCATATATATTAATACATTAATAATAAATGGATAATTAACTGTTTACTTAAAGCGGTCGATTCTCGCTAGTATGGCGGGACGTTGGGTCGAGCTATATTCGAAATGGTGGGAGGTTGGGCTGAGTCAAGTCATGTTCGAAGTGGCGTGAGGTTAGTTGGGCCGAATCAAAATTAAAATTCGTGAGCGTTATGTCCGTACACTTTAAGTAAATTTGGTTATGTCTTTTTAAAAATTAGAGCGCTGAGATTAATGGTTAAGCGCGACGATCGACGTTAGCTACGGAGACTACAGAAGTTTGCAAGAATTCATATAAATACATCAAGAGAAGATTCTGCTAAAATGACTTTTTTCTGCCGCATAAGGGACTAACATATGGGCTTTCCAAGCGGGCTTAATTTACAATTCTCTCTTGGGCCGAGCCTGGCCCATCTCTCCGAACCTGTGTATGGGCTCGATTCCCCACGCAAGTCCAAAACCGTGCAGTGCAACTTAACTCGTGACCAACGCGACTCTCGCACGCGCCAAAGCTGGTCCCGCCGCACGCACCCACGCACGCACGCATCCCCGCTTCGCCTTCCTTCTTGAACCCTCTCCCTCGCCACGCCACGCTACGCATGGCATCGCGTGATCCTTCTCCCCCATATTATTATTATACTATTATTTTTTATTTATTATTATTATTAATTATTGGTTTCTTCTTCTTCTTATGCTCCTGCCATATTAGGTCTCTTTAGCTTCGACATTTTCGATCGCGGTCTCTCTCGATGGACATCCATGGGCTCTCCGTGGAGCTGGGCCTCGTCCCTCTCCTCCGCCTCGCGTGGGTCGCGGCGACGTTGCCCATCCTCGTCGCCTCCCTTCCGCTTCCGCTCACCGGATTCGCGCACCGGATCGTCGCGAGAATCGCCGGAAGGGGGAAGATCGTGAAGCCTTCTCCCAGTGTGAGTTCTCTAATTCTTGTTAGAGATTTTAGCTAGGGTTTCATTTGTTCTGTTCCCATCATCTATCTTTTTTTCTATTTTTTTTTTGTGCTCTGTTTTGATCTCGTGGATTATTTGTAGTTTTCCACTCTGTTCTTGGTGTAAATTAATTACTGGGATTACATATCAAATTTGCGCCGGCGTTGGTCAAAACAAAACTGTTTTTTTTAAATCTTGATGCGACTTTGATCTAATTCCTGTGGAAAACTGAATTACACGCTCGAATATTATCACTGTTTTTCTGTGGGTACTTCCAAGCTCGCTTCACAACTCGCATAAGCAACAACTCTTTCTTATTCACTTATCGAGGCCGATTCGGCTATTTTATTTTTTAAATCTTGCTATTCTTTAATTTAAAGATGCCGTTTCTTCAAGTTAGATGTGTTACCCTAAGACGCGGATTAATCCCGTTCGCAGAATGGGAATTGGATCACAGAACACCACTTGCTCCAAAACATGGTACGATAGGGATAGCCTTTATAGACAAGTTTTATAGGAATTGAAAACATTTAAACGTAAATAAATAAAATATATATACATACTGATATCAAATTATATGTGTAAGATCTCGATATGATTCCGCTATAGAGTAAATAGGTTAGAATTAGGATAACTTGTTTTGCCATTCCAATTCGGTAATGATCCACAAATCAGATCATATGTTCCAAATTTTGCAATTCAAAGGATATTTTATGGGTTAACTAATCAGTGTCATCTCTTTCTTCTTTGGCAAAAAATAAGGTAAGGTCCTTTCATAAATTTGCAACCTTCTACTTTTTAACTTTGACTATCAAAATTCTTTTCCTTTTCGAAAACTGTAAAATGTTCTTTTTTATCTACTGCAGAAATTCACAGTTCCACAAAGATTGTTCTTGCATTTTTATGTGGTGGGTGTGGTGTTGACAACACTAGTGTTGCTATTGATATGGTTCTACGCATATAAGGAAATGACTCCAGTATTCCCTGATTTGTTACACTATTCAACAATTACCAGCCAACTAACTGGAGGCTCACATGTATTTTCAATTCATAAAGGTCCCTCACATACTGTGGAGCATAAGCATCATGTTTGGCAAACTGTGTTTGTGCTGTTATTAATGGAGATTCAACTCTTAAGACGTTTGTATGAGACAATAAACGTGTTCCATTATGGACCATCAGCTCAAATGCACATATTTGGCTATCTCGCCGGTTTATTGTAAGTTCCTTGAAACTTTGCCTTTGCCACTTTCCGATGAAACTTCTAAATTTTTTTTTAAAGTGTTGAATAAAAAAATAACAGTATTTGAATATTCATTACAAAATCGCCCTTTAAAGTTTAATCTTGATAGGTGAATATTTTCATATTTATAACAAAAGCACAACCAACTTTTCATTTGTTGTTCATTTACACTTGAATGGCATCATTTTTTATTAGTTGGCTTACTAGTTCCTTCACAGTGATCTAGGATTCTATATATTATTTTGATGTCTTGTTCACTCTGCGATGTTGAGTTTTTTTTTTCCACTACATTACCAAACAATTTCACTAGATGGTAGGCCTTGACAAGTCATAAATTGTTTTTAGTAACATAAATATGTAAATAACAATGTGAGGCTTTTATAAATTGTTCATTACTTGATGGTTGACTATTTGTTAACCTTTTCCAACACTTCTGAGATGCTTTCTGTTTCTATGCTAGCTTTTATATTGCAGCACCTTTATCTCTTGGTAGCTCATGTCTTTTGGAGGCATTGAATTATGCTCATGGTCAAATTGCTGAGTTCATTGTCAAAGGTAGAGCAAGAATGCCAGATATAGAGGTTGATTGGTTAGGATTGTTAAAGCCTCTTCTAAATTTGGGATGGTGCCAGTGGGTTGGTGCGGCTATGTTTAGCTGGGGTTGGCTTCATCAGCTACGTTGCCATATGATTCTTGTAAGTGATGCTTTCTTTTAGAATAATTTAGTAGACCATCTATGGGAAACCATGCTTATCCTTTTCAAGGGAAAAAAAAGCTTTACAATGATTCTAGAATATTGAGTCGTATGGAAATATGAATAATATACGTAAATATTTTATTTATACAAACTTGACTATCTACCCACTTAGAGACATGAACCCTCAGAGTATTTCACTGCAATAATGCAATAAATATTACTTTCACACAATTAAAACAGCTCGCATACACTACTATTTTCACCTTAAACTATTCTTTTGAACTTTATATTCACTCACTATGCAACTCACTGTTCTGCACTATGAACTAGTTCTTACAAACAGATGCTCACATCTTATCTTCTCTTTTTCTCGCCTCCTTGATCCCAAATGAAGACTTGAAGAAAAACATGCTTAACTAGGTTAATGAAGGTTTTAGTGCTTCGACCTATTCCCAGATGTCAGCGAAACAAAGTGTCCTTACCGAATAATTTGTGTTTGTTACCCTTTTCTGCCAGACAAGCATGATCTTACATATTTAAACATAGTTGTCACAGCAGGTAGTCTTAGAAAAGCTTGAGTAGAACAGTTGACTTCATTCCACCGATATATATTTCTATTGTTGAAATGATTGAATGAAGAGTCCAGACTTGTTATCTTAAATGATTCCTTCAGGATTTATTTTATCCTTGCCTAAGTTCTTTCTAATAGGTTTCTCCTTTTCTAATGCTGGCATCTAAACTTCTTTTTATCATCCATTGTTATATGAACAACACGGTTTGCTTATGCAACTTCTTGTTTAGATCTTTGTCATATTATGTAGGATAACTAAGTAGTTACTCCTGTCAGGGCTCTTTGAGAGAAAACAAAGGAGCTGATGAATATGTGATTCCTCATGGTGACTGGTTCAGATTTGTTTCTTGTCCACATTACCTTGCTGAAATAGTAAGTTCTGTGATCGTTTCTTAATGTCAACATCATTGCTTCTCTAACTTGTCAGATAGACCTTATATTATCAGCATTGAATTTATATGCCGTATTACTAAACCGTTTTCATCAACTTCTTCTAATGCTTTTTGTACATGACGGGGATTCTATGTAGTTCAGCATTTAAAAATTGGAAAATGGTGCATCCGGAGCAGTTTTGGCGCATGTTCCACATAACAAAAAAATAAAATAAAATCTGGCAGGTTCATTGGTGGAAAAGGTGGTAGCGGGTCCCACCATGAATCTCATCTGATTGTTGAACTGCACTGACCCTTGAATTACACCTTGTTACAAGCGCCTAAACTATCATGGGCATAGCATTGCTTTTAAAATATCCAAACTGTTGGGCTTTAAGGGGTACAATGAAATGTTGCTGTATGATTTACTCTAGTCTTGTACTTTCTGATGCTAGGACTCAATTTCTTTTATCTTTTGGTTAAACATGCAATTTATCTTCTCAAAATGATGTAAAACAGCACGTGAATTGTCTTTCAACATGCAGGTAGTCTATGCAGGGATTTTGGTGGCAGGAGGTGGCTTCGATATCACTGTGTGGCTTCTTTTTTCATTTGTGGTATGTCGTATCTCCTTGAAAGGATATGCTTATGTCAATTGGAATTATCAAATTGTGTTCAAATTTGTTAATGTTTTCTATGGTTCTTTCATCAATCATTACATTGATCAGCTTGTCTATCCAGGTAGCCAACCTAGTCTTTGCTGCAGCAGAAACTCATAGATGGTATCATCAAAAGTTCGATGATTATCCACAATCCCGTCGTGCTATAATCCCATTCGTTTATTAGGTAGGGGCGTATGAAAATGGGCGAGTTGCTTGTGGATAGTGTATTTTGCTAGCGACCGGAGCAGAGCCAAACATTTCTTTTCTTGTGTTTGGACATGGTCATGCAGTGTACAAAATACATATCGACGGTCGCACTCCAAGCTTGTGTGGTCGAACTACAACCTGCAGAATACAATATTATGTTGTATGTTCGACATTGCTCAAATTATGTGTCAATCAATTGACTTGAATTGTGACTGGATTGTCACTTTCAACCATTTGGAGTGGGAACGCCAATCAAAATGGAATGCTTTCCTCAGAAATAGCAGGAAACTCTTAAACTTTAGACGGTTGTGATTACTGGAAATAAAATGTATGCCTCTGTTTTGTTTCGGATTAAGTGTTCTAGTGTATATAATAATATAATCCTTTCTTTTAACATGTAATGAATTTTAGCAATATTTTCTATATTACTTGTTGGTTAATTAACTGCAAATTTGTGCTTTCTCTTTCACAAGTGTATCGCTCCTTGGGGAGGCGGTTGGACTTGCATCAGAAAAAATTTTGAGTGTATGCAATACTAAGTCTAAATACTTAACCAGATTCCTTGTCGCAGTAATGAATGTACATTCCAAGCCTAAGCTACCATTCGGTTCGGAGTTAAGGAAAAGCTAGTTATTTCAGGGATAGTGTTAAGTTTAGGGTTAAGGTGGAATTAGAGTATTTTTGTATTTGGTTGGGGGTTGGAGTTTTAGTCCAGGATAGTGAAAAATAGCGTTTGGTTGGAGTAAGTGGGATAAGAAGGATAATGAGTTATTATGAATAGAAAATAGTGTTTGGTTGGGATTTGGTAGGGTTAGGTGGAATTAGCTAAGTCGGGATAACCCATTAGAGGTGGGGTTAGTTAACCCACCTATTTTTAAGGATGTTTAGGAATAATATGGGGGTTAAGGGGTTATTCCACCCCTTAACCCCCAACCAAACGGAGTTAAGGGTAATTTTTGCGACTTTATGGTCCCAAAATATTAGATTTGTGATGGTAAAATTAAAAATATAACCAGTTCATTAATGGTAACAAACTAGAGAAACATATTTAAAAATATTAAGACTTTTGTAGATACAATATGTAAAAGTTAAAGTTTTTAGAGATATATTTATTATTTACTATATTCGTAGAAATATGTATGAAATTAATGTTTAAATAATTGAAATCAATGAATTAAAAAATTAGACGGTAAAATTAAAATTTTGAAAGGGCCATAAACTATACCTAAATACTATAATAAATTATTTTTATTAAATTTAAGTTTAAGTAATTTTTTTAAAAAACATAAATTATTTTTAAAATAAATTATCTTTGTTAAATCATACTTTATAACAAATTATTTTTATTAAATTATTTTGTAATAAATAATTATTTTTATATTATACTATATATCAAATTCAACTATTATTTTGTTTTTAACTATTCTCAAACTATTATTTCATAAAACTAACTAAATTTAATTTTAGTTATTTCTAAAATAACATTAATAAATAAAAAATAATGCTAGAAATACACCGAAAAATAGATATATAGGATCTACATCATTGAAAAGTAGGATGTACGTATACACTCATCTTTTTACGTACAAGTAGTATTTTTCTATAAATAAAAACACAATTTCATTTTTAACGTTGCAAAAGGACGTGAATGCCCTCGAGAGTTGAGGTGGGCCCCTAAAATCTTATTATTTGATGTACAAACAAACTTAGCTAGGAAAGGTACATGAATAAATAGGATATAAAGGTACAAAGGAATCTACTCGTAATGTATGGTGACTCATCACTACCCATGTACCTCTCAATTTTCATTATTCAAATAATTTTTTTTGTAAGTGACATATTAAATAATTAAATTAAAAGACTGATTGTATACATTTTTTCTTTTTTTTTGTAAATATATCAAATAACAGACATATTTTTATTTTCTACAAAGTTTAATTTTTTAATTTATATCTCTTTTATTTAAAATTTAATTACTTTATAATTTTAATTAAATTTATTTTTATAATTAAAAATAAATATATAAATAAAGGAAATAGTTTGCATGCTATTTTATCTAAAAAAAATATTGGATGCATTAAGACGAAAATATTTGAACTTCGGGGCTTTCGCTTTGCAGGCCAAAAATAATTGAATTATCTATTTAAAATCTTTAGTTATTGAAAAAAATAGTAATCTGTTTTTTTATATGGAGTTTTCAATTTTAAGTGGACTTAGCATTTAATTTTATTTTATTTTTGAAAGAAATATATATGCTATTCGCTTTATTTTTTAAAATAATAAATTTAATTTGAAAATGTGAAGCAACTGGTCTTCAAACTTGGAATCTCGGTTATCAATCATTAAACTTTTTACCAGTTGTACTGAAAATAGTCCGTAGCATTTGATTTTTTAATACAAATAAAAAAAATCGTAATCCATTTTAATTCTTAGAAAATATTCAGTAGTACTGTGAAGAAGTCTTCTTTGCTATAATTTCTAAATCAAAAGTGATAGATCGATCTGGTACTTCCAAATATATCCTGTACGGTTAGCTGCTACACCGAAAACTTCTTTACCTTTCTCGCTGTTATGAGTCGACATGGCATTAACCATATCCTTTTAAAAAGAAGTTCTCAATATCGATCGTGGTAAAGAATTTGGTGGTTGATACTCAGAGGTTCCAAGTTTAAATTAGTTGATTCATATTTCCAAATAAATTTATTTTTAAATGAAATAAAAGAAGCGCACGGATAGCGTGCTACCTATTTTTTTTTTAAAAAAGAAACTCTCAATATAATTCTTGCTATCAATTAACTATTTGTTGGCCACAAAAGTTTTCTTTCTTGTATTTAGATAGGTAAAAAATGAAGCAGTTGGAGCTTGGTTTCCTTGTTCCAACAAAGAAAGTTATTTCCTTTAATTCCAGTACTTTCATATATTATACAATGAGAAATACTAGTGCATGGCTGTATATTTTACAATTTTATATATTGAATAAAGGCTTAGATAATTTTCCTTCGAAATTTACTATTTTAAAAAAATGTTGAAACTACTATAAAATTTTTGTCTTTTAAATAGTAAGAATATAAAATATACATATATATGTTTTTGGGTGCGTGGTGTACAAATAATGTAGCTCTTGTATGGTGTCGGAAAAGCCTCACGCAAACCGATAGTTATTGATCAGGCCGGGAAAAAAGTTCAAGCGATATATAAGTGGTCGAATAAAAGCTTAATTAATTGTGCTTTAAGCTTTGCATAAATATGTCAATAACTATATACTAATTATCTCCTAAGATATGCCCAACCAATTCATTTTTCCCAAATATATCAGATAATTAATTGGCAAACTCTCGAAATTTGCAGAAGAGAAATTTGCATATTATCACACATGCACACGCACAAAAAAAAAAAAAAGAAAAAAAAAAGAAAAAGAAAAAGAAAAAGCACGCAAACATGAGATCGGGCCTGACAAGACAAGGCCATCTTATTTAAAAGTAGAAGTCTAACACTGCGGACGTAAGTAACACGTACGGACGTACGGTAGTCACATGCAGAACGTCGACTTACGCCGCGCCGAAGAGGTAAGGCATGTCGCCGAACACCTTTTTAACGAGCTCGTTGCTGTTCTCCGTCCAGTCGTCGGCCTCTGCGCCCTGCTTGGCGATATCATTCATTATCTCATCAGGGTCGTGATGCATCGCTTTCAATTGATCCGCTGCCGAGGGCCCGGTCGCCACTAGCTCCACGCTAAATCCTCCGGCCGTGCTATCCACCCGGACCAAAGTCGGCCCACCGAACAGGTTGTGCTTGCTCCCCAG
The DNA here is from genome assembly GCA_025177825.1 of Aechmea fasciata. Taxonomy (NCBI): domain Eukaryota; kingdom Viridiplantae; phylum Streptophyta; class Magnoliopsida; order Poales; family Bromeliaceae; genus Aechmea; species Aechmea fasciata. The sequence goes on from CM045926.1 coordinate 6,346,823, forward strand.
CGCCTCCTGGTACGCTCCCGCCAGGAACGTCCCGATGTAGTAGTACCCGCCGCCGCCTTGTTCTAAGGCGTGGAGGGGGAGAGTCTGGGCCCCGCCGATGAACTGGTCGACCTTGCCGTCGCTGTCGCATGTGAGGTCGATGAGCGTGCCCTTCTGCGTCGGCTGCTCGTTCAGCCGGTGTATCGGCAGGATCGGGAACAGCTGCTTGATACCCCAGAAGTCCGGCGTGAGTGAGAAGACCGACAGGTTCGCGTGGTACGCGTAGGTCGTCTCCTCGGCCGCCTCCAGCTGCTTCGCCAGACGCCTGCTGAGCTTGAAGATCTCGACCCCGTGCTTCTTGAGCTGCTCCGCGTGTGCTAAGGAGGCGTCATTGTTGTTGCCGTCCTTTGATTGGACGGCAGATTTGAGGTTGGCGTGAAGCGTCGTCGGGTTTCCGACGAGCTCGTCCAGGCGGCTGATTAAGTCGTCGGATGAGACCGAGTCGCTGGGATCCTCCACGACAGACAGTGCATCGTATATGAGGATGGAGTGGTGCGACACGAGGGCGCGGCCGCTCTCGCTGCACAGCACCGGGTGCGCCACTTTCTTCTGGTTGCACACCAGCCTCGCCGCCTGCACCACCGTCGACGCGTACTCCTCGAAGCCGTACGCCACCGACATGTCCGACTCACCGGACCGCGTCCCGTCGTAGTCGATCCCGAGCCCCCCGCCTACGTCGAGGGTGCCCATCGGCGCCCCCATCAGCGCCAGGTTGCAGTAGTACCTGTTGTTCAATGTATAGATATAGTAAGAATGCTGCAATATATATAGTACGTAGTTTAAGCTTTTAATTTGAAGATCAACATTGATTTCGCCATACCCGGTAGCCTCGCGCACTGCGCTGCCGATGATGGATGTGGTCGGGATCTGCGACCCGATGTGGAAGTGGAGTAGTTTGAGGCAATCGAGCATGCCGAGTTGTTCTAGCTTCTTCGCAACGGCATAGATTTGGGCCTCCAAGAGCCCGAACTTGCCGTGCTTGCCCGAGGTGGACCCGAAGTGGCCCGGGTTGGTGGTGAGCAGCCTCGCACGGATGCCGACCACGGGGCGGATATTGAGCGCCTTGCTCGCCGCCACCACCGTGTCGACCTCATCCTCCAACTCGAGCACGATGATTGTGTTGAGATTGATGGTGCGCGACGCGAGGGCGAGGGAGATGTAGTCCATGTCCTTGTAGCCGTTGCACACCAGGTACGCGTCCGGGCTTCCGTTGATAAGGCTGTACATGGCGAGGAGGAGCTCCGGTTTCGACCCGGCCTCGAGCCCGAAGTTGTAGTAGTGTTCCTCCCCAAATTTCTCCACGTGGCCCTTCCCAAAACTGACCAGCTTTTCCACCACATCCTTGTTCTGATTCACCTGTTCGATCGATCGATATGAAATATTATTATATACATCAATATTCTTCTTCAGCGACTTAATTTTTTTTTGATATATAATTAATAATCAGTCATTTTATATGATACCTTTTAAGAAATAATATTTATGGATAAAATATATAGTTGCTATTATGCAAGTTGATCTCCTTCTCTCATTTAACGAATTATAAAGACTATATATCATTCTATGTTTCATAAATAGTCCGAACGGAAGTAGTAAATAAGAAAAAATGATATCTGATGATCAAGCGATCGAGTTAGCTATATAGCTCCTGCTTTAAAACTTGTAGAGAGTAATTTATTAGTTCTAATCGGTGCATGCACCTTCACGGGAAACACCCCCTGATAGTGGGATTGGTAACCCGTATACTGAATGGCATTAATGAACGCAGAATAGAGCGAGTCCAAACGGTGCTTGAGCACGTCAGGGAAGCGGAGGATGAGCGGGAACTGGAGATTAATCTTCGCAGTCGCGGCATTCACCGCCGCGATGAGCTCAATCTCCTGCTCAGAGGTGGTCTCAACGCCGTTAGTCTTAACGGAGATGTTGCCGCTAGAGTTAACGACGAAGTAAGGGTCGCCCCATCCCGCAATATTGTAGAGGTAACCATAGTTGGTCGACATTGTATTGTCTCCCCCGATCCCTACACAAATTAATATATAAGAGTTTGCTAATAAAATCGCAGTGAGTAGTGCAGGTGAGTGAGTGAGAGAGAGATTGGGGCCTTTAAATAGGCGCGCTCCAAGGATACCACCGGGCGAGATAATTTCTTTATTATTTTTTAAATTTTGACGGTTGTGATCTATTCTGTGCATTTGTAACAGATTGAAGGGTTGGGATCTGTTTGGGGGTGGTGTGGGACCCGCGTTCTTTCGTCGGTTATCCCGTTGTGTCGTGCAATAATGCAGGAAAGGATAAAGGGCGTGCTTGGTATACACTTCTGGTGGGATTCGTGATTAATTTTTAAAAATTATAATTTCATCCAAACTATCAAAATCGAAATTCAAATCTAAATTAAATAAATTTTAAAAATTGATATCTAAATTCCAATTCGATCAGAAATGTAAAATCTGAAATAATTATATTTTTTACTATACTTCAAAAAATATTATTAAAATCATCAATCGTCATTTATGTCTGGATTGATACGCTATGTTTTCCGCGCTTTTGGTTTGTCAATGAACACGTAGAACCAACTCTGTTCAAATAGGGTATAACCCTGTTTCCTCAAAAAAAAATATTATATTAAATTAGAAAAAGAGAGATTACTCATGAACTTATTAAACTAACCTGTCATTGATGTATTGTTTCATCGATATATTCAAATCCTGATGTTATTGTCTTGTTCTTGAATAGGCCCTAACAATTCTTTTTTAGGTTCATGCTCTATTCCGGAAAAAGATTTGCCTGAATTCTGTTTGCACATATAGTACTTTGCCACAATACCATTTTTTTTGTTATGACTTTTTTTTTTAGTTAATTTCTTGTCTTTATTTCGATCAGAAATATTTATCTTGCTATTAAATTTTGATAGAACATTTTTATACTATTTACAAGAAGATCAATATCTACGATCAAAACGATTTAATTGACCGCAAATTTTAAAGTAGGTAGTACAAAAAAAAAATCCTCAATATATATATATATATGTTAATAAAAAAGTCTAGAATATACCAGTTATATTGCTAATATCTCATATTGTTTTTTTTGGGTTCACTCGTTCCATCATGATTATTTAGAAAAATATTTTTATTTTATTTTTTTTTAAAGAACGAGATGTAATTGTTTAATTATTGATAATGTGGTATAAGTGATATATAGTAGACTTTCAACCTTGAAAGGTTAATGACAAGCGCAAAGTTTTGGAATCTTTCTTTCCATCTAGAGAAAAGGACGAAAGAAAAAAAGCTTCGAAAATTATTGATGGAGAGTTTCTAAAATATCACTTTTATGCAAGGTTATATAATCTGTTAAACTTGTAGTATACAAAATCGGGAACATGCATGCTTTGTCCTAAATAAATTTAAATTTTTTTTTACAAATATTGACACGACATTTATTAATTTTCTCTTATTGTTATAATTATCTTTCTACCATAAATTAAACTTTTGCCTTAATGAAGTAATTGCAAGTGTTAGTATGTTTATATATATACATGCTAACACTTTGTTTATATGTATCTACATAATAGAGTTGAAATTTCGAATACTCTCAAAAGATCAAGGGTGTGGTTCTTTTGAGTCTTTTATCATTGGATTGAGAGATGTAGGGTTAAGATGATGGTGTTAGGTGGCGGTAGGTCAAATAGTATTTAATCCAAGAAATATTAATAATTAAGGAGTAGATCCAAGGGATAGAAATCTAGAAGCACCAAGGGGTAATGCTTCTAAAAGTATTCCAGCTCAATTCGTACATAATAACACTCATTTCTTCGATCTAATGGTATCAAGAATTAATTTGATGCTATCAATTTTTTCACTATTAATTAAATCTACTAATTTAATCATTTAATAATTTTTATTTTTTAGATTATATTATTTTACCAACAATCACTAAATTTTAAATAGATCATTATTATCTCAACCCCACAACTTTTCATCCAATAAATTTAACTAAAAATTCACCAAATATTAATAACGTGCTATTAGAAATATTTAAACCTAATTCTATAAAGAGAGAGAGAATGTGACTAAAATACTGTTAATAGTAAAAAATAATAATAATATTTACTGTAAAAATTTTATTTCTGAAATAATAATTACTATTTTATCTAAATTTGTTTAGTTCAGCTTATTTTAAAAATAAACATAAATAAAAAAAACACATGTGCTATGAAATTTCAGTGGAGAAAGTCCACGATCAGATGAATGATATAGTATCTTCTATCAATCATATTTAAATTTAAAAATTCACTCAAAATATATTTTTATTATAAATAATTTTTTACAAATAAAGATGATTAGCTCAATATAAATGATGAAATATAACTGCTATATAGCATAACTTCCTTTTAGAATATTCATCCATTCATAATTTTTAAAAAAATTAAAATAGTTATTTATAAAATAAAAAAAATTTAATTAGTTTCTCACAAATATAAATATCATATTAGACCATACTGTATAGTAGAAAAAAAAAAAAATGAAATGCAACAGTCATATATCTAAGGTGGTCTCTTCGATCTCAGTCAAATGTGTAAGGTTTAATTTACACCTCACATTATAATTTATAAAAAATATTTTACTATATAAAAAATATAATTAATTTAAAATATAAATGATATAATATAACTGTTGCATAATACATTTTCTCGTATAGATCAAAAACTATTTGATGGTTGGGGCCATCTTATCTACAAAGTTGAAAGGAAAGGTGGGAAATTAAAGACCACAATGTACGGAAGTTAGATGCCACGTGGCATCACAGTAGATGGACCACTATTTATTGACGGTAAAATGTATCCAGGTCCCTCAATTATTGGTTATTTCAAACTAGAGCCCCCAAAACATGGATTGAGATGGCTAATAAAAAAATCTCTTTATCACATATATTAAGAGTCGTCTTTAGAATCTTATCGATAAAGAAATCAAGACTTTTCGCATCATTTATTTTCGATGATTTAACCTCTAAATCGACGATCGCACATTAACATAATCTACACCACTTGAAGTATTTAGAAGTTAAATTTCAAATCTGTTCGATATCATTTGCGTAATGATCAAAGGTTTCAAAATTTATAATTTTAATGGTTGATATGAAGTGTTTTCTTATTTAACGGTGTAAAGATATTCAAATCAATTAAATTTTTGATAGAAATTTTTTTAACCTATTTAAAACAAGATCTATACTCTTGATCTTGATTACAAGAGCCCTATCATCATTTTTTTAAGAATATTTATTTTCAGTCGTTTATTTTTGTGTCCACTCGATGGATAAGAGAACAATATAAAAAATATATGAAATTTGATTTCTAAATACTTCACATGGCATAGATCATGTTCAACGATGCCGATCATTAATTTGGAAGCTTCATAATCGAAAATAAATGAGTGGCAAAAATACCGATTTGCTATCGATAGTATTCTAGCTCAACTCCATATATTAATGCATTAAATAGTTAAAGATAACATTTTGAAGATTTGTAACGATTGCACTCAACAAGTTTCCTTGTGCTTGACCACGTCTCATTGCTAATTTCTTTTATTATTCTTTTAAGCAGCTCTCCATCGCTCATATCATTGTTTTTGTTTGCTATTAGTAATTGTTGGGTGATTAACACAAGATTTTTTTAAATAATTTAAATGTAATCAATTTATTATTAAATTATAAATGCATAAATAGTTTAAATTAAAGTAAAGAAAAAGGTGAAAATCTGAAGGATGATAATTGGAGTAGCGACTTCAAAATGGCTTATGATTGAGGGGTTCATGTACATTTTCACCTAAATTATCATTCCGCGAGAAGTTTCGCTTGACGTATACAAATGTCGTATATGATAAAGGATTAGATGCCGATTCTTCGAAAAGGACGAGGCTCAATGTGGCGTTGAATAATATCCATATATATATATATATATATATACACAGCAGTGGTCTCAATGCAACAGTGAATGATCGTTCGAGGAAAAATAAAACGTGGCCTAATTAATTAATGAGATATATGATAATGTCACGCCATGTCAGCAATATATAGCTAATTAAATATTTTTAAAAAAACCAAAAATAGAATTAAAATATTTTTATTAATCATTATGGAATGAGTTAATTTAATTAAGAGACAGTTGTGATTGGTAGGGCTACGTGCATGTAGATATATGTCACCGACATAGTTTAGATTTTTTCCATCAACCATCAACTTTGTTTTTCCATTTTAAGCCTACAATATAAATAGTTTTTCCATAGGTCCTTTTGGCCCAGCTTTAATTATATAATAATATAACAATTCTTAAAAATTATTAATATCAAAAATACCTTTCAAATTAAAGAAAATTATCAAAACTATCCATATTACTACATATTAAATATGGCTTAATTAAGTACCTCTTTTATTCATCTTACCCATTTAATTATTGTAATATATGTTATAATCAAGAAAAATAACATTTGACATTTGTTTCAGAATATACAAAGAATCAAGAACAGTAATTTACCTAGCGGACAAAGGAACAGCTCTGTTTTGATTCTTTGTATATTCTGAAACAAATACAAAAGATGATAATACAGAAAAATTGCACGGTGGCTCAAAAAGGTGGTTTTCACAACAGCTCAAACATAATTTCAATTGATACACTGTAGAAAATGACAGATGACAAGTAGCCTTTATTTGCACGCGGAGCAATTCATACTGTGTTGGGAATATAAAACATGGATAAAAATCTGGACGAACTGCTAGGATGGAACAAATTTTGATCCCTGTATCAATCAAAATGCAAGAGGATATCAAGCATGAAGCTAATCTGCTCGTGATTGACCAGCGCGAGAAGATAGAATGATGCCAACAATGAGGCCATAAAGAGCCAGTGCTTCAGCGAAGATGAGGATGAGAATCATTCCGACAAAGAGTTTTGGCTGTTGAGCATTGGCTCTGCACAATTTAAGAAACAGCACCATTTAGATTAATCTAAAGAGGTTCTATTTAGCTTTAACTAGGTAAGCCATAAGCGTAATTAAGAAGGATAGCCAACAACTTAACTATAGTGAATAACAAATACCTTGAAGTAGATTCAACCTTACCAATTTAAAATGATTTTATTTTGCAAAATTTAAACACGAGATTTAATAAGTTTCCTCAGAGATTGGTAAAAGCCAGTATTACCAGCAGAGAAAGCACATAACAATCATCAATAGAATGTTTCCAAAACAAAAAGGGTCTATAAATTAGGCACATGCTATTGCAGTTCATCTTGATATTTAAACCAACCAACAATTATTAGACCGTTATGTGCACCAACTACCAAGACTTCCGAAGTTTGCAATAATTAAGCTAAATACATCTAGAAAAGATGCTGTTAAATATATGGCCTCTTTTGTAACATAATGGTATATTTTGTTGTATGATCCATGATGAATCAGGTTTGCCAAATTTGGTGCGAAGGAATTTGATTAATATTGGCTGAACCGCTCAAGTATGCATGTTATTCATGCTACATAGCATGAAGACTTTTGCATGGCCTATGTATCCGGCCATTAATTAGGTAGGGCCCCATGAACAAAACAAAGAAAAGAGAACTTGAGTTTCTCCTTGTCAAAATGCGTTAATATGCATAGGAACTAGAGTTTCTCCTCAGCACCAAATTTAGTCTATGAAGTGTTATGTTATTTATCAAAGCAAATTAACAGTAAGTTATCAATGACAGCTATCATTCCTGAAGCACTTGATAGACTAAAATATGTAAGGCTTTTACAAGTTCCATTGTTGGCCCACCATCAAAATAGCCACGCCACCTTGTATCAGCCACAGTTCATAAAATTCACTAGAATTTTGTACATGATCAAGCACAATAAAATATGAAAAGATCCAAAGTTGCAATAGTTAAATTGGGTATTAAAATTTGGGACTCCAACTTCAATGAAGAGGTCAATCAAACAACTTTAAGACCGACCACTTACAGCTATATGGAACTGAAGTACCAAAAAAACATATAGGAGCTTCCTGTTGCTTCATTTGGACAGCCTGAGAACTCAAATTGGCTTCAACACATTTTTTTCTCTCTGAACTTTTAGCAACAAATTTGCAAACCAATAAGCCCAAGGAAGTTGAGCACATACATGCATACATATATACATATGCCCATGCATATAAAGAGAATGCGAAATATGCTAATGAATCTCAAGCACACAGAGAAAGAAATTTTTTTTTGAAAATAACAGTTTTCTCAGTTGTCTGCTCTCAAGACCAGTCAAAATTTATGTAATTATGAACTAACACTTGGCACAGCATAGGAGCCAATATAACATGATGAACTAGTATGCTGCCATAAAGGGCTTCCTTCTGATTTGAATAGGTATTATACCAATCCAATACAAGACAGAAAACAACTAAAAAAGAGAAAATCTGCATGCAATAAACATCAAACAAGTCAATAACCGCAGCATAGAAATTTTTGTGCTCAACGCAAGGATTTAAGTGTTGATCAGCACGGGTCTTACTCACCGTGCCGACAGATTATCGACACAATACGTCCCCCGTGTTGATGACATGGCTTGAAACCCTCATTTCTTTGAAATTAGTAAATAGTTACCTCAATAAAGTTCAAAATTTTTATAAATATATATTATAATAAGCAATTGGAATATGCTAGTGCCAAGAAAAATATTTCATGCCATTATGTGTCAACACAGGTATTTGTTGTGATCGGAATGCATAAAGCACAGCACGACAAGCACTGTGTCAGCAGGTTTTGGCACGGTCCCATGCTATGGCACTTGCATCCTTGATTCAACCATAGGAACTCGTGAATATACAATACACAACTAGTGTGATGCAACAAGATTAGTTACTGAAGAACATACCGAAGTAAAATATATTGATGATCACGAAGTTAGAAACAAACAGGGCACAAAGCTATACATACAAAAGGTGCAAGCGAGGGGTTTTCCGACAGCCATGTTTCCTTCCCATTCTGCCTCTTTATACTATCTCGCATTAGAAAGAACTGTCCACTCTCAATCACTCACATAACTAACCATCCGACTCGCATACTCGCTAATCATTATCAATCATTCACTCTTAGGCCTCGTTTGGATGTCTGAATAAGCTATCCGATGATAACTTATTCCATATGAAGATTTTTTTTGTGAATTTGGAAGCAAGGAGTTTGAGTTTTACTCTTTGAAAGGTCTTGAGATGCTTGATTTTGTAGGATAACATATTTCATCTATGATGTAATTTATCTTATTCCGAAAGAATGACTTGAAGGTCGAATGTGATATTCATTCTAAATATTTGATCACATTTCTTATCTACTAAATAGTACATGATTGTGTAGTAAACCAAAGAGATATGCCGAATAAGATGTTCATGCATCCAACTAGAGCCTTAGTGCCAAAAGTACCGTGAATAACTTTGCGGACTATAGCTAGTTTGTTTAAAATCAAATTATGGTATCAAACACGTAAATCCTACATTTTAGCCAAGTCGAGACCTCTAGTCGCTTCTCTCACCTCCAATGCAGATCATGCTCTTTTCTCCGCAAATAAAAGCCCATCTAAATTCCTACATCCACAGAATCCCCAAAGATGCGGTAACTTTAAAACCATACATAAGCTCACTAATCATTAGTGTTAGCAATACGAGAAAATGAGCTCTTAGTCACAAGTGACATAGATGCTTACTTATTATAATATGGTTGTCCTTATATACTCGAACACATCCGAAGTATCTTCGACATCGACACTACTGGGATGTGATAGGTGAACCGTCGCGAAGGTCTCAAAGCAAATCTACGTGGATTTAACCTATATAATCGGCATATCTTCTAAATATCTTCATTAATGTCCGATAACTGATACCTCTAGCAGCTTAACATTGAATGATTTCATAGTCAAAATGCACGCATACACACTCTCAACACAATCAAAGCATATTTCCCTTGCGAATTGAATAATATATCACAAGAAAACTATCAGATCAGTTACCTGACACCAGCATCGCCGACGATGCCGATGGCCATGCCAGCGGACAGTCCGGCGAGGCCACAGGCGAGGCCGGAGGAGAGGTGGGCGTATCCGTCGAAGAGGTAATAGGACTTGGCCTTGGGGTTGATCCCGGTGCTGATGATGACGGCGATGATGAGCCCGTAGATGCCGAGCACTCCCGCCATGACCACGGGCACGATCGATTTCATCACCAGCTCCGGGCGCATCACCCCCATCGACGCCACCCCCACTCCGCTCTTCGCCGTCCCGTACGCCGCCCCCATGCCTGTACAAAGCAGAGAGAGTGAGAGCTAGGGTTTAGAAAACGAGAGAGGAGGGGTTTAGGGTTAGGGTTAGGGTTTCGCACAGGAGAAGACGAGGGCGGCGGCGGCGCCAAGGAAGCCGAAGAAGGGGGCGGTCTCGTCGCCGCTGAAGCTGGACATCGTCGGAGGAGGTGGATTGATCGGATCCCGGAGTCGCTGCGTCCTTCTACTCTCTTCGAGAAATAAGAAGAGAGAAAGAGAGAGTAGTATTATTACTTTACTATTACTATAATTTTTTCTGAAATAATTGACAATATTGAAATATTATATTATTTCCTGTTTATTTATATATTTTTTTGAATATATTTTTTAAATTTTAAAAAACTGTAAATGTATAATTAAATAAACTACTCAAAACGGACATAGATGTAGCTCTATTGATTTTCGTTGATAGATCAAAATTGTTTCGCCTTGTTTTTTTAAGCCTTCTATAAAATCCTTAATATTTAATTTAGTATAATTTTTTATAATATATAAGTAATATTTTATATTTTAAAATTTAGAGATATATAAGTATGAATTATCCCAACTGATATTATTTTTTTTTATTAATTTGTTCTAGGGAAAAGCAACTTTTGGAGTCAATCTCTCGACGTTATTTTATTTTATTTTTATTATTATTATTATTATTATCTTCATTATATAAGTCGCGAGACTCACGACACAAAGCTGTGTTGTCAATGGACCAACTCGACTCAAAGTCAATCACGGGCTCACGGCCCACGGCAAACCCGACCCAACTCTGATTCCAAGTGCGATTCTGATTCGACCTAAATCCAGGATTTAAACCCTCGGAACCAACTCAATTTTGTCCTACGACAAATCCTCGATTCTCAGTGCTCTCTCTCTTCAATTCCCTGCGCTCTTCTCCTCTCATCAATTCTCTACGATTTCGAGGTACGTACGTATTTTTGTTTCGATCTCCTTTTTTTAAAAAAAATTTTGTGGCAATTTATAGATTGTCTTATGGATCAAAATATATAACTTTTTGGGTCCTTTTGAGGTGGAGTTAGATTTTTTTTTTTTGTTAAAAAAAAAATCTTGTTTACTTTTGTTTTGTGGTGTTTTTTCATCATGTTATTTGTAATGTAATTTGGGGGAAAAAGTTACTTTTTTGTTATCTTTGTTGATCTTCTTTAAAAGAACTTCTTTTTCTTATAGCGTACTCGATAGGAAAAAGTAATTTGTTGTCTTTTCTATTCTGCGGCCAAAGATCAAATTGCGATATACGAAGAAGTTTGGTGACTAAAATTTTCGAAATACTTGGATTTGACAATGACTTACGTTATTTTCACTGTAGATATTATATAAAAGCACGCTGTGTTAGATTGTAAGGAGTTAAATTTGAAAAATAAAAAAAACCGAAGGGGAAGAAAAACTAAATATATTTGCTTATAAGAATTATTATATAGATATAGACATTGATATAGAATTAGGCTATACTTTAGTTCAAACTGAGTCTAGATTTTGTCTTTTGCTTTTCTTGATTCATAAACATTACATAGCTGGAAAGTTGCAATTTGCACATGTATAAAATTTTATATAACTTACTCAGATATGCTTAATGCCGCCGATGTTAGCATTACAGTTCCCGCACTATTCTGTGACTTGTTTTTGGCTTGTTAGTCGTTTAATTGCCGTATGCTAATTGTTGATTATTATTTGCTTGCTAGCAGGGTCCTTGAAGATCGTTCTTCTTGATTATTCACAATGGTAAGTCCGACTTGATGTGATTCGCAATACTTGATTATTTTATGCAGCATGTGTCAATGGTTCTTATTGAATGTATAATCTTGACTTTTTAAGTTAGGCTGATACGTTTTATCTCTTTCATTCACTCCATGCAATTTCCCATGCTGTATTTGCATCTAACATATGTTTTAAACATCTTTGCTGTATTTGTTTTATGAAGGATCGTTCCTTTTTAAATTCAGGGGAAAGGTTATATAATTTGGATGTGCAATTTACCCACTAGCTAATGTTGGAGTGCCGCAGACATCTGTTTGAAACATTGCATGCATGAATTGTAAAATTAGTTCATATGATAGTTTTATAATTGCATATGAAGTTGTTGGTGCGCAGATTGTTGAATGACAAGCAAAAAGTGGTATAGAATAATCCTTTCGTGCAAGCATATCATGTTAAAACGGCACCTTTTACTTCTCTATTATTTGCAGGGAGATGTGTATGTGATTTTTGGCTTACTTATTTCCAGTAGAAAGGTTGTAGTACGTATATTAAGTGTATCGAAAGGAAGATGGATTTCTTGATTGAGCAATTCATTATTCTTATTTATCTAAACAAAAAGCTATATGACATTTTACTTGGAATGAGTTTTGCTGATTTTCAAACCTAACTGTGTTGAAGAGAACATGTTGCAGTTGGAGTGGCATAGTTATGCTTAGTCTTGGATATTTTGATATCTTTGCTTCCGATGCTGCACTTACGATGACAATTCTTCACTGTAATTTAACATATATGCGTTTTAATAATACAATTTTTGCTTCTCACTCCTTACTTTTTTTATCTACATGGCGCAGAATCTTGGACGGTATCGACCGAATGATTTCTACAGAGATTCTTTCAAGCAAATTTATTGCTGTTGCTCAGCATCTTCTGTCAAAAAGGTTTGCTGTTCCTTGCATGCTTTTTTCAATGTTGTTATGCAGATTTCAAGCTTATAAAGGACGAAACTTAGGGACTATTGTAAAAGAGATAATTGATCAGCAGGAGTTTCAGCTAAGTATATGAATTTCTTAGATATTTTTTGAGCAGTAGAGAGACCTATTGTTTAAGTTTTTATTTAATAACTTGTTGATGCACCCTCTGCATGCCTTACTTTGTCGGCCATAGATCATCTACTGCTGTGAGCACATACTTTACTTTCTCTTTTGACGCTACCAATATGGCTTTGTAGCTAGTTATATCATAATGCTTTTGGTGCTTTGTTAAGACTAGCAATATTATAGAAATTACACTTGATGACGAAAAACTTCTTAAAGAGTCCTTCATCTGTTCTCTTAATTTTGGGAACAACATTGTTTCTGTATTTTAACAAATTGAGTTTCTTTGTGCAGCCACATCTGGAATTTGGTGACAAAGGTTTGTCCATGAATACTGTCTGATAATATCAGTGTTGCACTTTTCTTTCATTATTCTCCGACTAACATGGTTTCTCTCTATCCAGTCATAATGCCTATATCTGCTCTCGATCGGCTAGGTAAATCAAACTGATTACCTAAATGCTCTTTTGTCTTTGTCTTTTTCTCTTTCATCACTTTGTTCTATTGGAATGCTATCTGGTTGGTGCTTATATGTTGCTAAACTGCTTTTTTTTTTTATATATATATTCCCCAGCATCCTTAGATATTGACTATCCAATGTTATTCGAGATTCACAATGATGGCGCTGACCGAGTATCGCACTGTGGTGTATTAGAGTTTGTAGCAGAAGAAGGCATGATCTACATGCCTAATTGGGTAGGCACATCACTTCAAAATTTTTGATTAATTTGCTGTGTTTTCAGTAGATAAATGAGATTCTATTGAGCTTCTTTTTTTTTGGATAAATTTCCTCTCGTTTATCTCTAGATGATGCAAAATATGCTTTTACAAGATGGAGACATTGTCCGTGTGCAAAACGCCAGTCTCCCTAAGGGCACGTTCGTCAAACTGCAGCCTCACACAAAAGACTTCTTAGATATCTCAAACCCCAGGGCCGTGTAAGTACTTACGATGACATTGTTTCAGTTGCCTATTTTCAGGCTCTAGCTGTTGTTGCTCTATCTACATTTGTCTTTGATGTTTATTGATGGGTAACTAAATGACCATCTTCTGCAGCTTGGAAAGAACCTTGGGGAATTTCTCCTGCTTAACCACGGGTGATGATATTATGGTAACTTACAACAACAAAAGCTACTACATTAATATTTTGGAAACAAAGCCAGCTTCTGCAGTCTCTATTATCGAGACAGACTGCGAGGTGGATTTTGCACCTCCGCTTGACTACGAAGAACCTGAGAAGCCACAAGAAGTTTCTACTACTACAAGCAAAGGTTTTACTCCTGTTTTAGTTCATAAGATACCTCGCGTTTTCTTGTTTGATTCACTTTCATTATCCTTGAAAATCTCATTCTAGTAGCGAGTTTTCATGAGTGTCTTGTATGAATCTGGGTTTCTTTTTCTCCGAATGGTCGTCTCTAAGTTAATGTTATATATGTGGAATTTATCAAATATTTTGCTGATTACAAGCCAGTGTGATTGCATACTAGGTATTATGGACTCCGGTATTACATTTTGGAAGATCATTACTTGCCTTCATTTAAGATTGGTTAGAGTGTCTACATATGGAACTAACAATTAGATATAATAAGAATTAACTATCTTTTTTTTTAACTGCTGTTAAAGGTACTGTGTTACCTCTGCTTTGTTTTATAATCTCGGAATGCTACTTAAATTGAGCATATCTATGTATTGGAAACTGCTGATAATTTAGCAAAATAAGAGAGGGGTAACCTTTTGCCAAAATTTTGTGAATTCTGTCACCATGATGATTGATCTTGAAAATTTCAGCTGAAGATGCTCATGCCAAAGCTGAAGCCAAACCAAAATTCATCCCTTTCACTGGTTCTAGTAAGCGCCTGGGTGGGAACCCTATAAAGCAGCAAGAACCAACAATGTCTTCTCATATAACCGATCACCGGATTGAAGCAAATAAGAAAATAAAACTGGAGGATACTGCATCTACATCGTTACAGAGTAGCAGTTCTGGTCGGAAACCAGGGAAACTAGTTTTCGGCTCGAATTCATGCCCTCATGCTCCAAAAGAAATACCAAAGGTGCGTTTACTTGCGCAGCATTCTTGTTGTTTTTTTTTTCTCTCTTTCCGGCGTTTGTCGTGCTGGGATAGCTATCTGTTTTCCCTGTGTTTGAAGCTTGTATCCTATCATTTTGTTGTTAACTTTCCTACTTGAACATAAAAGAAGAAGGTTCACCTACCATAATTTGAGCTCTGAATGAATACCTACCGAATTTCGGACCTTCTTTCCAACAAATTTGAGCATCTGCAGCTCATGCAGCATCAAAAAGAATCTTTTCCTTTCTTCATTTGAAGAGCCACCGGGACGTAACCATGCATATTTTTTCATTGTATACAATTCTTTGTTGAACAAATAGAGCAGTTTGTTCTGAAACTTCGAGATTAATTTGCTTTATTTGTGCAGGTTCCTATGAAAGAAACGAAGACGGAGTCGCCGCAGCAAGAAGAGCCAAAATTCCAACCATTTACAGGGAAGAGCTTTTCCTTTAAGGATTAATCAGGACCTGCGAAGATAAGTACGTGGGTCGAGAATGTCATCAGGAATTAGGCTTATCGTCGTTACACGCCATGTTTTCGCCGGTGAAATGCCTCTACTGTATATCATTTTTTCTTTTCTTTCATTCTTTATTTTCCATTCTACTTGAAAAATATAGCATGTAGTCAAGGTAGGTGCTATTTAAAACATTTTTTGAGTTTACAATTAGATGAACTGCAGCATTAATGAATTCTTCAGGGTCGTCGCTTCAGATTTTAGGGCTAGAAGATCGTGGGTCCGTGAAAACAGTGGAAACCATCATCCACAATTATCTGACTGGTTGTAACTTGTCCAATTTTTCGTTCGTGCGTTCAAATTTGAGTTTTCAGAACTTAAATTTACGAACTTAAATTTGGTACGACGAATCTAAAATTAGGCCTTGACAACTACAGCAGGCCAACGAATTGGGCCACATGTTCTCTTAGTTTCAATGGTTTAGTGGGGTTACTTTCTAAATTGGCGACTTAAGGCGTGTTTGTTTTTCGTAAAATCTTGGGATGAGCTTGCAAGTTGGTTTTCACGGGAATGGTGAGTTTGCGTACAGCGTGAACTCGCGACTTTGTGCTCGACGAGCATGACGTCGAGTTCCACCATACAAACAGAACTCGCAGGATTCGACTGATGCGGTTTTGCAGAGACAATCACGTCCTAAATGCATCAGAGAACGAGCGCAAGCAAGCCATGTAGCGTGCTGGTCGGCGTTCTGCAGCCTTGCCTTGGTTGTCAGCAAGCACTTTTTCTAGGAAATCTCTATTCTTTCTTATTTTTGGTGGGGAAAAAAAAAGTTTTGGAGAGATCTCAGCTTTAGTACAGACTACAGATGAAGAACGTCAGCTGAATTTTAAAAATTAGATTTTTTTTTTTTTTTTGTACTTTGCGTCTGCGAACAATTAATTTATTTCATTTAACTTGTAGTTTAATTTTTTTAAGGTTATATTACAGAAAATCTTTCTATCAAAATTTGATTTTTCATTTTTGTTCATGTCATTTAAAAACCTAAGCTTTGCCTTCTGGTAAAATAAAAAATATTTACAAAAAATACGATTAATGTTGTGATGATAAAACGACATCCCTCATCATATTCAGGAGAACCCTAATAGATTCTTAACAATGAGACAAAATGAACATTTTTTATTTTACCAGAAAGCAAAGTGTAGATTTTTAAATGACATTGAAAAAAAGTAAAAAATTAGATTTTGAAAGAAAAATTTTATAAAATTTAGTTATTTTTTTTTTTACTTTTTTAACTGGCTTCGGCACGCGGCTATTATATGATTATTATAATCCAATCGAAATTCTATTGGGAGGGAAAAAATTGCATTTCGCTTCGAATTTTGATAGATGATTAATGCAGTGTGCCAACAAAATTATGCCTCGTGATTGATCAGAACAAATTAAATGGATTGCTTTTGCTTTCCGTAACTTCTTAAATGGATCAGGATCTCTAGCAGGGATCCTGTCCGATTTGCAAGTTGCAGTAGACACGATCTTTGAAATTTCTCTTTCCTACCCTCAATAAAAATAAAGATTTTTTGTTTGCGTATATAATGTGACCAGAACATATCACTTGTACGTGGGTCTCTCTCATCAGAAATTTGGACCACTACAAGAGCACATTTGGTTCACTATGCAGGTAATTAGGGAAAAATATAATTTGAAAAAATAAATTGCACTGTTAGTCCCTGAACTTTTGTCGCGTTTCATTTTGATCCTTTTACCATTTGAGACCTTACAATTTTATTTTGAGGTTCAATCATTATATATATATATATATAAATTATACATCAAGAAACGGTAGAGTTGAAATATATGATATAAAAAATAGCCAATAAACGTATACTGCATAGATGTATATAACTGTACTGAGTGTATATAATAATTTATCTTCTCATAGTAAATATATAAAAGGACGGAAACGTAAGTTGCGAATCGTGGTCTAGCAATTTTTTTTTCTCAAATATCATATTAATAATTGCATTTTTCAAAATTCAAGTTGAGTTTGGGCTAGTATTTTTGTTAGTGAATGATTCGACCTAATAAATTTAAAATTTCCAGTACAGGGTAGCTCTGCGCGGGCTTTCATGCCCCCATATAAAATCAATTTTATCCAAAAAAAAAAAAAAAAAAAACAAAATTTTATGTCCTATATATATATATAATATATAATAAGTGATTGAGTTACTACGACAGATCAGGTCATAAAAGCGCTTCTCTTCTCTCCTTTGAAACAGAGAGCCTCGTCTCCACATGCTCTTGACCCCTCCACACACTATTTTGGGGTCCTTACGACATATTCGTTGCTTTAATTTTCGTACAAAATACGCTACAAAATAAGCGGCGTCACTATTGTGCATTTATTCTCCATCATCCAATGTGCATTTATCAGGCATTCCGTATTGTTCTACCATAGCTTGCTTAATTATATTTTTAGAAATAATGATTACTATTATTTTACGCGGCATAAAAGCAGGGGATCGAGTTCATGTTCAAATTTTTATTAGATTTTTAATTTAATTAATTCAAGTGTGTATAATTTTAGCTCTTTAATTAAACTACCAAGCGGGCGTAAATCATCAATGCATTCATTTCCTTTACATTATTAATGACTTTATAATTTCTACATTCGGGGGGTGTTTAAATATAAAAATTGAATTATTATGTTCAACTTAAAAATGCCACCTAGAAACTTGCGTGATGCGAGTTATGTGACTATAAATATGTTAGAGTCATTTGTTTTTTTGTTTTTTTGAGAGGCTAAATATGAAAAAGAAGGAAATAACGTTGTTTTTAAAGATCAAATTTCAAATATCGATCTCATGTGACCTGCAAAATATATACACGACTCTAAAAGCTATCCCTTAATGACATTTTGGGATATATTTAAATTAATTAAGAACGTGCATGCAGTAACTTTTATCGATCCTGAAATTTAGATCGATTTTCTAGATGTTCGAATCCGCAAGTGCATATTTACGAAATTTGATCCCCATCTTTCTCGGATTCTCAGGTATGGGTTAATTTGATCCTTGGGCCATCTCGAATATTAGTAGTAGCTAGGTTAGAAATAAATAAATGGAGAGGTGCATGCATGGATGTACCTTAATCCTTTTATAGCGTATTGATCTAATTTGGAATTGGACGGGAACTATATATGGTGACGATTAATTGTACGTGAACTTGGTCTCCACACGCGCGAGTGGTACGTGGTGATCACTCGTGTATATATATACACATATATAAGTTTGTATATATATATATATATATATATATATATATATATATATATATATATATATATATATATATATATATATATATATATATATATATATATATATATGACGATACTATCGATAGCGCGTTTTGTCTTTATCGAGTTTTCCAATCGTTAGATTTAACCCTTTCGACTATTTTCACCGTTAGATTATACTATTAAATCAATAACTTACTCAACCCTAGAGGCCCACATCATCCTAACCGTCTCATTTTTTCATCCAAAGATCAAAACTTAATAAAGACTAAACGCCACAAGTCTTATTGATAGATAAAATTTCAGCTTATATATATATATATATATATATATATATATATATATATATATATATATATATATATATATATATATATATATATATATATTATGTTACTGTCCCATTCCAGCGTAGAAGTGGCAGCTGGAAAGTTCCTTTCACTTTTAAGTTTAATTTTAACTAAACGAAGTTATAAATTAATTAAGGACATCATCTAATTAAGAATCCCCCGGTACGTGTCGAAAATCAATTGGTTTGTTTAACAGCATCTGCATGTGCTTCGTTTTGGCGTTCTTCTTCAATTCGAGTGATTCTCTTCTCTGTACACGACGAGACAATTAATCACGGTCATTTGTTTTGCGTATCATACGTACGTTTTAAAATTTAGTGGTGACCGTAGAGATCATTGATTACAATATTCCATAATGCATGCCGTGATCGGACCGCATCGTAGAGTTATATATATATATATTGTGGTCCAATTCTCGCAGTTCGTAATGTATGCCCTAGTAATGTTTTGTTTACGATCCCAATATGTTGGAGTCTAACATTTTTATCTAAAGATTATTTTTTTTATTTGTTTTATCATTTTTTTTGGTACTAAATTTTTTTTTAAAAAAAAGTTTGTAGTCAGAGAATGGTGGATGAGAGGTTGTAGAAATTACTATCTTCTTTAATTTACAGGTAGACGTCTTAGCATTTATCTTATGCCGCATGCAAGAGTATCTTTTTGGTGTTTCCTAGCTATAACGCTGTATTTATAAAAAAAAAATTTTTTTTTTTGAGAGAGATAGATAAGCATCTTATTGACCGTTATTTTTTTAAAAAATAACTTAGTTAGAAATGTGAATCAATTAGGATTCGAACTTGGGATCTCGCCAACCACCAAGTCTTTTGCCACTTGCACCAAGGACCGTCGGTACTATATTTATAATTAAGTTGTTAATGTATTATTGATATGTACATGTAATGATCCAATGCATGCTTTGGTTGATTAATATACGCAGTTTATATATATATATATATCAGACGGTATCCGTTTATAGATTGCCAACATATCTGTAGCTAGCATAGCCATATAGAGGAGTCAAAAACACTTCAATTTTAATTTTAGTTGAGTTATTTTGTCAAACCTCGTTTAATGATATAATTTTTCATCAAAAGATTTAATAACAAGCTTATAATTAGATTTACCATTGATATGATCATAATAGATAGTGGACGCGTAATTATGATCATTTATGAGCCTTTACATAACAAGTTGGTCTTTTTTGGATATTAATTACTCCTCTCCTCACTCATGAACATAGTATAAATATTTTGGTCAAAGAAATATTTTGGTCTAAAGATTTAAAAAGAGAAAGTTTAATTAAGACTAAATAAGCTCCTTAGCATGTGACAAATGACAACTAATGACACTACTTTCTTACCAAATACGGGCATTTTGTGTTGTCAATAGCCACCAAACGTATAAAACTTAGTTAAAGTCTCATGCACTGTCCAAGTCCAAAACATGCAACAAACATGATATGTTTCAAAATTACGCAACATGCAATTAATTACATACCTGATCACCGATTAATTAATTAATAAAAAAGGATTAGTTGGGAGGTTGTGAGGAGTACGTTCGCATCATCAATATATATCTCAAGCTCGCAACATTACTCTAGCCCCTACGTGACCATGCATGCATCAAAAGGATATGTATGCATGTGAGATATTAATAGGTGATTAATTTTGGTTCCATTTGATAATTATAATTAACTAATGACTCCTAATTATATTAGACATAACATTTGCATGGACCGTCAAGTACTTGCACACAAAAAAGATCACAGCATCATTTGATATAACATATGTTATTGTTCCGGCAATAGAAGATATTAAGAGCTTGTATCGCGAGAGCTTCTGAAAAAATGTTGTTTTATAAGGCGCTTGGAATTAGAACTACTGAGAAAATCCCCTTATAGCATTAAGTGGAAAATCTATGAGTTTGTGAATTCATTTAGCTTCAGATTTAGTGTTCATCAAATGTATGGGTATTGTTTATCTAAATTGAGTAAAGCAAATTAAGTAAGATCAAAATTAACAGATATTAATTAGTCCATATTGAATCACCATTAATTTAGTCCGCAGCGCACTGATTATCCAAAAATGTGATAAACTTTGCAAGGTTCTCTATTAGTTTACAAGTAGTATCTAACCCATGATGTGATGCTCTCTTTTCTCACCAACTTTAGCAGTAGAGAGTCGAAAGTGATGTTAGGTGCATGGTTGATACATGGGCTTTTCTTATATCACACTCAAATTAGGTTCTACTTAACTACAACGGTCAAAAATTATTCTTGCGGAAGAAGCAAAGTAAGGCTTCGTTTGGGATTACGGAAAGGTTGCGTTACGTGCGGTACCTTATTTATTTCCATACATAATATTACATTCCGCATATTGCGATGAGTCAGTTATGTACACTATATTTTAGTCCGTCAACATATCCTCATTATTGCAAGAAAGAAATGAAGGCAATTAACATAACTTCAAAGTGAGTAAGAAGAAAAGAAAACCGAGTCCCAATAAAATCCGTGACGCGCCATTTGTTACGAGATCAATTATTCTACAACTACTCCAGCTTAATTTATCATGCTTAACTTTGTTAACCTCTTAAATTTAATCACTGCAGATTAAGATATTTAATCTTATTATATCTTATATATATGTAGAATTATTTTATGGTAATTAAATCCTCTTTGAATAGGACTATAATTAAGCAAGTGGACCTCTCTAACTTAACCTGGTCCTCAAAACAAAATGATACGCACACAAGTACATTAATCTCGGCCTGTTTGCCGACTTTAAGGTAGCATTGCCACGCTATTGTAGATTAACGGTTTGTCCATCATCATCACATGAAATAATGTACATACATACATATATACATGCTTGAATTAGGAAGCAAAAAGTGTATGACTTTCCAATAAATCCATATTGAATGTAAAATAAAATAAATCATGCATAAAATATATGAATCCAGAGTTTTAATAATAATTAATTGAATTTAAGTATTTTAAATTGACAGTTAATCAGTACAGTTAGTGATCACAACTTGCTTAGCAGCGTTATAAAATGAAGTATTGAAAAAATTATATATACGTGAAATTAATGTGTCATTAAAATTTCTTCAATTATTCTTTTTTGATGAAATTAAAGATTCCACCTTTGAATCCAAACCTATATTTTTGTTCAACTTTATTACGGTATAATAAAAATAATAATACTTTATAGTATTAAGGACTCATTATTTAAATTAATAGTTATCTGGTCGTAATTAAGTAAATACAGGTAAATTTTCTATTTTCACATTTTCCACCGTGAGGGAAAAAGGTGCCTCGTCGGCAACCGAAACAAATTAAGCATATATAAGAATTTTATTAAAAATAGCAACACTAAGAAAAGAAATAAATAAATAAAAAAAAGAACAGCAGCAGCAGGACAAACAAATCCAAAAAATAGCAACATTAAGAAAAGAAATAAATAAATAAAAAAGAACAGCAGCAGCAGCAGGACAAACAAATCCAAAGCAGAGTAATTAAGGACTGGTCCGGAAGTAAATTTCCGCCGCACTCGCGAGTCACGCGCCGTCCTTATCTTTATTGAGCAATTGGTAAAAGTGTATGGCCACCCCCTCAACTATACAACGTTTGGAAATGCACCCCTCAACTATTTTATTTTTATTAATTAAGATCATGTCAAATTTTATTATTATTATTTTTTTTAGTACTAGTTAAGTAAAATGGAACGATTTGGATCGAAAAGAAAAGAAAATGTTAATTGGTCAATTTGAAAATAGACTATAGTTCGGAGCATAATTTTTCAAAAAATATATTTTTTTATTATTATGATATAATTAATATTTTTTTTAAGAAAAAAATATAATACAATATTCGTTTTATTTCTTTAAAGAATGAATTAGACCACGGAAGTGTGCAACCTGGATTACAAAAGAGCGAGAACGAGGAAAAGTATGGAAAAGAAAATAAAAAAGAAAGAAATAAAAAAAACGAGATCTACTTTGTTAGAATAAAATAATCCCACTCCCGGCGTCCTGCGGCAGCTGCCTAATGTTAATGTGGTAATAAGGGGAAAACAAAACGGTGTAGTGGGATTTTATAAGTATAAATAAAATGTCACCATCAACGTCCCAAGCTCTCTCTTCACTGCGCTTTCACCTCCACCACCACCACCTCCTCTTCGCCTTCTCTTTTTTCTCTCCAAACACATCCACCTCAATCATTCCCGCACAAAGCAAACCACCCCTCCCTCCTCTTTTATCCCATGAAACCCTAACCCTAATCCGCTCCCCACTCCCCTCCCTTCGTTCCCATGGCTCCCTTGCCGCTCCGCCTCGGCATCCACCTCTCCCCCTCGCTCTCCTCCTCCGGAGAAGAAGAGGAGGAGGAGGAGGAAGAGGAGGAGGAGGAGGAGGAGGAGGAGGAAGAGGAGTATCCGATCTCGTCGCCGCTGATCATGGCGGGGGCGGAGGGGAGAGGGTCGCGGGGCAGCAGTTCTCGCTCGCGGCGGCGCTCGTGGCGGCGCTGAGGAGGTCGCTGGTGGTGTGCGGCGGGGTCGCCACCGCCGCCGCCGCCGTCGCCGGGGAGGACGGGTGCGGCGGGGGCGGCGGCGGCGCGCCGTCGATGGACATCGGGTGGCCTACCGACGTGAGGCACGTCGCGCATGTCACCTTCGATCGCTTCGACGGGTTCCTAGGGCTACCCAGGGAGCTGGAGCCCGAGGTTCCTCCTAGGGCTCCCAGTGCCAGGTCCCAATCTCGATTTCTTCTTCTTCTTCTTTTTTTTTTAAAAAAAAGGAAAAGAAAATTTGCTTTAAATTAGAACTTGCTCGGAATCTCAGCTAGTTATAGTCCTTTTCCATGGGATATCCTCTGTTTCTATCATGAACAGTGTAACTTTATTTAATTAGCTCTCTTACGTATCTTATTCTCTATTGTTCTTAAAAAAAAGCGTATAATTGTACTTGAACAGGGTTAGAGCGCGTACCAAAAGCTGTTTCTTTGGGATTAGTCAACTTTATTAGATCTTCATGCTTCATGCTGCAGAAATTTAAACTTACAATTTATGATCCAAAGCCCCAAAATCAATAATTTTGATGACCCATTTGGTATGTTTGAACCAACTGATTATTTGGGAGTTGAGAAGGACAATTAAGGGTGACTCTTAGGAGGAAAAAAATTGGATAATTGTTAATTGGACATGTTATTTATGCTTACACATTTATATGGATTAATAGATTGTGATGATGGGGCCAGCATTCTGTACAGCTGGCTTTGCATATGCCATTTTTTTTAAAATTTCCGCACCTTAATTGATGCTAATAATAATGTGTTTTAAGGTCCAGCTAACATGCTATTCAATAAAATGAATTTAGCAGCAATATATGTAGTAAGCTGTTGTATTAGGATGTCCGACCCTTATTTTGTCTCACTATTTCTTTCATTTAATTTATGATTACACTTACATGGCACTGCTTAATTTACTAGCTCCAGGAACCAAATGCTAATATCTGTTTGTCATTAGAAAATACTAAAATTTATTTTCAAATTTCATTTTTGCAGTGCAAGCGTGTTTGGAGTTTCTGCCAAATCTATGCAATGCTCCTATGATAAAAGAGGGAATAGTGTTCCAACAATATTGCTTAGAATGCAAAGGCACCTATATCTACGAGGAGGTCTTCAGGTATGGCCTTTTCCAGGAATCTGTTGTTTTCATGCTGTTATTATCATTTATGAATTCTGAAAATTTTGATGCTAACCTTCTGGTGGTTGAAGGTGGAGGGGATCTTCAGAATTAACGCTGAAAATAGCCAGGAAGTGTATGTTAGAGACCATCTAAACAGAGGAGTTGTACCTCACGAGGTTGATTTGAATTGCCTAGCCGGCTTAATAAAGGTACATAACTATGAAAATAATCTACAGAATTAGCTCTTTTGGTTATAATATGTTTGGTTCTTTCAGAAGAACTGCTTGCACTTTCTCCAGTTTGCTCAATTAACACATTGCATAAAAAATTCTGTCAGTTTTAACCCTGCACTTAACCACTATTTCAGTCAGGTCCAAATATTTTGGATGGTTGTTGAATTGCAATGTGAAATTTCATGGAACAAATCAGCAGATGATGTTGGTTAATAAATTAAAATCATCGGAATTTGAATAAATTGTCCAGCATACTTCTCGTTTTGGTAGCTCCGGTGACGACAAAGATCTCTTTTATCTGCTTGTGGATCTATTATTTAACTTGCAACTTAGGATGTTAATATATAGAACCGGCCTTATATGCCAACTCTCATTGAACTTTTGAATCCTACTTCAGCAATCATCCTAAATCTTACTACATATTTGAGATAGTGGTAAAGTGCAGGGTTGAATCGATGCAAGTTTTAAAGCAGGTAGAAGTTGAGAGATGAGCCACCGTGCAGGAGGATTGTCATAAAAATTTGTGTAGTTTCTATCTCCATTGAATGCTAATTGCAATCTCATTTGCTTCTATAGGCATGGTTTAGGGAACTTCCTACGGGTGTACTTGACTCACTAACACCAGATCAGGTGATGCACTGCAACACAGAACAAGAATGCTCCCAACTGGCAAAAATGCTACAGCCAACAGAGGCTGCATTACTTGATTGGGCCATCAATCTCATGGCTGATGTTGTGGAGCATGAACACTACAACAAGATGAATGCTCGGAATATTGCAATGGTTTTTGCTCCTAACATGACTCAGGTATTAAAAGACTTTCCATGTTTAAGGGGATTTACATATGCAAAGTCATCAATTTACATACGTTCCTGTGAATATCTGGGTTTCATGTTACCCTTTGAATATAGAAGTACCCTCGTAAATAAACATGAGAATTCAGATTTGCAGGGCTGTATGTACATATAATTAAATATTTCTACCAGGAAATGAGTCTTCAAAATAACCTCTTATTTGCATGCTTAATTGTTTCTCCAGATGGCAGATCCCTTGACTGCTTTGCTTCATGCAGTCCAAGTGATGAATTTCCTCAAAACAATGATCATAAAGACTCTACGGGAAAGAGAGGAATCGGCGAATGCAGCTACTGTAATCCAGCAGTGCTCTGACTCTCCGAGTGACAAAGACGAACTTAATTCGTCGGAACCTATAGAGAAGTCCTCTTTGAATTCGTCTCAAAGAACCATTGATTCCTCTATTCTTGATGCGACTACTTTAGACAAGCTCCTCTTCAGCGCCGGACATAATCTAGAGAATACTACTGTTGGGGAGGATTTTCATTGCTTTGAGAAGAATGATGAAGTGGAAATTAATCCGACCTTACGGAATGGTTCTATACAAGATGGTTCAGTAAATGGAATCGGTAACAGGGATATAGAAAGCTTGTTGGATAGGCTTAGCTTGAGAAAAGGAGTGCGAAAGCTGTGCCGGCATCCCGTGTTTCA
Organism: Aechmea fasciata; assembly: GCA_025177825.1. Classification (NCBI taxonomy): domain Eukaryota; kingdom Viridiplantae; phylum Streptophyta; class Magnoliopsida; order Poales; family Bromeliaceae; genus Aechmea; species Aechmea fasciata. Next base: position 6,373,569 of record CM045926.1, read on the forward strand.
TCTGAGCAGGTCGATGAAGAAGTCGGGGGAGCTCGGCATCGTAGAATCCGGTGAAGGAAGAGAAGCTTGGGTGTGAGATATTGATATTGGGATTAGTAAGTTGATAGTTCCATAGCAGTTTTTAGAATTTAATTTGTTCGAAACATTCGTAGGAAATGAAAGAATGTGGCGAAAAGTTTGATCAATGTACATGTCGGTTTGCTATTTATATAGATCGCAGCGACTTTGGAAACACGGGCGTGCAGAACAAACCAGCTAATTTCAAATGACTTGCAATAGGTTGTTGAATGGTGATTTCATTTTAATTCTTAATGAATGTTCGCATTTGCATAGGAAGAATTCTTTACGCAGTTTGTACGTTGTTCCTATGCAATCTTGTTTCGAGTGGGTTGTGATAAACGCACAAACAAAAACAAAATGATGAACACGAAATAATCAAACCATAATCAGAAATATATATATATATATATATATATATGTGAATTTTTTTTTGTAGGAACAAAATCATAGGTCAAGGAGGAGAGAACTTTACTATTCAACGAAAAGAATACAATGTTCAGAAGATAGTACAACCAACCACGATCTCAAGGCAAAAACGAAGAAGAAAAATTCTTAATGGGTGTCAGCCCGAACCCTCCGCTACTCACCACAGATATTTATTTTTTCTTTACAATTTTATTTTCCAATTTTATCGCATCGCGAACGTGTCAGCGAGTCGAAAATCCGAACTCGAGTCGATTATCAATTTCGAGCCGACAATCATGAGTTTAATCCGAGGCTTAGTGTTATGATCAACGTTTTACAGCTAAAGGAAAATTAAGTAGAGCAATTTTCCATGTTGATTATTCATAGTTCGCGAGTCTGATTCGTATTCGTCAGTAAATTGGTTTCTAAGTCGGTGTTAATAAAAGAATTGGTCACGGTCTCTCCATTTTAACTAGAAAACTAAGTAAAAATTAAATGAGCCGAACTGCAAGTTATTCCTGTTTGGTTTGATAATAGCTGGCAATAAATAAATAATATACATAACAAATACTTTTATTTTAGCTAAATTATTTTAGCTCATCTTAACTTTGGGTGGAACATGACCTTAACCCAGTTCTTCTTACTATTGATACGGACACGATCTGTTCAATAAAAACAGAATATTAATACGGATGCAGAAAATAATGATATGGATTACGACAGATCCGTAGCTGATACGTTTTCGGTCCCGGTGACAAATTATGTCACGCGTGTAGAAAATAAATAAAAGATCCCACGGACGTGCACGGTGTCTACGGGATCCCGTGACCCGCATTTGTGTTATCGTAGGGCCATAAACTCAGCGCAGGTGCCTAATGCCCTTTTTTTATTTATTATTATAAGACTTTTGAGTACCATTTTAGCTCTAGTTGTTGGAGAATGATACTTGTGTGCACATTATTAGAGTATGCATTTTACACTCCTTTATCCTAATTTTTTTAAAAATATTTTAGGTTATTAGTATTAAGAAAAAAAAAAGAAGATAAAATGATAATTAGTTTTTGATTCTTAGGCGAGGCATCATCATCATCGTTGTCAATGTATATCTAGAAAATTAAATTAATTACTGAGAAAAAAGTCAAGAAAATAATTAAAAAGCAATGTTTCTCATAATAATAATATTAATACTTTATATAATACAATCAACACACCAGCTACTATTAGAAATTTGTTTTTTTTTTTTTTAAACAGAGCTAACTTTTGTTAAGGATAAAAATCCCAGCTAATTAATATTTGGTCAGATCCGGATATGGATATGGATTTTTAAAACCCGTCGGGTTCGGGTTCGGGTTCGGGTTCGGATTCGGGTATTAACTTCGGGTTCGGGTTCGGATTCGGGTTTTTGAAAACCCGATCCAAACCCGACCCATTGACATCCCTAATAATGAACAACATTTACGCTTTTTAACGAGTAATTAAGAGAAAATTTCGAGTACATTTTCTTCTATAGCGATGCTAAAAAAAAAAAATAAAAAAAACAAAACAAAAACAAAAATAAAAACTGTACGAAAGAAGAAACTAAATAAGAAACTTTCACCTTTTTTTTCATTATATATATATTTATATAAAGTTGAGTTTTTGTATCTTTAAAAAAGTATAAGAGCTTAACATATTATGATTTTTAAATAGCCGATCCTGTCTCAATATTTATACAGTATTACTAAAAAAAATTTAATAGGATACAATATTAATAGTGCTATACGAATGTTAAGACAATCGGATGACAATCACAAATAATTAAGTAATTTTAAAAGAACAAAAATTTAACTCTCTCTCTCTCTATATATAGTTTCGACCGTGTTTTGATAATATTGTGTGATCAAAACTTCAATCCGTTCCTCTGACACACTAGTTAATGACCATGGATTGAACGCTTCATGGCTATATATATGGATTTTAACGTGTGACGCATACTTATATATCTATAAAATTATCGTGTCGGTAAAGTACTATATTGTGAAATTAAGATGGATATAAATAAATGATATGAACTTTATATTGTTTTAATCAATAAAAAGTTTTCTAATTTTCGAACACATGTAATTTGGAATGGCATTTTACAATATGTAAAGGGATGTAGATATGGATATCTGAAATATTATGATATTATCCAAACCCGAATTCGATCCGAGCAGATTACTAAACGGATATGAATTCGGTTATGGGTATAGAAAATAAAAATCCGATGAATATGGATTCGAATATGAATTTTATATTTATCCGACCCGATCCCAAACCCAAATAAATTATATATATACATACATAATTTATTTTTATTTATTTATATAATATATAAAATATTTAATAATTTTTATCTCTTAGATTTTTATTCAACGGTGTGAATTTTTAAAACCCGTTGAATTCGGATCCGAATTCGGGTTTTGAGGTTTTTGTCGGGTACGGAAATATGTATGAATTTTTAAAATCTGCCGGGTTTAAATCCAGATACGAATTTTAATTTAATTTTTGGATTTAGATTCAAATTTTAAAAAATTTAATCTAAATCTGACCTGTTGACATCTCTATATATGTAGCATGTGGGAGGATAATTAAAAATATCGGTTAATTTTTCTTTGCGAAAAAGAAAAAATAGGACTGAGATTAATGTCTATTTATTATTTGATGCAGGTCAGTGCTTGCGGTCTCCCTCCGCACTCCAAATACAGTAGCTTTTCCTTTAAACTATGCTATACGCAAAAAAAAAAAAAAAAGAAGTGAATTTTATATATATTTTAATTAAGAATTTTTTTATATCTTAGTCTTATCTAAACTATTGGATGGGTTTGGTAACAGATTTACGTACAAATTTTAAGTAAATAAATAGCATTTTTTATATTTTAATATATATAAGTGTACTAGGGCAAGTGGTAAAGGGTAAAGGGTTTGGTGGTTGGTTAAAGCACCCAAGTTCAATTGAGTTGATTTATATTTTTATTTAAATTTATTTTTAAATAAAATAAACAAAACGGATAGTATCTTATTTTTTTCTAAAAAAAATATATATATATATATATATATACTATTCTTATATTCTTTTATGAAGAACCTAAGGCAAAATAATATTCGAGTTGAGAGTCAGTTTATGCATGAATTAAGAACTAAATTAAGATGTGGCTGATAATTGAGAAGAAATTAATTATAATAGATCTGCTATCAAATAGTTCTGATGTTTCTGCAAGAACATTCATTTCTGAACTTCAAATAAAACATGGAACCTGTCACTTTATTTTCAAACAGATTTCATGCTTCGTATAATTTGCGAACATTAACGGGAAACGCAGCACTCGCATCCCCATCCAGAAATCTACTGGCAATTAATAAGTTGGTAGCTTCTGTTGGATGGTATGCATCCCAGAACACATACTCTGTGCGATTTTCGCAAAGAAGAGAGCTCGCGGTGGCGTCGACACCTCTCAAGCATAGAAACGGAGGGAAGCTGCCTCCACAGCAGGGGTCATTTGCATTCACAAAACCTGACAGATCACAAATTTTTCTTTTTTTTATTAAAAAACAAGAAAAAACAAATGTAATCACTTAAACATTGCTAGTTGAGTAATTCATGAGAAACAGAAAAAGCGTAGCATATTTGTAGTTACTATATCATATTTGTAGTCTCTGTTTTACTTTGATTAAATTTAATACGAGGAATATAGTCGGGGAGTAAAAAAGCATTACCGTATTGGCGACTATTACGCATTAAATCTATTACAATGTCATATGAATTCGCGTAAATAAACATGGTTTCTGGTCCCATCTCTCGATTTAGCATGTAAATTCCTCTTCTCAATTTTGCGTTGTAGCCTTGGACCAGTTTGTTTGCGGTCGATGAGCACCTTCCCTTCGAAACCAACGTAAGGGCGCGAACGTACGGTATGCAACCGAGAGGTCCGACGTCCACCACTACGAATCTCCTGGCCCCGAGCTCATGTAGACGCTTCACGAAACAAAAGCGAGCATTACGAATATGACGAACGCGCTTGAACTCTGATCTGATTGTACAATAACTTTTAGTTCGTTTAATTAGCCATGCATGCAGTAACAAATTCGCCAGTTATATAATTATCAAATAATTTAAATGAGCCTAAATTATTTAGGAAGGATTCATGTATATAATATATGCACACTACCTTGAGATATGTGGTCAAGTTGGAAATCATGGTATCCTGGAGAACAGAGGAGGGCATCTTATCTCTTCCCAGAAAAGGTATAGAGGGTTCGAGATAGTTCAAAATATCATTAGACCCTGATGCTATGGAGAACACTGCTTTTCTTAATAACTCAGATGTGTGATTCTCTCCCATCTTTTCCACCATGTGGTTTCTGGCGTCCTCAAAGTAGTTGATCTGCTGCCCCAGTGGTATTCTTTCAAGCTATATATATATATATACATTATAAGAAATTAATTAAGATGGTATTATATATGTAGGAAACTAGTATAATAATTAAGATAATTTGCATCAATTCACATACAAATAAAGAACCAGTCTCATCTAGTATTCCAGAAGAGCCAGAAGCAAAGTTGATCCCTCTGTGTTTGCTGTTTTCAGCAGCATTGGGAGCTAAGTAGGGTGGAGGGAAGGAGCTGTCCCCTAGAGCTTCACCTGAGAGCTTAGAACAAACCCTAGCTATTTTAGTATCGTTACCGCGTTGTTCAAACTGTACGCACTTAATTCAAAGCCTCTGCTAGAAATTGCTATTGAAATGATGTCGAAATCAAGCAATGCGACAATCACGCGACTTACGAACTAGAAAATATCGTAAACAAACAAAGTAAGCGTCATGATATATATAAATTAACTACAAAGTACGTAGTAAAGTGCATGTTCTAGGCTACGACAGAGCTAGGAGTGAGTTATATAAGCTTCCATGGTCAGAGATATATAGTTTTGTTTTACCAATAATGTCTGAAATAGTCCGACCGTTCGTAAATCTTCCAGTAGGCCGCCCACCGGAAGGAGTAAAGTCGATGCCATAAGGCGGCGAGTCGGCTCTGGAGAGGGTGAGGAGATAGTCGTTGTTCCCGGCATCCACGAGGGAGTCCCCAAATATGAAGGAAGTGTAGGAGAGACATGGAATTGCCCGAAGAGAGAGCACAATAAGTAGTAGATGGAGAGAAGGTGATGAAGCCATAAGAAATTAATGTACTATATTTTGATCGATCCAACTCTTGAATTGTATGATTTATATTCTCATGGATCGATCTGTTGGAATATATGATCTGGTGTGCTCACGTTTGCGTTGCATGCAATTTGCATGGCGTGTTTAGGACCTTTAGGTTTGATGGTTCTGGCACATTTTGACAAAGTCACGTACGGTGAAGGAAAAAGTCTAAAGTGTAGTAGTAATTAATTAGAAGGGATGACGTGGTATATTTTTCAACTAATCAAATTAATTACTTCTATGGAGTTTACCCATCTCATCATAATTTTTTTTAAATTAATTTTTTATTATATGTTTTGTTTCAAAAAACGAGAGATAATGTGATTTAGCTGCTACAAATTGTACGTCCTCCGTGAGAGCGTGTATATATATATCCACCGTAGAGTAGCCCAAATAGTCATTATTTAGATAGGAATGCATTAATTGCCTATGCCTCGTGCAAGCGCACATTAATATTTTGTATACCATCTTTCAATATTCTATCTCTACTCGTTAGCCATTTTTTTCAAAGTTTGATAGTTTAGATTAGAAATATATATAGGAGGAAATTATACTAGAGGATTAATGTGAGACAAATATTGCAAGGCTTACAATGCAGTAAAAAGTGCACAAAATACTTTTTCGTTTTCTAAAATATTTACTTTTCTATTTTAGTATTATTATTTATTAAATGTATACTAATTTGTTATATTTATATATTATGCTCCTCATTTTTATTTTTCTTTATTTTTGTTTGCTCTGCTCGTGGATGGATCAAACGGTGTGTGTGTGTGTGTGTGTATATATATATATATATATATATATATATATATATATATATATATATATATATATATATATATATATATATATATATATATATATGCTGGGGCCACTATACTCATATGAGTATAGAGCCATTTGTACTCATAATTTTTTGACCGTTCAGATGAAAAAAAATGAGGCTAGGATGAGAGTGATTACGGTTAGGTTGATAGTAGGCTCCAGGGTTGAGTGGGTGGTTGGTTGAATAGTATAATTTAACGGAGAAAAATGATTAAGGAGTGGATCAAACGGTCAAAAACTTACAGTATAAGAGTCTACATATTTATAAAAGTATAGTAATTTCTATATATATATATATATATATATGCTTTCAAAGGAATTAATACATAATTTAATGTCCTATAATTTAAGATCACAGAAAAAATTTCGTAGTTAAATTGAAATATTACAATATGCGAAATAGATATGACGGTACCTAGGAAAACAAATATACAGTTTTGTTTATTATACTTTTTCATCAAATGTAATAATGTAATTTTAAAAAGAATAGTGGCGATCAGTCGCAACCCTGCAGCCACGTGCGAGTCACATGGCCGAATCGCCGAATATGGTGGCGAGGAGGTCACCACTCACCACTCACCACTTACCACTTACCACTGGGGAAAGTGTTGGCCGGGGAGTTCAACTGCCACCTACCCCGGCTCCTTTGTCCAACATACGGTTTTAATGAACCCCCCCCTCATCGATTCGTTTCTCTCTCCCCATCCCCAACCCCACCCTCTCCCATTCTCAATACCACACGCATACATCCTTAAACCCTTCATATATATGATAATTGCCCTAATATTTTTTTTAAAAAATTTCAAATTCTCACTTCTGTTTTTTTTTTTTTTTTTTTTAAATTTTTTTTTTTTAACATTCTACAGCTTTAATGAGTAGTCTTCCCTCCCCAACCCACTACGTTTGAATATTTTGGCTTCTCTCTCTCTCTCTCTCTCTCTCTCTCTCTCTCTCTCCCTCTGATGATCTAGTTGGTTGCATGGTTGTTCACTACAAACACCCACTCACCTGTAAGAGACTAAGTACTCGGTCTCTGTCTCCTGTTCCTTTCCTCCTCCTCCCCCTCCTCCTCCCTCTGCTCCTCCTTCCTCTATCCGCGCGGGCTAATCTCCGCGCGAGCACACGAATTAATTAGAAGCAGAATAAATAAATAAATAAAGGGGGAAAAGAAAAGAGAAGAGAAAGGAAGGAAGGAAGGAAGTAGGAGATGATGGAGATTAGGAATGCAGCGGCGGCGATGATGGCTGTGGCGATGGCGGGGCGGGTGCTGAACGACGTGGTGAGCTTCTTCGTATTCACGGCGCTGGACGTTGTGGAGGTGGTGCTGTGCTACGCGTACAAGCTGGCGGACTACACGCTGGAGTGGGAGTGGCGGCCGTGCTACTGCTCGTCGTCGCCCAAGGACATGATCACCGGCAGCGGGAAGATACTCGTCCTGGAGAGCGGCGGCGCCTCCAAGGTCGTCTCCCTCTCCTCCACCAGGCTCCACCTCGAGGACATCTCCGACACCCTCTACCACCGCCCCTCCCGCCTCGCCGAGCTCTCCCGCTCCACCGTCAACGAGCTCCGCAGGCTCAAGCGCGCCCGCGCCGCCGCCGCCGTCGCTCGCCGCGCCGCCGCCTCCGCCGCCACCACCCTCACCATCAACGCCACCATAATTCAGATGCTGCAGGGAAAGATGGGCGCCGCGCGTCACATGCCCTCCCACACCGCCCCGCGCTGGTCCGACTGCGCCTGCGCAAGCTGCAACCCCTCCGCCTCGCCCACCTCGCTCTTCGCTCCCGCCGCCGGCCCCAAAGGTGAATTAACGAACACAAATATCTATCCACCCATCCATCCATCTATCTATCTATCTATCGCCGCTTTAATTAGAATTCGCGCATCATGAATATGTACATATATACGGGACGGTGCAAATTAACGTTCATAATATATATACATGTATATATATAGTTTCTACGTACGTACTGGCTAATTATGTGTATATATTTGCTTCATATATATATATATATAATGGATCTTCGTCAGACGGAGGTGCGGCGGAGGACGTGCTGTTCATCCACGTGTTCATATCGTCGTCGGCGTTCTGGACGGAGACGGTGTTTCCGAACTTGAGCGAGGAGGCGAAGGCGCGGTACCGGCTGTTCGCGGTGGACCTGCTGGGGTTCGGCCGGAGCCCGAAGCCGGGGGATTCGCTCTACACCCTGAGGGAGCACGTGGAGATGATCGAGCGATCGGTGTTGGAGCCGTACAAGGTCCGGTCCTTCCACATTGTTGCCCACTCCCTCGGATCCATCCTCGCCCTCGCCCTCGCCGTCAAGTACCCCGGCGCCGTCAAGTCCCTCACCCTCCTTGCACCGGTGAGGAAATCTCATTAATTAGCTACGTTAATTAAGCACCCAAACCATATATATATACTGCTAGCCATTTCGAAGTTTTTCCGAGTTTTATTCTTTTAATCCGAGTTTTCTTTTCTTTGGTTAAATTTCAAACAGTTAAAATTAAGTAAAGAAGTGCTGCTGCTGCTGCAAAAAATAAAAATAAAAATTGTTGAATATAAATGTATTTCGTATTATTTAACATGGTATCAGTGTTACTGCTGTTGTGCTGGTCTATACTGATGATCGATGATATATATATATACGGGTGTGGCAGCCGTATTTTCCGGTGCCCAAGGGGGAGAAGGGGACGCAGTACGTGCTGCGGCGGGTGGCGCCGCGGCGGGTGTGGCCGATGATAGCGTTCGGGGCGTCGATCGGGTGCTGGTACGAGCACCTCGGCCGGACGGTGGCCCTGGTGCTGTGCAAGAATCACCGGCTGTGGGAGCTCGCATTCAGACTCCTCACCTTCAACAGGTTTGAGCTACGTACCTCTTGCTTAATTTTGCTGCTGCTGCTGCTGCAGCTGCTGCTGTGAGTTATTGTGTTAGCCTGTTTAATTTGTTGCTGTTCTTGCGTTATTTAATTGCTTTTGCTCCCCAGTTATGGCTTTGCATTCATTCCGCTACTGATCCTCTCTTTAACTCCCGTTTGACTACGACGTGAAGTGAGCCTTTTTTACACACAAATCCTCGTGAAATTTCCTAACTGCGCGCAACCCCTTGCAAGAATTAATATAGACGACCAAATGTTTGGATTTGTTTAAGCCCCGACTATGTGCAAATATTTATAAAATGAGCTAATTGCACATAAACCACTGTGAAATTTTGATTTCCTTTTAAAAATAGTATTTTGATATTCAATTGGGTTTAAAAACACATCCAAGCTGTGTTTCCTAACCTAAGCTAATATTTATCAAGAGTGCATGTAGTGCAATTTCTATATTTTTTGTTCGAGGGTTTAATTAGGTGAAAATTCAGAATGTAGAGGATACATATACGAATACATTATGTTATGGGCCATAAGTTCGTAATTAGCATCATGTTCCGCTTAATTAGACAGAACCCCACTAACAAAATAAGCCCTTTTTCCGTATTATTACCAGTTTTTTATTTTTTAAAAATAGATTTTTTATATGAAGTAGTGTAAGAGAGAATGATGGATTATTTAGAATACTTTTTTTTTTTTTTTTTGAGAGAGATAGGTAGCACGCTACCCGCTTCGTTTATTTCGTTAAGATATAAACTTTAAATGTGAATCAACTTGATTCGAACTCGGGTCTCGGTACCAAAGCCCTTTTGCCACTTGATCTAGGGACGGTTGGTTATTATTTAGAATACTTTTTTTTTTTTTTTTTGAGAGTATTATTTAGAATACTTGATCCAAAATATTTGTTGGATAATAAATAAATAAATAATAGAAAGCAAAACTTTTTCTTCCAAAAATTTTTCTTAAAATTTTTTTATCTATGAACTGAGATATAAAAAAAAAAAAAAAAAAAAAAAAACAAGAATGACTGCCAACGAGATCTAAACTTAAATGTCTAAAATCACTCATCCATTGTTCTTAAAAAATGAAAAGTTTGGCCTCCTGGGGTTCAATTTATTTATTTTTTTAAATATAAGTATTATATAATTTAATGTGTTTGAAGAAAGATTTTTTTTTTTTTTTTGTTATACTTGGCTAGCTTACAATATATCCGGTTAAGTGGTGGATAATAACTTATTTAAAAAAAATTTAAAAGCAAAAAAAAAAAATTTAAATTTTATTTTTTATTGTGAAGTAAACATTCTGAATGAAATAATCATAAATAATTTAATTGCCCTCTCCAATATCTTTTGATGAACAAAATTTTATTTACAAATTTAAAAACAAACATTATGTGGAAATTAAGAGGCTGAAATTACATGGATGACAAAAGAGATTTCTAATTACTATGAAATAATATAATTAACCAACGTCCGAGATTTCTCCTTTTTTTCTTTTTTTTTTTTGCAGTTTTAGATAGATTTAATATTTTCTTTTTTAAATCCAAAATGTTATAGCCTTCGCTTCTGACCCAATTTGTAAACAACCAAAAGAAGAATTATCCTACAAACCAGAGACTTTAGCCCTAATTTGTAAATGCCTAAATTGGAAATTGAACTTCAAATCTCTTACTTAGCACTTCAATTAACAATTACTAGACTGGTCTAAAAGTTTTCGCCTCTAATTTTTAATTTGATGGCGCATTTTTTATCTGAACCAAACTCTTTTCTGAGCTATGAACCATTTTGAGTCAGCTATCCGATCTTTCAAAATTTTAATTTTATTGTCAAATCTTTTAATTTATTTGATTTGAGCCCGTCAAGTCAACAATACTTTTAACTTTGAAATTTAAGCTAATTACTAACTTTAATAAATTTATAGTTACGAGAATTACATAAATAATATTAACTAAATATGTAAAAATAAACAATACATTCATATTTTAAATTTAAAGTGATATTGACCGGCTCAGATCAAAAAATTTGAAAGATAGGATGATGGAATCAAAATTTTAAAAAGTTGGATAGTTGACTCAAGATAGTTCATAGTTTGAAATAAGTTGTGGACATTTTTATTCTTTATGTTTTTTTATTGTAGAAACTAAAGCAAATTAAATTAAGCAATATGCATAGCCATTTGGGCATTTATTGGATTTGGATACTAGTAGTAGTTCATCTCTGGGACCAGTAGTCAATCTATATGTACTTAGACCCCACACTACTGAGTTCCCCTGGGACTATACATAGGTCTACTCGGTCACACCCACCCACGACCAAATCCCTTTTCATTTATTTATATGTCTCCTTTTCCAATTTTTTTATCTAATTAATGTGTCAAGCAACCTACACATGCTTTTGCTTGAAACAAATAAAAAAGAACATTGTAGGAGAGCGTTTGGGTCAACCAATTCATTAACTCGTTCAAAGTGTAGTGCACCATAACTTTGCCAACTATATAATAAAAGTCTTAGGGCACAGCTTGGGTGGTGAACCACCAAAAGCTACAAAATTTTCCACAAATAGAAGCGAGGTAGCTCACCATACTGAGGCCAAATTAGGAGATTAACTTGTTTGAAACCAACATGTGATAAATATGAATGCAAAGTTTAATTAGGAAGTGTTTGCTTAGAGTAGAAATATTAGTGAGAATATTCTTAAAATTTCTTTCTATGTATATAATTGGGCAAATCGTCATCTGTATATTAGACCATCTAAATAAAGAGGAAATGCTAGAGTGAGTACGTAGGGGTCGTTGAAAAAATAACAAAATTTATGGGTAGTTTATTTGATGTTCTAAAACTTGGGCACGTCTTTGGCCTCTCGCACAAGCCAGAGATTAGCTACAGAATAATTTTCAAGTATATATTCTGGAGCCCTATTTTTTAAGGGGCGATTCATTTTAGAATTACTTTAACTCTAGCACATTAAGCTTTTCTAATGTTTTGAATCTAACAATTTATACTCCTGGCAGTGTTTGGATTGGGGATAGCAAGGGGGATATCCTGCTATCCCCAATCTTATCCCCAAACAACTTTTTTTTTTTTTGGGAACTGTCATTCCCCAATTCAAACACTATCCTCTTATCCCCAAATGCCTCACTATCCTCTTATCCCCAAGGGGTAGTTTAGTAATTTTCACATTTCACCACCTCACTATCCTCTTATCCCCAAATACCATCCAAACACTTTTTTCCTTATATCCCTTTATCCCTATCATTATCCCTATTTTCATCCAAACACAAAATTACTCTTATCCTCATACTTCTGTATAGTTCTTATTTATCCCCGAACCAAACGCTACCCTAGGCTTTGTTTGGTTAGGGGATAGCCAAACGTTAATTTTTTACTCGAGAATAGTAGTTCTCGGTTATCTCCACCAACACCCCTATTTTTTATATAAAACTATCTAATATTTTTTTTATCCCCGGGAACAACCAAATTTTCATCCAAACGTTATTTTTCTTATCCCCATATTTGTACCTATCTCTGTAATAGCTAGTTCTTGCTTACACCCGAACCAAACGGTACCTTATGAATTGAAACCAGAAAGAACTCTCCGCGTGCCACGGGCAAGTGGGGCCATCTAAAAAAGTGTCGGGGTTCACTATCCATCTTGCACACGGTCCACAAGGTGGCCTTCACCTGGTGGACCACTGGCTGAGAGAGAGAGAGAGAGAGCAGTAGACCCCTCTCTTTCTCTCTCTCTTTGATTATATATATATTTAAATAATTTTATTTTATTTTTTATATATAGTTTTTAAGCTACTTTTGCATGTTATCGCCCCTAACCAAACATTTACGTACGTAGATAGTTTCGGTTAAATTTGCAAGCATTACTAGATGCAGTGGCAAATATGAATGTGTTTGGAAAATTTATGACAGAATTAGAACGTACTTAATGGACGGGTTCTTCTGCCACACTCACAACGCTTCCTGGCACACGCTGCACAACATAATCTGCGGCAGCGCGGGCAAGATCGACCGGTACCTGGACGTCGTGAGGGATCAGCTCAGGTGCGACGTCACGGTGTACCACGGGCGGGGCGACAAGCTCCTGCCGATCCAGTGCAGCTACGCGGTGCGGTCCAAGATCCCGCGCGCCCGCGTCAAGGTCGTCGACGGCACCGACCACCTCACCATCGTCGTCGGCCGCCAGAAGGCCTTCGCCAGAGAGCTCGAGGAGATTTGGAAGAGCGCAAGTCGCTGAGACTGCAGTAAAAAGTGTTTGCACTATAGGATTGTTATCAAGATCAAAATTGGATCTATGAGTTCAAAAAATTTAAAAAGAAAAGAAAATATTCAACAGAAAAAAGAAAAGAATTGGACATGGCTGTAAAGTGAAAAAAGAAACAAAAGGACCTGAGAAAAATGTGAAGGTTGGGCAATTTTCATTCAACTTTTTTTTTTTTCTCTTTATTCTTCTTTATCATCAATTTAATTATATATAAATTTGAGTTTTTTTCTTCTTTTTTCTTCTGGGTATTGTTATGGTCCTGTGTATATATGGTTATGTTTTGTTAAAGCTTCAAATAATAACTCTGTTGTTAAGAAAAATTTACATATTGTACTGGATAATTTGATGGTCTGTATAACAATCATATATTCTAAATTTTCCTAAACTATTTTCCCCTTTAGAGTCAAGAGATTATTAATTTCTGAATCGTTTCTTAATTACTGCATCACTTTTTTTAAATGATAGAGAATTAGAAACATAAAGGGTACTCTTGTAGCTATTATCGCAGCAAAGTATCAAATTAAAGTTTCTATATTTTTACTTTAGAATATTTTTTCTGATTCCTACTGCATTAGAAATACCAAGCATTTTAGTTTGCAAACATTCAATTAAAAGTACTTTGGGTGACACATGCATATATGCTGTGACCAACATTATTTATGAACTTCAAAATGAGGAGATAATCAACTATTTAAGAAAAAAGAAAAGGAATTGTGCAGAGACATTTTATGCCTATCAGGGTTTGCTTATTGTGTGCCAATCTGGAGTGTCAGCATGCATATAATAGGTGTCACGCTAACATATTATTTATATACACATACTTTTGTTTATATAGTTATATTCCATATATATTTCAATGTCAGAAATAATTATAGTGGTGCCATTAATAGAAGAATTACAGTTCATATGAACTCCGCGCGTACGCAGAGCATTAATAAACGATCTTTTATATATATATATATATATATATATATATATATATATATATATATATATATATATATAGTATAGGGCTACTCATAATAGTATAGTAGTCATGGGCTATATGGGTCCGGCTACTATACTATTATGAGTACGATCGCCTTCGTACTCATGTCGTTTTTCGATGATAGAACTTGCGAATCGACGATCCACACCATTAAACGTTATTTAGAGTATTTAAAACATCTAGAAATCAAATTTTATAATTTTTTGACATCATTTACCTTGCGATCAAGAGGTCACAAAATTGACAATTTTTAACGCCGGTATGGGATACTTGTAAGTTTGACGGTATAAAAATATCGAAATTTGTTGAATTTTTGATAGAAAATTATATTCACTATCTAGATAAAGGTCAATAACTCCAATCTTGAATTGAAGGATCTGATCATCCTTTTTTAGGACGCCGTTCGATTTTGACCGTTCATTTATGCCCGCTTGATAGACTTTTTTATGATTTCGAAAATTTACGAAATTTATTTTCTAAAAGTTTCAAATACTCTAGATCATATTTAACAGAGTAAATCGTCGATTCGAAAGCTCCATCATCGAAAACACCTTATGAGTAGTAGGGCTCCAATACTCAGAATAGTACTATAGTAGCCATTGCCTATATATATATATATATATATATATAAAATTAGGTCAACATGCATTTAATAGGTGTCACGCTAACATATTATTTATATACACATACTTTTGTTTATATAGTTATATTCATATATATTTCAATGTCAAACGTATAGTGGTGCCATTAATAGAAGAATTACAGTTATATGAACTCCGCGTACGCAGAACATTTAATAAACGATCATATATATATATATATATATATATATATATATATATATATATATATATATATATATATATATATATATATATATATATATATATTTGCAAGTTGCTTCAGTAATGTGCCAGTTTGCAACTGCACATATATTTTTTTTTTTGAGAGAGATAGGTAGCACGCTACCTGCTTCATTCATTAGGATAAGTGAACTAAGCATACAGACTGGAAGCAGCTAAGGCCTCCTAGAAACCGTAACAAAAGCAGAACAAATATAAAATCAAAAAACGAAAAACAACCAGAAGCTAAAGAAAGAGAGAAAGATAGTTAGGTAAAAAAAGGAAGAAAGAAGAAAGATAGATAGGTAGGTCAACATTATGGGGCAGCGGGGGCCGGGGGATAGCCAAGAGCCGTCAAAGCACAGAATTCCAGTTGCTGATCAGAGATTTTAGTCGTTCGAGAGACCCAGAGGCATTTGGCATCTTTTCGTTGAAAATAGCGTTGTTTCTATCCGTCCAGGTTACCCACCAAGTCGCCGCCAGTAGGGTTAGACGCTGTTTCCTCAATGAGTTGCCTCGCGTTCCTACACCTCTACGATACGTCCCCTGTGCTAATGAGGCTTGCATCCAAACCTCCCATGTTGAGGAGGAGGTACCGAAAGTAGACACAATCGTTGAACAGGTGATCGCAGCTTTCCGTGTGAACTGCACAGAAGCTGCAATTCTGATCCACGTGTATACCTCGGGAGAGTAGTCTGTCCGCAGTCAGTAGTCTCTTACGAAGGAGTAACCAGGTGAAGACTTTGATTTTGATAGGGATTTTCAGTTTCCAGATGTGCTGGTTTGTCGGGACACGGATTCCAGCGTCCGTAATAAACTGGTACAGGGATTTCACCGTGAATAGTTGGTTGGAGGTCCATCGCCATTTGATCGAATCCAGACAGTTGCTTGGGCGGAGGTCGCGGAGCATGTCCTTAATCATCGATAGTTGCATACGCCTTCCAGTAGGTGGAACGGTCGTGGAGCTACGGCAGATGAAGCGCCATCTCCAGCCGCTCTGATTCCAGCATTGGGAGATCCATGCCTCCTTATTTCTGGCAGTCAAGAAGATGTTCGGGAATAGGATGCTTAGGGGGGTCTCTCCAATCCAGATGTCGGACCACAACCTGATATTTCTTCCATCTCCGAGCTCGTAGGTTACTCCGCAGGAGAACACTTCTCGACAATAGAGCACGCTCTTCCACCACTGCGAGTAGGGAACAAAGCCTTTGCCTTCACGTAGCGGTTTTCGTCTTCCGTAGTAAAGAGCTATAACCAATTTGCACAAAGGAGCTGGGTTGGTAAAGTAGCGCCACCACCATTTAGTTAAGAGAGCGATTCATGGCCTTTAGATCTAAGATTCCAAGGCCTCCGTCTCTTTTACCTTTGCATCGAACTCGATTGACGAGCGCAGCGCCACCCGTGATTTTGGAACACCCCTTCCGGAAGGCTCTTCTGAGTCCCTCTATCCGTTTCAACACCCACTTGGGCGCCTTAAAGATGGAAAAATAGAATAGTGGCAGGTTGGTGAGCACCGAGTTAACGAGCGTGAGTCTTCCCCTTATCGAGAGGAGTTTGGCTTTCCATCCTTCTATTCTATCCTCGACGCGATTGATAACAACGGCCCAGTCTTCCTTGCGAAGTTGCTTGTTGTGAAGCGGTAGGCCCAGATAGCGCAGCGGTAACCGACCGACTTTGCAATGCAAAATGTTTGCGAGTCTCGCCGCCCTCCGAGGGTCGGGCCCCAAGTAGTGTAGTTCCGATTTCTCCTTGTTGATGCGGAGACCGGCGGCCCATTCAAAAATGTTCCAGAGGAACAGCAGGCTATGCATATAACGTTTCCTCGGTTCACAGAAAAATATGGTATCGTCAGCGTATTGTAGGAGCACCGTTTGGCAGTCATTAGAAGGACCGATGCCTTTTAGCTGCATATTTCTCCTCGGCGTTTGAGAGTGCTGGCCGGCCACCAAGAATAAGTACGGTGAAAGTGGATCCCCCCGCCGAAGCCCTTTCCTAGGTTTCACCCATTTGGTCGGGACGTCATTCACTAAGATTGCTACTTTGGCAATGATTGCTACATATATTAATGAGTGGTTTTAGATTTTACATATTCTTTAGTTGTGTCCTTTGAGAATGTACAAATTAAACCGAGCACACATAAATGTTGTATTGTTAAGTTTGGTCTCTGCTTTGGGCGTACGTCGTGAACATAGTTTGGGTAAGCTCAGCCATGTTATTATGATCATCATTTTGAAAATACTGGCCTCCAGTTTTATATGATTTAATTTACTATGAACTCAGCTTATCTGCTTTATTTATATGTTCTTTCGTAGCTAATATTTTAGACCATGCTCTTTTGACTATGTTAGAACGTAGTTTTTTTTATCGTGATTCTCTTTCTAAAAAGCTTGTCGCGCTAACTAAAATCTTAAAAAAGGAAACAAAAAAGAAGAACCCTAAAATATTTGGATGGGGCTAGATTTTCGCAATTTTCCTATTTAACGGCTGTAATCTAGAGCTGTACATGCTTCCATGGGAATCGGCCCAATCTCTTTCTCTAATGGGCCATTGGCACAAATATCATATATATATATATATATATATATATATATATATATATATATATATATATATATATATATATATATAGGGTAGGGCTACTATACTATTATGAGTAGTACACGTACTCATAAGTTGTTTTCGATGATAGAACTTCCGAATCGACGATCCACACCATTAAATATGATCTAGAGTATTTAAAACTTCTAGAAAATAAATTTCGTAATTTTTCAAAATCATAATAAAGTCCATCAAATGGGTCATAAAATGACAATTTTTAACGACGTCCTAAAAATAGATGATCCTTCAATTTAAGATCGGAGTTATTCATCTTTATCTGGTAGTGAATAGAATTTTCTATCAAAAATTCAACATATTTCAATTCTTTTACACCGTTAAACTACCAAGTATCCCATGCTTTAAAAATTGTCAATTTTGTGAGCTTTTGATCGTAAGGTAAATGATTTCGAAAATTCGAAATTTATTTTCTACACGTTTCAAATATTCTGGATCATATTTAACAAAGTGGATCGTCGATTCGGAAGCTCCATCATCGAAAACAACTTATGAGTAGTATGACTCCAATACTCATAATAGTATAGTAGCCATTGCCTATATATATATATATATATATATATATATATATATATATATATATATATATATATATATATATATATATATATATATATATATATATATATAGAAATAAAATTTTATAATTTTTCGACATCATTTACCTTACGATCAAGAGGTCACAAATTTGACAATTTTTAACGACTGGTATGGAATACTTGCTAGTTTAATGGTGTAAAAGAATCGAAATTTGTTGAATTTTTGATAGAAAATTCTATTCACTATATAGATAAAGATCAATAACTCCGATCTTGAATTGAAGGATCCGATCATCCTTTTAGGGCGTCGACGATCTGTTCATTTTATGACAACTTGATGGATTTTATTGTGATTTCAAAATTTACGAAATTTATTTTTTACAAATTTCAAATATTCTAGATATGGAAGATCTAGACTCTGCATCATCGAAACAACTTATGAGTAGTAGGGTTCCACTACTCTAATACTTTGTTGTATTAGTTGTGGATTTTGGAATTGCTTTACTTCCATGTGTTGATCGTTGTGCGAAAACGGAGGAAACTTTATCCGTAAATAATGGCCCATTAGAAAAATAATAAAATACATATATATAGTATGTACGTACGTATACAGGCCCAAATGGAAAACGAAGGCACTGTGAGCGACTTCGACATTTCCGTGTACTCTTTGCTAAATTCGAATTTATCTTGCAATATGATGGTTTTATTTTATTCCTTATTTTTGACCTATCCAAAACTGATGATGATGATTTTAACCTAACTTTGCTGGAGTTTTCCCCAAATTGCATCATCTCGTAGTCAAGCCCAAAAAGAGGTCTTTTTTTATACAATCTTTTACAGCGCCCGCGCAACTGATTCTGAGTCATTATTTGAGTCTTTTCTCTCTACTTTTTCTTTTTAAAGGCAACATCATTGTTTACACTGGGTTGGTTGCTTTAAGAGCCCCATTCGCCCTTTATTTATTGGATCATGCCACGTGGGATAAAGATGTTAAGATAATTTTTGACTCTTTTTTAGTGGATTAATTTTCTGTGATCGTTTCTAGAACAAGTGGCAAAAAATTTAGTGGTTAATTCACATTTCCAGTTAAATTTATTTCTAAATAAAATAAATAAAGCGGATAGTGAATCCGATAATATCAGGTTTAGACTTAAATTCCTTTCGTTCTAAACTGTCATGAATCCGATTTCTTTTGTGAAATAATGTAAAATAAATATTTTGTCTTCAAAATTTTAAACCGTCAGAGAGAACGATATATGTAATATATTTAAATAAATTCTAAACTGCTTTCGCTAAACTGATCTTTTTAATAATAAAATATTTTCTTTTTAAGATTAAAATTTGTGCTTCTAGAAGAATGAAAAGTTAGGTTTTTAGGTTGAACAGCATTACATACCATTTTAAATCTTTTATTCAGTATATCTGATTTGGATTTTATGCAGTACATCTGATTTGGATTCAGTTAGGTTGAAAATTTCAGTTCAATTTTAAGTAGGTGGAAATTTCCGTTCAATTTTAAGTAGTTACCATTTATTAAGAACCTCTGAGCCCAACTAATTTCTTTTTTTTTCGCTAATCTTGATTCACATGTAAATAAATACACCTTCCCACAGTTACCCACGCCCTACCGCGAACCTCCCCCAACACCACCACTAGTTTCAATAATCTCATAGTTTGGAGATCAGAAACGATACAATCTTCCGGAACACCCGGCCAAACCCAGAGACGGGGGCCATTAGCCTCAAGTTGCTCTTGAAGGACGGGAACACTCTAAGAGAGCCGTAGTGTAGTTTTTTTTTTTTTTTTTTTTTTTTTTTCCGTCTTTCGGGGCCTGGATGCCTCACTCTCGTTGCTAAATTCACCATTTCTATGAATAAAGCGGGTAGCGTGCTACCTTTCTCTCAAAAAAAATAATCCCATAGTTTGGGAGGAGGAAAAAAATCTAAAATAGTAAACAAATATATCTTTTGCTACTATTTGGCATTATTAACTCATCAACAATCAACAATCAACAATATTCATGTATTGTCACACATCTCAAAGTAGGGATATCAATGGGTATAAATACCAAAATTTTATCCGAATCCGAATCCAAATGAAACGGATATATCCGATGCTAAATGGATATGGATTCGATTATGAATATTCCACTAAGGAATCGGCCCAATCTCTTTCTCTAATGGGCCATTTGGCACAAATATCATATATATATATATATATATATATATATATATATATATATATATATATAAAGAAATAGCCTAGAATACTTTTCAAAAGACTACTGTACGGTGCTTTCGAGTTTTTAACCATCGATTTTTAAATATAATGTTTGAGATTTACGGTAAAGTGTTGACGGATATATGGTGGTAGCAACAGCAGTGATCCAAAGTGCTATTAGTAGCTAAAAGTAGATCCAAGCCAAGAACTCAAGACTAACCCCATTGCCTCCAAAAGTATTCTAATTTCCACTCTATATATATATATATATATATATAGAACTAGGTTACTATGCTATTAATAAGACCAAGTCATCGGTGCTACCAAGTTTTTGGCCGCTGATCGAGAGATGCTACAGGATTTAATGTGTCTCTGCGTCGCTTGGTCAAGCGAATAGTATGATCTAACTATGAAAATCATCAAATACTGACTAACTACTTAAAAACTCTAACATCTTATATCTCCTTTTAAGTATTTGATAAAGATAAGCAATGACTTATATATATATATATATATATATATATATATATATATATATATATATATATATATATATATATATATATATATATATATATTTGATGTTATATTTGAATTTATATTTTAAAATTTTAAATTTAATATAATATATTTTTAAATATTTAAAAAAGAAATAATTGTTACGGATTCAAATTTTCGAGTTAGAGTTAGGGTTTCGAATTTTTGATCGGGTTCGGATTTGGATATAGATTTTTAAAATCCGTTAGATTTGGATTCGGGTTTGGATCTCGGGTTTGGATTTGAATTTTTGAAAATCCGTCCTAAATCCGACAATTGACATCTCTATCACAAAGCGTGATGTGTCGGCATTTCACACACGTCCTATAATCGATTGGATTATATTTCTCGTCCTCAAATTATAATGCAGCACCTGATACCTTAGCTGTTAAACTAGCATGCGCAAATTAATCACGACAATTTACAAAAATTCAAGTTAAAAGTTTTTAAAAAATTTTAAAATTTATGACTAAAATATCGTGCCTATAACGCAATAAAAATGTATTAGTCAATCAAGTATTATTTAAATAATAATAGGAAAGTCCAACAACACAACCGAAAAGGTCCCTGTCGTCGTCAAACGAGACGAAGGGTGCTGTATTCCTGTCAATAGCAACGTTAGCAATAACAATCGCAATTGCAATAGCAAAAAGCTATCACCAGATAAACTCGGTCCACATGTTTCGCTCCCCACAGCCGCCCCCGCTCCACCCGTCCTTGACCATTCCTTCATTTATTATTCCTCCTCGCCCCCGCGCAATATGCCACCGGCGAAATTGACATGGATTATTCCTCCCCACCTGCGGCCCCCCGCAAAGACGACGAGTCGGCGGAGCTCGGCCTCCGCAAAGACGCCCGCGGGGACCGCGTGCGGATTAATCCCAGTACTGCAGACATAGCTGCAGAGTCCGATGCCGAGGGGGGAATAAGGGCGGCGAAGGCGAGGGCGGTGTGGGTCACGGTCGGCGCGTGCCTGCTCCTGCTCCTGCTCAGCCTCGGCGGCGCCGCGCTGCTCGTGTGGTGGGCCCTAGCGTTCCACCGCTCCAACCAGCAGTTGTGGATGGTGCCGGTCAGCCTCGTGCTGCTCGGCACGCCCGTCATCACTTGGCTCTCCGTCTTCACGTCCGCCACCTGCCGTCCGTTCGAGCCCACGCGGAGCGTCACGGCTCAGCCCGATGTAGAGCCCGGGAGAGATGATTGAAATTCATCAACCAAAGGTTGGATTGTTTTTTTTTTTTTTTTTTTTTTTGACTATATATAAATATATATATATGTTGGAATTTATTTATTGAATAAACTCTGAAATGAATCAATACTTATATACTTAGCCAAGATTTGCAGCAAAGTTTCTATGTGATTTGTATGTATCGATCGGAAAAATATATATATAGTTACATATATACAGTAATATATTTTTCTTTTCCGAGTGTATATATAGAGAATCTTGTGCGAAGAGGTGAATCCGTTTAATTTTTCTAAAGGTGTGTTTGGTTGAATGTAAAAGTGCTAGGAAAACAAATTTTCTGCTGAAAATTTTTTTTCCTATGTTTGATTATCTGTAAAATTTTTTTTTGGAAAACTACTTTTACAGATTCTTTAGAAAAAGGATCTTTTCGTTTTCCGCTCTCCGGCCGCGGAAAACGAAAACTCTGAAGCGCCAACAAAACGCGGCTCACTGCTTTGAGCATGCGCGGTCCACGAGGATCCTAGCCTCGTGGACCACGTGAGAAAGAGAGTCCACGGGTAACCTCGTGGACCCGTGGACTCTCTCGCCCTCTTTTATATATAATTTTATTATTTAAATATATTTTTGTATAATATTTTATATTATATATATATATATATATATTATTTATAAATACATAATAATTTATTTTATAGTATTAAATATATATTATTAAATATTATATTACATACTTAATTAATGTATAATATATATCAATAATTATTATATATAGATAATATTTATAATATATACAGTAAGAAAAAAAAATATAATACTTTTTTATTTATAATTTTTTTCTTTCAACCAAACAACAATAAAAAAAAACTAATTATATATTTTTATTTATAAAAATTATATATTTTTATATAGTATTATATACAGACTAATGCATATATTATATTAAATACTTATCAATTTATTATATTATATAATTTTAATATATTTAATTTATAAATATAAATTATAATAATAATATATATAGCCTAATAATTAATATATATATAATACATAATAATAATAATAATAATAAAATATACTTTTGTTTCGGATTCAAATTTTCGAGTTCGGGTTCGGATTTGAATTTTTGATCGGGTTAGGATTTGGATATAGATTTTAAAATTCGTTAGGTTCGGATTCGGGTTAGGATCTCGGGTTTGGATTCAATTTTTAAAAATCCGTCACAAATCCGACAATTGACATCTCTATCACAAAGCGTGATGTGTCGGCATTTCAGACTCCTATTTCAGTGTTTGTCATTTTCCACGTGATCGTGAATATAAATATTATGCTTCGGGCGTAGATTTAGTCGGAAAACAAAGCAAGTGGATGTAGAATATTTTGGCGTGCCATTTATGAAAAAAAGAAGAAATTAAGGTGATGTTAATAACAAATTTAAAAGTATGTTAATAGAATATTATTAAATTTGATTTTAATATTATTTTTAAGTTAGATTTTTTTAAAAAAATTAATTTGTGCAGAATGAAAATGGACGGCCCCGATTAATATAAATGCGAAATTATGAATGAAATATAAAGATATATAGAACCATGACATTTTATATATATAAATTAAGATGTATACGAAATATTTATTTAAAGATATTTCTAATCAATACAGTTTTGCCCTTTGGATACAAAGCGTGAGAACGTATATTAATTTATCCTCAAATATAAGTTTGAGATGAACAAGGCGAGGGCGGTGTGGGTCACGGTCGGCGCGTGCCTGCTCCTGCTCCTGCTCAGCCTCGGCGGCGCCGCGCTGCTCGTGTGGTGGGCCCTAGCGTTCCACCGCTCCAACCAGCAGTTGTGGATGAAACCAACACACGTTAAAAATAATCAACCTAGCTCTAACCTCAGCAGCAAAAACATCAAAAGTTCGGAAAAAAAAAAAAATAAAGGAAGGAACGAGGTATATATATATATATATATATATATATATATATATATATATATATATATATATATATATATATATATATATATATATATATATATATATATATATATATATATATATATATATATATATATATATATAATTAATCACCTCTAATTGGTGAGAACTAATCCATGCGTGACATAGCCAAAGAAGATTAATTAATATATCAGAAACAAACAAATAGGCCCTTGCTATTCCTTAAATTCTAAATAATATATCCATTTGTCCACGAAAAAATAAGGTGTATCTAATTTTGTTTAGGCTCAGAGCACATGTAATGTAAAGAAATTACTAGAGTAGATGATGGGGACAACATTGACTTTTTATAGTGAAAAGCTATATATTTCGACGACTAATTTTGCAATGCCAATATTTCTTAGCAATAATGCACGACTCGTTTTGATCTGACCACATATAGAACGATATGATTGGTCCAATAATGAGGATTACCTATCAACGAATTAATTGACACCACCACATTATACGCTCAATAGAATCACGACTCAGATTAATTGGATATGAGTACAGTTTGAGAATGATTGGATTTTCTCTTTCAATCTCTTGTTTATTCACACTGAGAACTACAAATTTTTGGCATTTTGATTCATGTTTCTAATGCACGTGTTGTTGTCGCGGACCGTTTGAATTGTTCCTCACTTTGGAGAGGGAGAAAATATATATTATTAAATATTATGGTGGCCTACATACTTGAATTACGGATGCATATTGTGGGCCCCACGAATACACATTTTCTAATCGAGATAAGTATTATTTTTATGAATCGAACCAATCAATTATTTTGATCTTTCAGTTTCTTTAAATACAATGAATGACTAATTTTATATTTTTATTTATAAAAATTATATATTTTTATATATATATATATATATATATATATATATATATATATATATATATATATATATATATATAGCCTAATTAATATATAATAATAATAATAATAATAATAATAATAATATATATATATTGACACTTATTTTTGTAATCCTTAACATACATAATCAACCAAAGTTTATACTATAACCTCATAATTTTTCTAGTTTTTCTCTCTATCTCTCTCTTCTCCCCTATCTCTTTCATATTTTTCACCCCAAAAATAAATATTCAAAATTTTGAATTTAAAATCATGTTTTTTTATTTAGTTTTTTTTTGCATGTCAATTTTGGTTCCTAAATTTACATATTTTTTGCTTTAGTCCCTAAAAAAAAATTGAAAATTAATCTTAAAATTAAAATTTTCAACTAATTAGTAATTAGAATTTTGAATTATAATTCAAATTCAAATTTTAAATTGAATCTAAATTTTGATTTCAAACTTAAATTTTTAAAATTTTGAATTCAAACTTAAACTTTTTTATTTTGAATTTGATATTTGGATTTTCATTCAAAATTAAAATTTTAATTTAAAAATAATGAGATAAATAATATTAATGCATAATATGAATGAAATATAAAGATATATAGAACCATGACATTTTATATATATAAATTAAGATGTATACGAAATATTTATTTAAAGATATTTCTAATAATACAGTTATATTGTGGATACAAAGCGTGGTACTAATTAATCATTATAATATTCATGGGTTTCAATTGTCATCCGATCTAATCCGATCTTTTGTCACGGGACAAGACACTTACTTTTGTAAACCAATAAGCTTGTAGCCAGATGCTAATACCCGGTAGGTTAAAAAAATGCACAAATTGTGCTTCAAGGCTTCAGTGTTACTCGTGCACAGCATGTTAATAGAATTCGCAACAAATTGGATTACCATATATTAGATAGGTTATCGAGACAATATGTACTAATAAGAGTATTTAAGATGCAATTTTATACATAGTACAGATTTTATCTAAACCAAAGTCGAAACAACCAAAACACATGGCCCTTGCTATTCCTTAAACCTTCTACTTAAGGAGGAAACACAGGTTCCAAATCAATAGAATATAAGAGCTACATATAGAGCCTAGGCAAAGAGGAGCTTTCCCAGCACTGGTAATTATATATTATTAACTTATATTTTGGACCACTAATATATAGTAGAAAACTAATAGTTGATGCTACAACTGGGAGTGTTTATTGTAAGGGTGGTCTCATTTGGGCAAGAAAATGGCCCGGCCGGATTTGGGGCAGTTCCAAGTTCCAACCTAATAACCTTTGATCTCACGTCTCTTTAGTAAATGATGGAGATCGTTTGACTTAATTAAGATATATATATATATATAAGCACCAAGCATTTGGTGCTTGAGAATTTTTTACTGTTCGATCTACAGCTTCGATCATTTTCACCCGTTAGATTATACAATTCAACCAACAACCCACTCAACCCAAGGGGGCCCACATCGTCCTAACCACACATCTATTAATCCAAGGGCTAAAAACTTACAAGCACCAAGTCAATAACGGTAAAAAAATCACAAGCACAAAGGGCTCGTTTATTATCGATAGTATTCTAGAAAAACTATATATATATATATATATATATATATATATATATATATATATATATATATATATATATATATATATAGACTCATCTATTCAATTTTTTTAACCTTTAATAAGTTGCCTCATCATCACATTATGTATTTAATCCAATGGTTAAAATGTTGAAAAGAGTTGATCCAGCTAAAAATCGATAGATGCTCCTATTCTATTAATAGATAATATATATATATATATATATATATATATATATATATATATATATATATTATGAGTATTGAGTCATACTACTCATAAGTTGTTTTCGATGATGAGCTTTCAAATTGACGATTCACTCCGTAAACATGATCTATACCAGTATTTAAAGAGTTTAGAAAATCAAATTTTAAATATTTTCAAAATCATTATTTGCCTAATGATCAAAGGTTTCAAAATTTGTAATTTTAAAATCAAAGACGTTTTCCTAAAAAGGATAAAGATATTCAAATCAATTGAATCGTTAGAAAATCTTTATATTTAAAACATAGATCTATACTCTTGATCTTGATTACAAGACTCCTATCATCATTTTTTAAAGAATATTCATAATTTAACAGATATTTTTAGATATAATAATACAGTTATATTGTATCGCTGGTACTAATCATTATGATTTCATGGTAGTTTAAATAGTTTAGATCTTTTGTCACGGGACAAGACACTTACTGTTCTAAACCAATAAGCTTGTAGCCAGATGCTAATACCGGGTAGGTTGAAAAAATGCACAAATTGTGCTTCAAGGCTTCAGTGTTACTCGTGCACAGCATGTTAATAGAATTCGCAACAAATTGGATTACCATATATTAGATAGGTTATCGAGACAATATGTACTAATAAGAGTATTTAAGATGCAATTTTATACATTGTACAGCCTTTATCTAAACCAAAGTCGAAACAACCAAAACACATGGCACCTCTCCCCTCTACTTAAGGAGGTAACACAGGTTCCAAATCAATAGAATATAAGAGCTACATATAGAGCCTAGGCAAAGAGGAGCTTTCCCCAGCACTGGTAATTATATATTATTAACTTATATTTTGGACCACTAATATATAGTAGAAAACTAATAGTTGATGCTACAACTGGGAGTGTTTATTGTAAGGGTGGTCTCATTTGGGCAAGGAAAACCCTGGCCCGGCCGGATTTGGGGCAGTTCCAAGTTCCAACCTAATAACCTTTGATCTCACGTCTCTTTAGTAAATGATGGAGATCGTTTGACTTAATTAAGATATATATATATATATATATATATATATATATATATATATATATATAAAATTGAGCTACTATGCTTTTAAAAGTACTAAGTCATTGGTACTTGTAAGTTTTTAGCCTTTGGATTAATAAATGTGCGGTTAGGATGATGTGGGCCTCCTTGGGTTAAGTGGGTGGTTGATTGAATAGATCTAACATGTGAAAATGATTAAAGATGAGATCTAACGGTAAAAAGAATGATAAGAATCCTTCAATTCAAGATATATATATATATATATATTTTTTATCAAAAATTCATATAAATTCCGATCCTAAGTTGATTTTATTAAGTATATATATATATATCATATCTCTCTCTCTCTCTCTCTCTCTCTCTCTCTCTATATATATAAGTATATATAAGTTGGTCCATTTTGTAGTCCACGCATGGACTGGTCCGGATGGACCGGATCAAACTTGGTTGGACTGAGCTCGGCCATGGGTTTTGGGTCCAGCCTGAGTTACCCTTGCGCCTAAACTATCCCATTACATGTAGATCGAGATATACTAATAATTCGCCAAAGTTAAAAAAAAAAAAAAGGTGTTAATTTGGCGTAATTTGAGTTTATTATTTATTTATATTTCTTATTTTAGTTGAGTTTTGGGTATAATTTTTACTTGGTTCAGCCCAACATTATAGACTCATGTCGCACTTAAGGCCCAAAACCATAGAGATTTTTTTTCCCTTTTTTTGTTTATTTTTCTTTTAGATTTTGAGAATAATCCAGCATGAAATAATACATAAAAGATTAGAGATTAAATATATATGTCAAATTATTTCCTTTAAATAGATTTGAGTAAGTGAGATTTAACTGATCATCATTCCTATGTATGTTAAGGGGTGGCATGCATTTTGCTTTGGTGTAAAAATTATATACTCGACTATCCTATATATATATATATATCTATGAAGTTTTATATATATTTTTTGAATTATTATACCTCCTCAGCATTTAAAAAAATAAAAATACTGGATGATTAATGTTGCAGTTTAGATATAGCTGTTTCTCTTTTTTTAAAAAAAAATAAAAAAATAAAGCAGAGATAAAAAGTCACATAAATCGATCGGTAAATTGGAGACGATGGATAAGAAATGAATTGTTCTTGAAGAGGCAGTTTTTTTTTATTTGTTTTTTTAATAATGCCAGTTGATTAAAAGATGGAGGGCAAATTCAGATGTAATTTAGTAAAATCTCCATTTTATTATTAAAAATTAGTTATTTTGGATCCTGGCTAGTTACTTCTAAATAGATATGTTGGTACATAGTGCTTTAATTTCGAATCAAGTTAACAATATCAAACATAGTAGCATATATGCACCTTTATTTCTTATACCACATGTCATGTTTTCTCAGTGTATATACATTTAATAATATTAGACAAGTGAATGATTGAGGTATATTTTATTCGAATGAGTTGTAAAAGGCATGTGATGATCCGATTCTTGGAATTAGATTCAAGATTCATCTTAATTTATACAATTGATTTTAGAACCTGAGCTTCTAATGCTTAGATTAATGCTAATATATATGGTGACTAAAAATACTAGCTAAAAATACAAGTTAATTTTATATTGTAAAAAGTTTATAGAATTTAAGAATGCTTACAATCACTTTCTCCTTTAATACTTTTAAGTTGTTGTTGTAACCGCCACCAGAAAAGAATGTAGTCATATATTTTTCTGGTGGTGATTGCAACCATAACTTTATAATATAAAAGAATGAAAAATTGAAAACGCGTTCAAATTTTTTAAGCAAATAGTAAATAGCAAAAAAAATTGATAGTTGATATTCAAGCTAGCAAGTTTGAGGTCTATCAACTTCATATTTTCAACTAAATTTATTTATTTTAAAAAAAATACAAGAACTATCTTGCAAATATAAATTTATTAAATTTAGTAATTAGGTTAAATTTTAAAATCAGAATAAATTTTATTGGATGAAATAAAATAAAATAAAATTTAAATTTAAGTTTTTAAAAAATTAAATAACTCATTCAAAATTACGTTTTGTAACTTTTATCGAAAGATGTGTCACTTGAGTAGTATCTCTCACATCAATCTGATTTAAACTGGAGGATAGTTAAATACACCCAATAATTCCATATCGGATGGGAATGTGATTGTTATTAGGTTTATAAGAATTTGTAATTAATAATAATAAGTATTTTGATTTTATTTGCCCAACAAATTATTATTGCTAATAGTGCTTACATTTGGTATCACATGCCTAGATACTTAGGCTTGTTTGGAATCTCAGATACAGTTTAATATTAGGAAAAAATTGATTGTAGTAACTATTCGTGTACTACCTCACTTATGACCGGTAATAGATCGAGTATATTTTTTATAAACTTTAGTAACTAGTTTATAGACAAATTATAAATCTCTTATTATAAAAAATTCGGGTTTTATTAGTTGCACGTAGTCTAATAAAATTCGCTTAAAAAAAAAATGCAAATAGTAAACTGCTAGAATTTTTAAAAATAAGTAAAATAAAAAAAAATAAAAAAAAGAGTAGACAGAGCGACTAAGATTTTCACTAGGATGAAAATATATAGAGATCTTTCATCTATAAGTCCTATTTAAATTAATCCCGCAAACTTCAAATTTTTTTATTTACTATCGAGCATTTCACGGGGTCCAGATCTGAGTCAAGTTTCGGATCTAGATTTGAAAGCTCTTCCAGACCCTACCCATTAAAGGGTTAGATTCGGGTCCTGTCCTAGTCGGTTATGAGTATAAAATATTCAGATCATATCTAAAATTTTAATAAGTAATTTTTTTACTCATGTACTATTCATTTTTTATTGAGTCCGATTTGATCCGGATCAGATATGAGGTATTTTAGACAGCTTTCATTACATCATTTATTTTCGGTCAATTATTTTTTTCTTCTTTTAAGAAAGAATATAATAAAAATATTTTTTAAAATTATAATTCAGAAAAAAAAAATTAATTGGTTGGAAACAACATTTGAAATATAATTGTAATTAGGCTAAATTTTTTGGTGAAATGTGCCAATTGACAAGAGGTCACGAAAATAAAATTTTACATTCATCTAAAGGTGTTCTTAAATCGGTCGATTGGATACGTTATAATATATTATTAATATTTGAAAAAATGAGAGGAAAAATAAAAAAATGGACTTCTATCACATCATTTATCTTTAATCGAAACGAATTATTATCCGCGGATAAGATTACGAGATAGAGTAAGCGTTATTAGTTCGTAGAAAATCGTGTGTGATAGACGGTTGCTTACTTTATAAAATGTTGCGGAGGAAATACAAAGTAGCTTAGCGTTGGTGATCATAAGGTTTCATAAGTAATAACTTTCATAAAGTTTTAGTAATATTAATGAAAATAATTATTTTTATTTCGTGTAATAGTTATTACATTTGTATTATATGAAATTTTTTTTTTTTCAGTATCCAGTGTATACATAGGCTTTTGGAATCAGATTGCAGAAAAAAAATGAGAAAAAAAAAAAAATCTATAGGTAACTACCTCACTTAATGAGATGAAAGTATAGATAATTTTTTAGTAAGTTTTATTAATCCCGAGTCCGATAAATTTTTTATAAAATAATCATTTTATAAAGTCTTTATTAGATTGCAATTGTAGTCTAATAAAATTTGCTTAAAAGAAAAATTCAAATATAAGAAATATGTAGTTATATTTAGTAAATAATAATAATAATAATAATAATGATGATGATGTGAAACTACGTTTGGTGAAGTATTAAGGTAAAATGCGGGATTATCAAAGATGATGTCACTCGAAATATACAATTTGGTTTAAAAACTTACTAAAAATAATTTAAATAGATAGGAAAATTGTGGAAAATTTCTAATGCTCGGAGTTGACTAGTTACAAATGATCTTTAATAGAATTTGTTTTTGATTTGACTTGCAAAGACGTATAGGCTACTAAAAGCATATTTATTATTGTCGAGAAATATCTTATACCTCTTAAGATTATAATCTTGTACTACAAATAAATTTTAATTATGGCTTGTACATAATATGTCTAAGGACGTGCTTGTTATTGAGACTCATCTAATGTTATAAAATTAAAATGAAGTTAAGACACAAACATATAATAATATATTTTTTTAATTTTTTATTAGATCATAAAAAATGTAGCGCATGAAATAGAATTATCCTCGATGTCAAGCAGAGTCTAAGCTCTGTATTTAACAACTTAATCTTCTTAATTAGCTTAAGTCAATTTATAAGAATATGAATATAATTAACTTGTTTATTTTTTTCCATGGTTCCACAAAAGATTATTAATTAATGGTGAGTGCATATAATATATGCCATAAGAAGCATAGAGGCATTTTACTAAACTATAAGTGCTAGCCTCACCATTTGAATCGCGAAATAACATGTTAAAAAAGTATGCTGATATATAGTATCTGTCTCTTATCAGTCACTCTCCTAGTAATTAATTAATTAATTAATCAACGGAGAGTGCGTTTCTACCTGTGCACAATATATATATATGTATATATATATATATATATATATATATATATATTGCGATTTTTAATCTTAATAGATGATAGTTTTCTACCTGATTAATTTGATTAATTTTATCCGTTAGATTATACTATTCAACCAACCACCCACTCAACCCTAGGGCCCACATCATCTAACATCTTTTAATCCAAGGAGAAAACTATCTATTAATGTATTCTAGTTCTATATAGATTATTAATAAGACGACGAACTTTGCTATTAAGTTTTCTACCCTTGGATTAATCCCTTTGATTAATTTTATCCGTTAGATTATACTATTCAACCAACCACCCACTCAAGGGGCCCACATCATCCTAGCATCTTTTAAGGATAGAAAACTTACTAGCACCAAGTCATTGGTGCTATTAATAGTATTCCTGCCTAGTTCTATATATAGAGTCTGGCTGGTATGCTATTAATAGCACGACGAACTTGGTGCTATTAAGTTTTCTACCCTTGGATTAATCCCTTTGATTAATTTTATCCGTTAGATTATACTATTCAACCAACCACCCACTCAACCCTAGGGGGCCCACATCATCCTAGCCGCACATCTTTTAATCCAAGGATAGAAAACTTACTAGCACCAAGTCATTGGTGCTATTAATAGTATTCCAGCCTAGTTCTATATATAGAGTCCGGCTGGTATGCTATTAATAGCACGACGAACTTGAGCTAGAATACTCCATAGTAAACGGAGCGTTTTACTATCGAGTTGTTTTCGATGATAGAACTTCCAAATTGACGATCGGCTCTGTTAAATATGATCTAAACCATTTAAACTACCTAAAAATCAAATTTCACGCAATTTCGATATTGTTCTTTTATCCATCTAGTGAACAGAAAATGAATGGTTGAAAATAAATATTCTTTAAAAAATGATGATAGGAGTCTTGTAATCAAGATCAAGAGTATAGATCTTGTTTTAAATAGTTTAAAGAATTTTCTAACAAAAATTCAATTGATTTGGATATTTTTATACCGTTAAACGAGAAAACGTCTCTTATCCACCATTAAAATTACAAATTTTGAAACCCTTTGATCATTAGGCAAATGATGTCGAAAATATTTGAAATTTGATTTCTAAACACTTTAAGTGGTATAGATCATGTTCAACGGAGCCGATCGTCAATTTGGAAGCTCTATAATCGAAAACAACTCGATAGTAAAATGCTCCGTTTACTATCGAGAGTATTCTAGCTCAACTCTCTCTCTCTCTCTCTCTCTCTCTCTCTCTTTCTCTCTCTCTCTCTCTCTCTCTCTCTCTCTATATATATATATATAGAACTAGGCTACTATACTATTAATAGCACAAAGTCGTTGGTGCTACCAAGTTTTTAGCCATTGGATTGAGAGATGTGTGGTTAGGATGATGTGGGCCCCCTAGGGTTAAGTGGACGTGGGTGGTTGAATAGTATGATCTAACGGTGAAAATTATCAAACTGATGGATCTAACTGAGAAAACTTGATAGACCGAGTGCTTCGTGCTAAGATAGATCGGACTCTATATATATATATATATATATATATATATATATATATATATATATATATATATATATATATATATATATATATATATATATATATATATAGACTATTGTATCTTATCAATAAAGCACCAAGCGTTTGGTGCTATTAGATTTTCACTTGGATGAAAAAATGAATGGTTAGGATAATATGGGCCCCTAGGGTTGAGTAAGTTATTGGTTTAATAGTATAATCTAGCGGTGAAAATAGTCAAAGAGTTAAATCTAACTGGAAAACTCGATAAAGACCAAACGTTTGGCTATCGATAGATCCCAAATGTGACTTCTATATATATATATATATTGCAGCCGGACTCTATATATATATACATGTGCTATTGGAATGCACATGTATAGTTTTGGTTGGTTCGTTTGTTTTCTTTTTTTCAATAAAATTATAAAATCAAATCGGCTTTTTTCTTAAAAAAAAAAAAACCTAAGTTGAAAAGCTATTAAAATGTTAAGTTAATTCCATTCAACACGTTGTTTTAGGTTGGAATGTGTGACGTGAAAGTCATTAATTAACATGTAGATTTCATTAATTTATATTTTGCACCGTGTCAATTTTATTTGCACAGTTAAAAATTCTAAAGTAATAATACTTTATGCCTATCTCTCAATAATAATAATAATAATAATAATACTTTGGGCCTGCACTGCACGCAGAGAAGATCAATTTGTGGGCCCCACACGTTGATCAATAACAACTCAAGTAAAACGCGTTCTATTTGTGTTTTTTTTTTGTTTGTTGTAAAAGTCGATTCAGGAATAATAATTATTATTATTTTGTATTTTTGAGAAATAGATAACACGTTATCTGTTTCGTTTATTTTATTTTAAAATAAATTTAATTTAAAATATAAAATAATTAAAATTTAAATTTAAATTTCGATATCAACCACGAATCTTTTTCCACTGCTTTAGGATGGTCGTTGATTCCGGAATAATTACTACAACATAAGAAACGAAGAAAGACCACTAACAAGAACCCATTATGTTATTTTGGTAAAGACGCAAGGGCATTTTGGTCCACGCGGCATCGACACGGGAGCGAGAACCCCACAAATTATTAGAGGCGGTGCACCACCCTGGGCCGAATCTCTTCCCCCTCCCCGAACCCCATTTCCCCTCCATTAATTACTCCCTCTCCCTCCTCTCTCTCTCTCTCTCTCTCTCTCTCTCTCTCTCTCTCCACCACCCCCATCACCATCGTCGTCCCCTCCCCACCTCCTCTTTTTACCGTCTTCTTTCTCTTCGTCGTCGTCGTCGTCGTCGTCGTCGAGGTTTCATTGCCATGAGCACGACGGGGTCGCGGACGCGGCTGGGGAGGTACGAGCTCGGGAAGACGCTCGGCGAGGGGAGCTTCGCGAAGGTGAAGTTCGCGCGCAACACGCAAACGGAGGACAGCGTCGCCATCAAGGTGCTCGACAAGAATCATGTCCTCCGCCACAAGATGGTCGAACAGGTTACGATCGCAGAGATTCGATTTCGTTTTGAAAACCCTTGTTTCTGAATGAAAGAATTGGAGTTCTTGATTGGCACTGCGGTGTTTTAGGTCAACTTTGGTGCGTTAAAGAAGAGGGTTCGAAAATGTGGTGTTCTTGTTGTTGTGAGCGGCGGTGCAATGGGAGCTCATAATTGATTGTTTTATCAATTACTATATTGAATTTATTGGTATTCATCTAATAAAATGGATTTGAGAGAAAGAATCTGTTAAATCATTCTTGTTTGGTTTGTCCTTGTCTTTTAGGTTAAAGTGATCCTCGATAAATTGCGTCTCAAATTGGGGTGCATAATTGATATATTAGGCACAGAGTCTTCAATCAGCTTTTGACCGAGTTAGAGATCATTATTGATTATTATTATAATAATTAAGTGACATCAACTTTCACAAAAAAGGGTAGATTACACAGCACACGGCATGCTCCTATATAGAGTATTGGATTGCAGAGAAGATTTTGTTATATTCTTTTGGTTTTGCACTTTTTCTTTGTAATACTTATTTGTTACTCCCACTAATCGACTGCTTTTGTGTTAATGTCATCCAGATTAAAAGGGAAATTTCGACCATGAAACTGATCAAGCACCCTAATGTTGTCCAGCTTTATGAGGTATCCTGAACTTTAACTTTCTAGAGCTTTTTCTATACTGCAATGTTATTAACTTCCATTTAGTTTTTTTTTTTTTTTTGAGAGAAAGGTAGCGTAGCGTGCTTCGTTTATTTCATTTAGGAATAAACTTAGCTGGAAATGTGAATCAACTAGGATTCGAACTTGGGTCTCGGATACCAACCACCAAGCTTTTTTGCCACTTGCGCTAGGGATGGTCGGTAACTTCCATTTAGTTATATGCTGTAATAGCACATGTAGCAGCCCTTGTGGCTTTGAGAGGGTTATTGCTTTCTGTAGTTGTATAGCAAACGTAGTATGTGAATATTTACATATGCAATACTGCTTTTTATTGTATGCCTGTCTCAAGTTGTAGGCATGCAATTACTTCTTTTTTCCTGTGCCGATTTTCATTCTTCAAGCATTGGGGGCGGAAGCTGGCAAAGAAGGTCAAAATGTCAGGGTTCGAGATTATAAAGAATTTAGCTTCTATTTATTATCATAAGAGGTAGAATAAGATTGGGTTGCAAGGTGAAAACATACACAATGGAAAAGCCCACTTTGTGTATCAGATCCTGATGTAGTATCATGACTTAGTTGGCTTGAGAATGAGTTGTACCGGAAAAGTGTTAGCTTGTTCTATCTTTTTAGTGGACTATTAAGTGCTAAGATGCTTACATATTCTATTATTGATGAATCTGATTTACCACATTTCTCATCAATATCCAATTTCCAGGTTATGGCTAGCAAAACAAAGATCTACATTGTCCTTGAATTTGTTGATGGAGGCGAGCTTTTTGACAAGATTGTAAGATTCTTGGACCTGGCTAACATATCTTGAATTATTAGAATATCACTTTTGCTTTATGCTTCATATCAATCCTGTACATCATGTGATAAAGTGTTGTTGTCTTCCATGTGAATATCTATGTATCTGCATGCCAATGGGCATGTGTTTAATTGGTTGATCGCAGTTTGTATTGCTTTATCTTTTGTTTGACACCTAGGTCAACAATGGGAGGCTAAAAGAGGATGAAGCTAGAAGGTACTTCCAGCAACTTATCAATGCTGTTGATTACTGTCATAGTCGGGGAGTATACCATAGAGATCTAAAGGTTTGTTTAAATTTTGTGATCCCTTGTTTTCTAAACTTGTGGATGGAAAACATCATTTGTTCTTCTGTGGCAGCATGGTATTATGCTCCTCAGGTATATATCAAAAGACTTCATAATCTCGGCCTCTTTTTTGCAGCCTGAAAATCTACTTCTTGATTCATGTGGCGTCCTCAAGGTTTCTGACTTTGGCTTGAGCGCATTTGCGCCACAAATAAGGGTAAGTATTCCGTCCACTACAGAGGCTTCTTTAAAAAATAATTTGTTTGATGATTGAAGCTGCTATTACATCAATCCTTGTATGTACTAACTTCATTTGACTTGGATATGTCATGTATCTTGAAACTTGTCACCACAAGCTTAGCCATTTGATTTGCTTTAGACTTTGAAATTTTGTGGCCTCTGTTGACCACAATTTTTGTTTTAGAAATTGTTATTTTTTCGGCCATCTTGGTGTCTTTAACCACAGGGCATCTAAAGACCGGTCCTTTAATTGTGTAGTTATAGCACAGCGGCCTCATGTTAATGTCTTCAGTTTTGGCAGCTCTATTAATTTCTTTGCCTGATTTTATGCTTATGCTTCAATTACTTTGTCCTTTCTTGTAAAGTCTTTGTGCAACGGAATCAGTAATCAGTACATATAAGATAATAGCTGAGTCTTAAAGGACTTATGAGCACAACAATTTTAATAGACATGCTCGTCAATGTTAGGAGGATGGGCTTCTACATACTGCATGCGGAACTCCCAATTATGTTGCACCTGAGGTACATTCGGTTACTTTCAGTTCCTACATTTTCCGCTCTACTTGGCATTTCCATTTTATATACGAAAGCTTTGATGCAAGAATGTAAGTGTCTTCAGGTCCTCAATGACAAAGGCTATGATGGAACAGCTTCTGATGTATGGTCTTGTGGTGTGATTTTATTTGTCCTTATGGCTGGATATTTGCCCTTTGATGAGCCCAACATCATGACTTTGTATAAAAAGGTAAATATCTAATATTAGATACCTGATTTCCCTTAAGAGTAATTATTGTTTCTTTTCAAAAATACTTGCCAATTGATCAACCTACATAATCTGCAGATTTGTAAGGCTAATTTCTCGTGCCCATTGTGGTTTTCTTCTGGTGCAAAGAAATTAATTAAGCGTATTCTAGATCCAAATCCTCGTACGGTGGGTATCAACTCAACTGTATCAGTAAATCTTTTTGTTTTTACATTATGCTTCTCTTTTATCTCTTTGAATCCAATCTTTTTTTGATTTTCATGTCACTTTGTGACTTCGGGCGGATGTTGATATCACTTGACACCTTGTCCTGCCATTGACATGTTTTTTAACATTCTTGTATTTGTTTGCAGCGGATAACTATTCCAGAAATACTGGAGGATGAATGGTTTAAGAGAGGGTATAAACCACCAAGTTTTGAACTGGGGGAAGACGTGAGCCTTGATGATGTCGAATCTGTTTTCAATGACTCTCAGGTAATGTCTATACACATGTAAGAGTTCCTCTAATTACTTATTGCACTGTCTTGCAAAAAAGTGTGAAGAAAAGCAGCTTATACATATTGTAGTGTTAGAAGAAGAATAGTCTTTCTGGAATTAAAGAAACATATACACAGCACATATTTTATTCCTGATGACTAAGTTAGCATTTATTCCTCCTTGGTAGATGCTAGAGATTACTTTTCCTAATTACTCCTTCCTGATGCTTGTCTTCTCATAGGAACATCTTGTAACAGAGAAGAGAGAGAAACCGGAATCCATGAATGCTTTCGCCCTTATTTCACGATCACAAGGCTTCAATCTGGGAAACTTGTTTGAGAAGCAGACGGTGGGCTGTTTAATCCTTTTAGTTTAACTTTTAAATTTCTTGCTACTAAAACTGGGCCCCCCCCTCTGGGAAGTGGGAATCAGTTGATTGCCTAATACTAATGAAAAGATGAGTTCACATTTTTTGTCTTGCACGTTACAGGGTTTAGTCAAGCGGGAAACAACCTTCACTTCACAATGCTCACCTAGCGAGATTATGTCTAGAATTGAGGAAGCTGCAAAGCCTCTAGGCTTCAATGTGCGCAAACACAATTACAGGGTAAAATGGCTTGTCGTAAATTCGTTAGGCTAAACACATGTTGCATGTCAAAATACACTTTCATTGAAATTCCTTTGTTTACTTAATTCAGATGAAGTTACAAGGTGACAAGACCGGAAGGAAGGGACATTTATCGGTTGCAACTGAGGTACAGAGATAAGTCATTATATCTGTTAGTTTCATCTGCTTTCGACGTGTAATGGATTTGAGTTTATTATCAGAGCGCGCTAGTTCTCACTGTTTCTTTTTCAGGTATTTGAGGTGGCTCCATCTCTTCACATGGTTGAGCTCCGTAAAACTGGAGGGGACACATTGGAGTTTCACAAGGCATGTAGACTTTGGACTAAGTTGCAATTGTTATTGTTATACTTGCTTTCATCTCATATTTACCAATCTTTTTATTTATTAACACTATGTGCAGTTCTACAAGAATTTTTCCTCAGGATTAAAAGATATCGTGTGGAAGTCTGAAGCAATTTCAGAAGAGACAAGGTGATTGTCAATTTCAATCATTGTTTACAATAAGTAGACACTTGCAAATATCTTCAACTTTTATCTCTCTAATTTCTAATCATTTTTGCAGGTAGATCTTGTCCACGCATGGCATTATTCTTGTCCATGCATGGCTTATTAGGTAGATCTTCTGCTTTCAGATTTGAATGGCAGCAATGTTGTAAATATTTAATTAGAAACATCGAGAGCTTTTATATATTGCTCCGGGGACAAAAGTTCCTCCAATTGCGAATGATGTGCAAAATAGAGGGACAAATCAAATCCTATCCTTGTTCGCTAAGCTGTTTTTCAGTAAGAATAAGTTGTAATAGAGAATGTATGAAGTTTACTTAACAGCTTGTATTATCTTTAAGACCTGCTTTCAAAGACGATGATATTAAATAAATTGAGCAATTTGCCTTCTTTTACCATGTCTTGATTATGCAATGATTTTACGGATGCCCTAGAAATTTATGATTTGCATATAGCAACTTTAAGCATGCATTTATAATGGAAATTGAACATATTAACACTCTCTTCTTTGAATTTTGTAGGGTAAATTGGGGAATATCAGAAAACTCTACTCATTTTTATTATTAGCAACTCATTCGACAGCGCTCACGTATGTGCACGGCCGGCCTTGCGTGCTTGTTTTCGAAGTCCTCAGCCTATATAGCCTTGCAGGTCTGAAGTCTGAACAAAGAATAAGCAAACAAACCACTTCTGGAAAATAATAATATTATAATACACATATCTAATGGGAATGCTTATAAATAATAATGCTATAATACCATTTATGCGGCCACAATCTGTAGCATAACAAAACTGCAGGTCATATGCTTACTGTGATGAACGAATTACCTCTTAACTTCTTTATTGAGAACATATTAAACGTTCCTGAGCTTTTGGATAAATGACTCGGCGCACTCTAACATATTCTCAAGCATACAAGCATGGTTATTTATTTCAAATTGAAACGGAATCATGCCTCTGATGGTAGTAAACTTTTTCCTACAACTAGGAATGGCTTGTGGCTCGAGGTTTACAGAAAACACACCAGAAACCAATTGAGATTATAATCTTGCACTGATATTCGAAAGGTACTGCATTTAAATAGAATTTTGATGCTTGCAACTTGATAATTATGTTTTTTTTATTTTTTATAATTATGTTACTTCTTATCATACGACATGTATATGCCTATGGTGATTGATAGTGTACAAGGATGAACTTCCGACATTAGGAAGGAACTTTTGAACCAGGATAAGAGAACAAGCGAGTAGCATTTTGATAACTCACCTCCGCAAGTTCCTCCTTAGGCATCTCGAGCAACATTGCCGCATAATTTAGAATCTGAAAATAATTGTCGAAACGAGTAAAGCTCCTATAAAGGATAAGTTTGGTGAAAACACCAGTTAAGAATGTGCAACAGTAAGGAAAAACAGTTTCACTCAAGTTACAGGTACCTTGACCTAAAAGTATAGCAAATGAAGCAGTAAAAAAAGATGATGGATAAAAAAACAGCAAAACATAGAATTGTTACCCCTGTATGAACCTTGCATGCAGTAGACCAAAATGGAAGAGAGGGCAATTAGAGATGACTAAAAGAACCTATTAGATTCAAGGCCGGTACTTCTTGATATCAAGGATATAACATAACATTAGAATAAAACAGTCTTACATTGTGGATGTTAGCTGGATGATTTAAGGCATCCTTCGGCACAGTAGCAGCCTCTGATCCTTTAACTTCATGCTGGCATTCTGGCTCTTCAGAATTTGAACTATTTTCAGGGACTCCTATTAATGATTCCGTGTTCCACGTAGACAATCCATCTGGTGCATCAGTTTCAAGCAAAATTTTGTCTAACGGTACCTATATAAAGAGCCCTGCAGTTTAAATAGGCAACCACTACAAACTATAAATAGGTGAAGTCCAATACTGTGGAACTAATTTACTTACTGATCTTAGAATTTTCTTTGCATTCTGCACTTTCATGTTTGTCAGGTACCCAGAAAATGAAAAGTAAGACCCAAGATTTGCAAGGCTAGCCACCATATCCGCAGATCCGAGATACGAATGCAAAATTACACCTGCTGGGAAAGGTCCAGTTCGTCTGGCCATGACAATGTTTGATTTTGTTTCACAGGGTAACAAGCAAATAAAGCATAAGATGCACAAATCTACCAGTTACTGAGTAAAGAATGACTAAATTAGCTTATATTAATGAGAAAGACGGGTCTAATGTACATTATATAAAGACTAATGATGTCATGCACCAAAACAGAAAAGTCGG
Source organism: Aechmea fasciata (assembly GCA_025177825.1). Taxonomy (NCBI): domain Eukaryota; kingdom Viridiplantae; phylum Streptophyta; class Magnoliopsida; order Poales; family Bromeliaceae; genus Aechmea; species Aechmea fasciata. The sequence goes on from CM045926.1 coordinate 6,416,032, forward strand.
ACTACAAAAGATTTCTAGTACGTGGGATGGTTCTGCGCACAATAAATGATGCTGTGACTCCCTTCAAAACACAGGTAAGTAATTATATGTAGATACTTGCACTTCTTTTGACAGGCAGGAAAGAAAGATAACCAACATCCTTATGAGATAGAAATGTTAGAAAGAAAGAGGCAGTTAAACCTCTCAATAGTTGTCCTAAACAGGTAGCAAATACTAATGTAAATCTGAAGAGGCACTTACTTCAGTATTCCCAAAAGGTCGCCAAAAGCACGTACACAGTGGATAGAAACAGGTCTCTCTAACTCCTTGGCAAGTTCAAGTTGTCGCACGAACACTTCTTCCTGTGATGAAATCACTGTAAAATCATCTTACTTCATCCACAATTGACTTAATGGCCAAAGCTGGTGAACGATGCAGTAAAACTGAGTTTGAAAGTACCAACAACTGAAGCAAAAAAGAGATACAAGAGAATATTTGAAATAACTTTATATTTCTGGAAATTTAAAAAGTTCCTTATCGCATTTTTTAACACCAGTTTAAGGATTTGTTGGAGAAGATGTACGAAAGGTCAGCAGTAATCATTGAACAACCAATTTAGAATTTAATTCAAGCAGACCTGTTCATCGAAATTAATCTTCTTGCCGTGAGAACCCTTATCTAGACCAATCTGCACATCAAAGTTAGTAAATAAGACTTAATTCTGTTTAAGCATGGAAAAGCTAGTTATACATTTTCACACCAACTAAAATGAGATAAAGCTCTATTCAGGAACATCAGGCTACCAGTATTTGCTTTTGACGGAAAACAAAAGAGCAGGTATACCACTTATCACATCTCACATGTTTTAAACTATCCTAAAATTTAATCATTGGAAGGGATCTGAATTAACGGCACACTTATCAGCCAAACTTACTTCAAACAAATTCTATTCTACATAATAGTGATAAATAGTGGCTTTAATGCACCATATGTGATTGATCTGGATCACTGATTACCATTTCTTTGCCGACCAGCATTATTGCACAGCTTGTTTTTTTTTAAAAAAATTCAATTTTAAGGCCAATGAACCAAAAAGAACTATTGATTGTCTAAGAAGATAATCTCACGTCCAGTGCAAGTTGCCATTCTTTTGGATATATCTTCATTATCTTAAAATATTTTTTTACACATCTTATCCCTGGTTTTTCCAAAGAAAGGTTCTTACTTGTCTAGCTATTATAGTGATGTGTACCATTTATGGCAGGATAGCAGAGAAATATGTAATGTAACCAACACATAGATTTCCTATAGTTTACAGTCATATTGAATTTTTATATCTATTACATACATCACCATCAGATGTGCAACACTCCAGCTTGATCTGCCATTATTTTGTTGGTGGGTCATGCACCAAAAAACTGTTTAGTTACTACATGAATTCGACAAATGTTGATGAAAATCCAACTGAGACGATTACTTCGCCCAGTTTTACCGTCTGCGATCGCCAAATCAGCGTTATTGATCCGTCTCCGACAGTAGTGTGCGTACTCGATGCTTTCGAATTTTTTATTATCCAACCCAAATTTCTAAAGCTAAAACCTCAAAACTAATCGAGAATACAGAAAACAGTAAGGAAATAAGACACCAACTAACCTCCCCAACTGCAGCAGTGGGCGTGTCGGTGAAGAACTCCCTCAATGATCTCAACCAGTTTGGGGATCTCTCGGCCACATACCTGTTGTAACACATATTAACCTTTTTATCACCTGTTCCTTTCTACATAAAACAACCATTTGCCTTAAGCAACCGCAGAATGGCGTTTTTAAGACTCTTGAGTTTTTCTTTTTCTTTTTTCCCTCAGGTAAAAAGGATATGAGCCTGATGGCCCCCAAAAGGCGAATATTTAACACTGCCTCTCGCATTCGGACTCTAGATTGTCTTGATAGGCCCAAAGCCCAAGACGAAGAAACTCCTTTTTATCTTTAAAAGCTTGAGCTGACGGAGAAGGGTATTATTTATTTTTAGGGTTAAATGCATTCATGTCCTGCAAACATAGTGAATTACAAATATATTCCGACAAAGTTCAACTTTTATATGTTGTTCCTACAAAATTTCTAATATTTTTAAATATATCCCTCTGCTTTGTTGTTCCTACAAAAGTTCTAAAGTGAAATATCAGTTTTGCAATCACAAATATGTCCCTCCAAAATCCACAAAAGTATAATATAAGAGTGGCAAAAATATCAAATTATCTTGTAAATTAACCAGAGTTAAGCATCTAACCTATAATTAATTAAAATTTTCTAACGGATTCTACCGGCAGGGACACATTTGAAAATATAAGAATTTTTACAGGCAAACGTATGAAAGTTTAACTTTGTAGAGATAAAATTAACCCTTATTTTAACTACTCATATTCAGCCATTAATGAGGATAAATGAACTAGGAAGATGAGAGGATAAGGGAGATCTCGCCATGGATGGAGGCCGAAGCAGGGGACTACGGAAGGGTATTGCTCGGCCATCCGCTTCACGAGGTGCCAGTCCCCCTGCATCGAATCGAAGAACAACCAAGAAGGGATCATCTCAATCTTATTATACGCGGGGATCAAGAAAGGGTTTGCTTACCTCGGAGACGCCGTTGACGGCGAATCGGACGACGCCGGAGTCGAGGGCGGCGCCGATGAGCTGCGGAGCCACGGCCGAGATCCTTCGATCCTGGAGGTGGCAGTGCGCGTCGAAGAGCCTCACCCCCCTCCCCTGACTCGCTCCGCTCATTCCCTCCCTCTCTCTCTCTCTCTCGTTCGATCATCGAACTCCCCACTAACAAGTAACAACAACAATCTTTTTTTTTAAAATAAAAATTAATAATAATAATAATGAGTCGTAGGGATTACGGAATAGTTACCGGGTTGGGCTGAACTAATGCTAGCCCAAACATTTGTTGTATCAATTTGGGCTCAAACCTGATCCGGTCCAATTCCAAGAGTCTCTCTACTAAAAGTATAATGAAATATATATATATATATATATATATATATCCTACTATTTATTTAGTAAACTACTTAATATTAAATATATTATATATAATATATATATATATATATATATATATATATATATATATATATATATATATATATATATATATATATATATATATATATATATATATATATATATATATATATATAATATTAACATATTATGGAAGACGGAGTGCTTCCACTTTGTTTTTGATGTTCGACTTTCGAATCGACGATCGCTTAGACTTGATCTAGAGTATTTGAATTATCTAGAAAATAAATTTCGCGATTTTTCGATATCATTTGCCTAGTGATCGAAGTGGCTCAAAATCAACTACCGAAAATAAAAATCTTACAAAATATGATGATATGACATTAAAATTTTAGATCAAAGTTATTGATCTTGTTTTATATGGTATAAAGAATTTTCTATCAAAATTTCATGTGATTTGGATATTTCTACACCGTTAAACTTGCAACCGCTCACCACGGCTGCTAAAATTAGTGATTTTGAGCCTCTTCGATCACTAGGCAAATGATATCGAAAATCGCAAAATTTATTTTCTAGGTACTTCAAATACTCTAGATCAACTCTAACGGAGCCGATCGTCGCTTCAAAGTCCGATCATCGAAAACAAAGTTTTAAGCACGGAGGCCTCCGTGCTTATAAAAGCATACCAAAGACAACTCATATATATATATATATATAGTGGTGGAATTATCTATGATGTAGGAAAAAAATATTTAAAACATAATTAGGGAGAAAAAAATATGTTTTAAGAAAATATATAGTTGCATGTAGTCGATAAGTAAAAATAATCTTTTAACTTAAAGTTACTCTTTGTAATTATTGTAGTTAGAATTGCAACTAATTTGAGCTAATTCTAGCTGCAGTCGAGCGTACTACTTCAGCTTCAACTGTAATAGTTGAAGTTAAATGCATCAAACAAACTATTAAATTTAAATTTGTATATAATTATAACTATAGTTATAATTGATTATAGCACAGCTATAATTATATACGATCAAACGAAATTTTTTTCTTTTTTTTTATTTCTCAGCTTTCAAAAACTTTTCACCTTCGCAGGCGAGAACCAGAAACTGTAGCCTTTTTAAATTGATGTCAGCTGGATTGCATCATTAGAGCTTAGGAGCGGCTCAGCATTGTCAGTCCATGTGGCCGAAATACACAGACGCAGATCCCTGTACGAAGGAGTTCACGTGCAGGATGCATGACAGGATTCGCGTTCAATCTTTTATAGAAAAGGGATCCGGGGCTCAGGCGAACTCAAAACCTACGCTAAGTCTCTAATTAGCTTTCATTTTTTCTTTTTGGGAAACTTCAAAAACCGACTAGTGATTTCGTACTTTTTTTTATTTTAGTACCTATGATTTAAGAGCAATACTATCCCTACGCTTCTAAGGGTGGGGGTGTTAAAATGGGTGTAGGATTAGCATTTTTTATGATTTAAAATATATCAAGTTAGTATTTTATGGTTTCACACTTTTTCATTTTAGTACCGTATGGTTTCAAGTATATCAAGTTAGTATCATGTGGTTTCGCACTTTCTCACTTTAGTACATTGTGTTTTAATGTTTCGTTAAATTATACACCCCGAAATGGATAATTAAAAGAAAATTGAAACCACAGGATACTAACTTGATACGAAAATGAAACTACAGAGTACTAACTTTATACACTTGAAACCGCAGTATATTAGAGTGAGAAAGTGCGAAAACCACATGATACTAACTTATACATTTTAAACCACAGGATATACTAAAGTGAAAAAGTGTGAAACTATAGAGGGATATTTGAAGTTTTTCCCTTTTTTTTTTATTTTGAGACAGAAAGGTAACACGTACGCTACCTGCTTTATTTATATAATAGAAAATGAATTTAACTACAGAAGTTGAGACAGCATGGCCTCGAATTAGCTTTCATTACCCTGCCCCTTTTATCACGGCCGGCAATTTTCTCTATCTTTTAAACCACGACGGTGGAAAAGTCTAAAAATACACAGTGACGTAGACGATATAGTGTGTCCAACTAATTAGATTATGTTTTTTAAAATTCATTTATCCTATCATATCTTTTAGAAAAATATTTTTAATATATTTTTCTCCAACAATGAGAATTGCAATATGTTGAACCTAAATAATATGGTATAGCTGTTGTACCGTAGACTTTCTTCACGACAACACAAACATATCATATCCATATCTCTCTTTCTCGTCTCTGCTTTCAAAAAGAAATTTAAGAAGAGAACACCAAAGAGATAAATTTGGAAATAAAAAATGATAAAAATACTTTCGGTAAAATAACAAAATAGTCATAACGTAAGTAGATAAAATTGATCATTTTTGGCATAAGTGGTAAAATACTGGATAGTTCTTAACTAGCTAAGGTCTCAAATTTAAAATCTAGTTAGTTTATATTTTCAGTTAAAATTTTCTCTCTTTTTTTTTTGAGAAAAAAAGATAGCATGTTATCTTCTATGTTTTTTTTTTTAAAAAAATAAATTTAGCTAAAAATATGCGACAACTAGAGCTAGGTTTTTTTTTTTTTTATAAAAAACTTAGTTGATATTAAATAAAAATGAAGTACATAGAATGTTACGGAATTAAGACGAAATTGTATACGAATATCATATTTTGTTTTTCAGTAAAACTAAGTAAATATATGTTGTAATTGACTAATAGCAATATCCAAAATGTGATGTTATATACTAATTATAGCTTCTTTTCAATTAGGAGTCTATATCCTCGTGATTACCTTTTAATTTCTTCCGTACACTGGGTACCACTCCCTTTTAGTTTTGGTCGATCTGAACTCACCTAGATGATTGAGTAAAATTAAATCTGTAATTCAAACTTGTTAGCGCACGTGGTTTCGCACTTTTTCACAAGCATCTTCCTACAATAATGTAACACAGAAATAAGAAGCGCATGCAACTAGGAAGCGCATGCATGACCCTTTAGACGTAAAAACTTTAATATTCTATATTTTTCTTATTCAAAATTTTTAAATTATTGTTATCAAGTCTTTCAGTTTAATTTAGTTGATTGTGATTAATGACACGGTAATAACTAAGATACTACACTGATTCTATATCAGCACAATATTAGGATTTGATTAGATTTATATATTAATTCTAGTTGGATAAGAATTAATATTTAAATCATTGGATATAAATTAAGATTTAAATATTAATTAGAGTATAAATCTAATTAGATTACAATAAATATTTAAATTTATTAGAAATAAATTAATTAAGATTTAAATATTTATTGGAGTAGAAATACTAAATATATTAGAATTTGAGTACATTTTATTGTAAACATTATATAAGCACTATGTGGGATACTTTTAGTGATAGAGAACGGCCAAAAAGTTGAAGTTATTTGGTGGGTTGTACTAAAGAGAAAGAGTTGCGAGCTGCGAGTCATCACTCAAAAATAAAGCCATCAAATCAAACTCCTAGAAAAGGAGAATACCCCTTTTCTTCTTGATAAGGAAAGGGGGGAATATTGGACTGAAATCAAAAAGGCCCTGGATTCCGCTCCGTCTCAACTAGAATATAATCGGTTACTCGAGTTCGAGAATCAGGATCTCCAGATCCGGGAGCTGAAACACTCATGTTATAAACTTTTTCTAAAAACTTACGCTTTCTGAACATCCTTACTTGTTGGAAAATGCAAAACAACCCAATCCTCATGATGCCATTCTTTCGTTCTTTGACGAGACGTGTGAAGAACTAGATAACGAGCTCCGACAGTCAAGCCACCTTGTAGACAGAGAAGAAGTTGCCATTTTAACTTTGGCTGGGTACGGGTGCATGTGAGAGAGAAAGAAAGTTGTCTTTTAGATTTATAAAAAACGAGAGAATGATATAAAAGATTCAGAAAGAGAGTTTAGTTGCAGAAAAGGAGTCAGGTGTAATATTCTTTTATTTAATGAATCTTATTTTACCCGCATATTTTTTATTTTTGATTTTTTATTATTCTGTGATTGTATCAACTTTTGCTGGGGTGACGAGTTTATAGTAAAAATTCGATTCGACACTTCCGTTGCGGAATCCCAACAATTGGAACCGAATTCATAGCAGTCGATATCAGAGCGGATTGCGGATTCTCAAGATCCGGTACTGGGGCGAGTACCGAATTCCCAACACAGTACGCCAATGTATGTTTAGTTAATTTAATTGAATTGTGCAAGTTTAGAGCAACCACTTACACCCCATTTAGCAATGGTACAAGATAGGGTATAAGAGGCTTATACCCCATCTTGTATCCAAACATAAATATCGGAGGGTGGGAACACTTGTTCCCACTCAAACCGGGTTGTACCGGTACAACCCAAATGGGTTGTACCGGTACAACCCGGTTTGAGTGGGAACAAGTGTTCCCACCCTGGGTTGGAACAAGGGTGGGAACTACTTGTTCCCACCCGAGAGAGAGAGAGAGAGAGAGAGAGAGAGAGAGAGAGAGAGAGAGAGAGAGAGAGAGAGAGAGAGAGAGAGAGAGAGAGAGAGAGAGAGAGAGAGAGAGAGAGAGAGAGAGAGAGAGAGAGAGAGAGATTAGTTTTAAATTAGAATTTAAATTTTAAAAATATTTAATTTATAATTTTAAATTTAAATTTATAATTTAAAATTTTAAATTTTAAATTTTTAAAATTTTAATTTAATATTTGATATTTTTTAATTTTAAATTTGGTCTTAAATTTAAAATTTTATAATTTTAAAATTTAAATTTTTTAAATTATAAGTTTTTAATTAAAATTTAAAAATTTAAAATTTTAATTAAAAATTATAAATATAACATTTAAAAATTAAATTATAAATATAACATTTGATGTTAATTAATTAGATAATATAATTTTAATTTTAAAATATAATTCTTATTCCTCTTGTTCCAATCTAACTATCCTAACACAATTTTTTTAATTTCAGTTTATACTAACAATTTCATCCAAATGTAAAAAAAAAAAACTCTTGTTCTTATAAAAATTCATACTTGTATCTATTCCCGGTATAACTAATTCCTACTAATTCCCGAACCAAACGGAGCCATAAAAATTTTGAATATAGATTATAAATTATAATTAATTTTTAGAGTTTGGAAATTAAGATATCAGGGGCCTCACAAGGACCAACAAGTGTGAGTTAGCCGTTGATACATGATACATCACCGGCCGGAAGAGTTATTTTCGTTTGGAATTTTCTTCAACTTAGGATAAAGAGAGGGGGGACCAGGGTTAGCAGTGCAGCATGCATGCAGCCGCTGGAACACGCTGGCATGGTGGGGCCCTCCATTAGCAAGGAAAGCTGCTGCCATGTGTTTTTTCCTGCGTCCAAAAACTTTTCCCAGGAGAATCCTTGATCCCAAGGTAAAATCCTTGCCCGCGCCCGGTGCGTGCTCCGATCGACCACAGCGCAAGTGAAAAATCAGATGAATCATATCGGTACTAACAGATAAGATCGATCTGATGACAGGAAAAAATGTTAAGAAATATGCGTAAATAAAGCTGCTATACTTTCGAAAAGATAAAGGAGTTTGCGCTTCCGACTGTTTAGTTTTTAGATCAGCGACTGTACGATTAGAATGATAGTGATCTCTCCTAGAAAAATAATATTAATCCAAACATTAAAATTGATAAAGAGATTGATCCAAAAGTCAAAAACTTGAAAGCACCAATCCTTTAATTATACTTCCGAAGGTACCATAGTCAATGGACGCGAAAACTATTAGTTTTTTTTTTTTTTTGAGAGAGAGAGAGATAGGTAGCACGCTACCCGCTTCGCTTATTTCATTTAGAAATAAACTTAGTTAAAAATATAAATAAATTAGAATTCGAATTTGGGTCTCGGATATCAACCATCAAGCCCTTTGCCACTTGTTCTAGGGACGGTCGGTGAAAACTATTAGTTTTAACGGTCGGTGAGAAATGTGCGGTTAGGATGATGTGTATGTACGTACCTCCTAGGGTTGAGTGAGTGGTTGGTTGAATAGTATAATCTAATGGGTAAAAATAATCTAAGGATTAAATCTAACGATGGAAAATTTGATAGCACCCAATCTTTAGTGCTATCGATAGTACTCCAGCCGGACTATATATATATAATTAGCACGCTACCCGCTTCATTTATTTTATTTAAAATTAAAGTTAGTTAGAAATGTAAATCAATTAGGATTCGAACTAGGATCTCGAATACCAACCACCAAACTCTTTGCCACTTGCTTTAGAAACAGTTGGTGACAGTGCATATATATATATGGTTTTAGTGATGCACTATGTCCGGAGAGTGGTATGCGATATCCAAAAGGGATAGACGGGAGAGAAGCGGCAGTGGGGGGTCGAACTATATTTATTATCTTTGGTTGGTTGGGGGTGCCACAAATGTATAATTGTGAGGACGGGTTCACGATCATGATCATCATCATCGTCGTCGTCATATACGGACGGTGAGGATAGGTTGGTCAGGCGTTTTCCGACGTACAGCGCAGTTGCTGCTTTGTCCGGCGTGAGGGGGGGGGGGCTCGCGAGTCCAAATGGATCGGTAGAGACAAGAAACAGAAAGCGAAGTGTGCATATCGCCCGCCCGTTCAAATTAGTGATTCCCCGATCGAGTGATATGTTGCTTTTAGACCGTTTTGACACTTCCTATTTAGAATGGTAAATTTTTTATTAACTTATCAGAACAGATCGAGTTACTATATACTTGCACAAGTATAAAAGATTTGGCCCTTGGATCTAACCTTTTTAACGATGTGTAACTTTTGGATAAATGTTATTAAGTCTGGTATATGTCATCAGAATCTTATGTCCTAAAAATCACTTAACCTTAGGAGACCACTATCATCCAACTGTGCAATAATTCTTAATCAAAAAGTCAAAAAATCGGAAGTACAAACTCACTTATGCTTTCGAAAATATTATAGCTCTACACAACTTATCAAGTCATTTGAGTTGAGCAATTAATGGATTAATAATAATTCTCATTAAGTGTGAAAATAAAAATGTCCTAATTCATAATAATAATGAGTAGCTTTACTACCTAAGAATTTATTGTAATGATTATACTAGTTCGCTAAAAAATTTTACAATTAACTTAACTTGAGTTGAATGATGATGATTTAAATATTTTTCAATAAAAAATATGAAGAATTATCAAATTATTATAAATTGTGAACCAAATGAGGGTCCATTTGGTTCAAGATTTGTAATATTCTAAAGATCATATTATATATTTTATATTTTGAATGGTAAATATATTTGGATTGAAAGGTTATTAAGAACTAGTATAATTTTATTAATCAACTACTAATGATTTTCATCAAACATAAAAATTAGAATACCTCATAATCCATAATAATATAGTATTTTTACTGTTTAAAAATTTCATCATCTCTCTCTCTCTCTCTCTCTCTCTCTCTCTCTCTCGTATCTTGTTATGAAAATAAATAAATCAACTTACCGATAAACGCTAAATTCCAAAAATATAATTGTAGAAAAGGAATATCAACAAGCATGAACCCTATGAGCCCTGCGTGCATTCAAGAGTCTAGAAATACACTCCTTTAGAGATGATGATCACAATTCCAACACCAACTACATCTACTCCACCCCTTCCACTTCCTCCTCATATGGCCTTCCTAGTTTCATCCATTTTACCCACAAACATACTAACCTAGAGGAGAATGATCAAATCAAATCAAATAAAATAAATAAAGAATTTATTTCTCCTATTATTTTTCCACTTGGCTCTCTCTCAGTCATATTTTTTTTTTTTTTTATCTATAAAGTGAATTTATAACAAGATTTAGTTAGATTTTAATCATAATCCATTTACGTAATTTTGTTCTAACAATTTCACTACTTCATTAACACTTTCTACAACATTACAACTATCCAACTTAAGTTGAATGATAATAGTTGAAAACATTTTTAATAAAAGATATGAAGGATTATAAATGGGCGAATTACTTCTGTGTAGTTTTTAATAATGGACATGAATTGTCAATTGATATATGTGAGATATTTGAACTAAATTCTGAAAAAAATTTACATTAATATTTGTCTAATATCCAAATAGCTTTATGTCTGACAATTTTTATTGGCTATTATAAAGTAAATTTGAAGCCACCAATAAAAATCGTAAAATTCGATGCTGTTTGTCGGTTTAAATATATATCACTTAAAATTATGCAAAAGTAGATCGCATCGTTAATTTACTTCCCTTTTGCGACTCTTCAGAATATTATTTTTACAAAATATTAATGCATAAGTAAATTAATTCATATATTTAAACTATATATATATGTGAAGGCCTACCGAAAACCTTCATTATATATGATAAACGAGTACATTAATAATTTATATAGAAGTGACATTTTGAAGGACCTGTAGTACGCTCAGAGTCCCATCTCTCATATCATTGTTTGAAAAGAAAGGGACCGTTATAACCAACGACCTAATTGGTTCTTGTCATATGGCTAGGGATAGTGTTTGGTCGCTGATGCACAACTTGGCATGTATTACATGTGTCATCAGTATAATTACTACGGAAATTAATGATAACACAGATGGTTTTATACTGTACATGCATGTAACCTATTTTATGGCTTCGATTTTGTCTCTCAATAGCAAAACTTGAGGTTTTAGAATAAAATTTATTAGGTTAAATTACGTACAGAAAATCTCTCTGTCAAAACTTATTTCTTTATTTTTTTTCCGGACTTTTAAAAAATTATATTTTGTCCACTCGAAAATTAAAAAATATTCACTTTGTTTCTCACCGGTCAGAATTCCGTTAAAGTTCCGCACATCTTTTATTATTATATATTTTTTATATTTAAAATATCCTTCTGCCTCTCACCGCAGCTGCCTCCTCCCTCCTCGCTGAGGTCCTCTGCAGCACACCTTGCTCCTCGCCTCCCTTCGCAGCAAGTTCAAGTTTCCCACCCACACCCACGCCCTCGCTCTCCTCCACCACCTTACCGTCGCCTACCCCTTAGTCCGCGCCTATCCCAGCTTTGCGCCCTACCGTCGCCGAATAGAAGGGCTATGGGGTTGCAGAAGGAGGAGGGGAAGCAAGTGCCCGAAGGAGGGTTGGGGAGAGAGGCATAGAGAAGGGAGTAGAAAGGACTGCGGATGAGGGCGAGTTTGGGGAGAAGACGAAGAAGATGAGGGCATTTTGGTCATTTTCTCATTTAATTAATACCATACCTTCTGTGAATATTTTTTAATTTTTGATATGGCAAAATATAGGTTTTTAAAAGTTAGGGAAAAAAAAGTAAAAAAAGAGGTTTTGATTGGAAGATTTACTGTAATTTAGCCTAAAATTTAAGTATTTTATAAGATATCACCATAATAGGTTTTCTGCTCAATTATTTTAAATTTAAATTTTCATTACGTCAAATTATGCTACATGTCCGCATGATTTGTAATTATAAGTCTGGTATATGTGTCAATTATCTTTAATATAAATTAGCCTTATATTATCAATCCAATTAAACTTTTCTTATTTAATTTCTATTGAACACAACTATATATCTCCTTAAATAGTGGCGGTTCATTGGACGTTGGCTAGTATCTATAACTTCCTAGTACGAGAGTAACGTGGGATTAGCCAGTAGTGTGGGAAGTAGAATAGTAGAAAGAAAGGTCAAGATGGCAAAAAAAATGAACAGTAGATATGCGTGAGCATATCAAAATTCAATCAGCTTGAGTAAATAGTTAAAAATTGGAAAATCGCCCGAGAGATATATATCTTGTGTACGTGTACTAGATGAATCTTACTCATTAAAGTAGTAAACAGCTATGTGGCATAAACATTTGTTAACTTGCTATGAAAAGCATCTAAACTTTGTCTTATATATCATGCTACTTTAGTTACTCAACACAGTACACAAACCAGAACCTTCACCATCTATAAATATGTTACGCTCATCATCTCTCTCTCTCTCTCTCTCTCTCTCTCTCTCTCGTATTAGTAAGGGTTAGATGAGGAAGCTCAAGTCCTCCTTCAAATCCTTCCAAGAAGTCATCACAAGCATGAACCCTATGAGCCCCGTGTGCATTCAAGAGTCTAGAACACACTCCTTTAGAGATGATGATCACAATTCCAACACCAACTACATCTACTCCACCCCTTCCACTTCCTCCTCATATGGCCTTCCCAAGCCCATCCATTTTACCCACAAACATACTAACCTAGAGGAGAATGATCTCCACAATCACGATTCCACCAACACACCCATGACCCACCAGAGGTTCTTCTTCTCCCCCAGCAGTACCAAGTACATAATGGAGGAGTACAAGAAGCTCGAAGTCGAAGCGGTCGCGGCGAATGCCGAGTTATCTTTCTTCAAGGAGAGCGTGATAACTGCGATGGCGTCGGACGACCCGTACCGGGACTTTCGAGAGTCGATGAAGGAGATGGTGGAGGCGCACAGGCTGGAAGAGTGGCCGCAGCTAGAGGAGCTGCTGCATTGCTACTTGAGTTTGAATGAGAAGGAGAATCACAAGATTATAATGCTTGCTTTTGTTGATTTGCTCATGCACATCATGTCCCGGGACAAAGAAGGCTTCTCCGCATCTTTCCCCCTGCCTCGACATGGATCTTTTGTGCAATATGATGAGTGTTAACTCCTCCAACTGCTTAGGCTGATTAACTATTCTAGTAAAGAAAGGGGAGGAGGAGAAGTGTCACGCCACAACTGCTCGCTTGGTCTTGCTGTCCGGTATAGTGCTGATAGAAATAAGGAAATGTGATATTAAACTATCTTTACCACATTCTTTCTACAATTAAAGCAAGAGAACTTAATTGGAGCTTATATGTATGTTTTGGATCTCAAAATTTTTTTTGTTGCTTCCTAGCTAGTCCAACAAAAGTATAGGACTTCTTAATTTTGTCCGTCAAACTGTATATTGGAGACAGCTATATATTACTGAAAGTAGAAGCAAAAGTATTACCAAACAAATACTAGTTAATATGTAAGTTAAGCGAGTGCATGCATCAAGAAGTGGCAATTGCGACGCACGATGTTTGGTAGCACTTGCTATCGCCGCGTTACGAACGTCTCTAAACTACAGCATTAATATATGTAGAAGCCCTACACGACTGAACAGACTATATGCCTAGTTTGTACTCTACATTTCCGCCATCCGATCGGTGAGAAGATGGGTCGCAACTCCAGTCGTTTGCTTGCATATATTAATCGGGAAGGAGCTAATAGGTAAAAACCACATTCTTTTTTCTCTGTCTTATCCAATCCAATTTAGAATAAAACATATATAAGTAAGACTTATTGAAGTGCATGTTACGGCTATTAATTTCCAGCTAAGTCATGTACTTTCACCTCTTAGCTACAACTTCTTTATCACAACACATAGAATCTCATCTGCTAAAGTAGTTTGAAACAGGGAGCAGTAATAATTACTTGAACTGGAACGTGAAAGGACAGGAAAAATCAAAAGCGCCCAATAAAAGCAACGAAAGGTGCATGGCACGGACGAGGGAATTTAAACTTGGACAAGGACCATGCACATTTGGCTCTCTGATTATTATTGATCGTTACTCTGTAGCGCTCGTCCTGCTACCCCCACTGTTGCCCCCATGTGAACGTGGTCCAAATTAAAGCGTGTCCACGTACGGTGTCCTCACCTGCAATTGCTCCCCTCGTCTCCTCTCCCCCTCCTCTCATGCATGTTGAGATCGGAGCTCCACATCAGTAGCGGGATGCAACAAACTGGGGGCTACGGGTTTAAGCGTGGTGGTTGTTTGGCTGCGACGCCTTACCTAAAGAGAATATTTTTTTGATAGATTTTGATTTGGCGGGCTCAGTACTCACGTGTTACTTAGCGGCCATCAACACTCAACAATTTTTAAATTGTTTTCGGTTTTGCTAAGAAAGAAAGGTAACAGCACACTCGTTTCTGTTTTTCTTTTTTTTTTAAATAATAATTAACTCAACTGAAAATGGAAGGTAATTAAACTTTAGGCACCGTTTGGTTAGAGGATATGAATAGGAATAAATCCTTATCCTTCCGTTTATACCCAAATGTTAATTTTTTATACAAGAATAGTAGTTCTCGGTTATTCCCATCAACACATATTCATTTTTTATATAAAACTACCTAATATTTTTCTTATCCTGGAAAACAACCAAATTTTCATCCAAACGCTATTTTTTTTATCCCCATACTTGTACCTATCCCTGTAATAGCTAGTTCTTGCTTATACCCGAACCAAACGGTTAAAGTAGAGTCAGTAGCTCGATCATAACAAATTTTGATGACTCACCGCTAAGGAGTAAAGGACACCTAAATTAGATGAATTTTGTTAAATTTTTTTTTAAAAAATAAAAATATTAATGCATTGCAGGACTGAAATTAATTCTGGCCTTGTGCTTTAATACATATTATTATTATTATTTAAAAAATTGATCTAATAAAATATTGACTTGGTAGTATATAGTAAGTAGCCAGTAACAAGTTTATAGAATTTTAACTTAATTATTGCACCGACCGTCCTTTACGCAAGTGGCAAAAGACTCTGCGGTTGGTATTCACATTTTCAGCTAAATTTATTTCTAAATAAAATAGACGAAGTGGATAGCATGCTTTCTATTTTTTATTTTTATTTTTTTGAAAAAAAGCTTAGTCGTTATTGCTAACTTTATTTTTCAGGTGGTCCACGGTTTTATGATTCCTAATTATTTTGGCCAATTCAGATGTATATTCCCCACCTAGTTATTGACGTACCGTAAGCTTTTTTTTTTAAATTTATTTTTTATTTTTTTAAGCTTGCTGCGAGGCTCGATCTCAACATTCTCGCCATACACAGATATTACTA
The DNA here is from genome assembly GCA_025177825.1 of Aechmea fasciata. Taxonomy (NCBI): domain Eukaryota; kingdom Viridiplantae; phylum Streptophyta; class Magnoliopsida; order Poales; family Bromeliaceae; genus Aechmea; species Aechmea fasciata. The sequence goes on from CM045926.1 coordinate 6,431,896, forward strand.
TTTTCATTTTCCCCTTAAAGCTGGGAACGACTCAATCACCCTATTTGTATTTTGTAGTAGAGAATCAAATTTTTGACTTTTTTTTTTTTTTTTTTTTTTTTTGGTGTGGTTAAATTACAGCAATGTGCATTTCAGATTGGGCCTCTGGATATAATTTTTTCACTAACACTGTATCTAAACCTAGGTCATTAGCATTTTCTGTGTTACAGTACTAGACACTTTATTCTATTGGGCCTAACGTCCAATTTTAATAATTAAATCACGATTTCATAACCATTTTGACTAATTTGGGCTACTGGGCCCATAAAGCGTAACTTGTGGTGTTGGTGTTTATTATCTTTGCAGATCCCATCCCTACTGTACTTTAGCACTAAATGGGACGAGCGCACAAATAAAAATAAAAACCACGAACGATAAAGTGGACAATCTACAAATAGAAAAAATAACTAAATATAAAAATTTTCATGAAATTTTTTTTTGCAGAAAAAACCACTACGGACCAAAAAGAAGAGAATTTCAGTGTAAAAAAAGAAAGTACAATATTTTGGAGATTACAAACATTGCATTGTGTCTAGGACAAAAGAGAAAAAGAAAATTTCTTAATGAGTTCTTTATCAATTTTAAAGATAAAAGATGGACTACGAGTCCGAACCACCGGAGACATCCATTTTCTCTTCGCAATTCATTTTTTCTAAAAATCTATTGCATTACGGAACTGTCACCAAATCGGGAGCCCAAAATCAAAATCAATAACCAAATTTCGAGACATCTCTAAAAAGATCTTGCTACAGCATGAAGCAATAATTAGATTCCAAGACTTAGTCGCTAAAATTCAAATTAGGTACTTTTACTATACAGAGTGCACAACACTGCATCTCATCATAAGACCAAATAAGCTCTTAGTGTGCTCCAGTAATCTCGAGCCGCATTCATAGTTACATTAGAATTCTACGAATTTTTTTTTTTTGGGGGGAGTTAATTGCATACAGCTTCTTATAAACATAGCAAATTATAAGTATATTTTTATAAAATTCAACTTTTTAATATTATTTCTCCGTTCCCATTTACCTACGACGTGCGTTATTTCGCCTATGTCAAATGCTTATTGCTTTTCCATTCAATCTCTTCTATGGTTTTTTTTTTCTTATTTTGCTAAAAAAAGATTTAAAAAAGAGTGAGAGAATAGGTCGAAATAATAATGAATTGGATTGGATTTTAAGGAGGAAAAAGATGACAATTGAAAAAAAATTTTGAGAGATATTTTTGTATGATTACAGTAGTTGGGACTTTTGAAATAACATACTTATAATGACAAAATTGACAATTTTACTTATCCACTCTTAAAAAACAAACAATTTTTTAAAATTAACAAACCAAAGGGCCGGACAAATATTCTCTATATTTACAAAGGTAAGAGTTCAAAGTTGAGCTTTATAAAGATATATTTGTTATTTACTATATTTACAGTACAGTTAAAAAAAAATTTTTTTTTTTTTTTTTACTGTACAATTATTTTGCAAAATTTACAAATGTTCTGGCCACGGAGGAGACGTCGCATTCTTCTCCAGCCTTGAATGTCACTAGTTGTCCCTTCTCAGTGCAAAAGCTAAAGCTTCATGATGCCCTCTCCTTTATGAGCTCAACATGTAGGTGGACACTGTTGAGCCACTTAACATGAAAAAAATAATATCTGAGGCGCCATTAATTGGAGAATAAGACACGTAAATTAAAAACCTGAGGTGGGGGAGTTTCTAAATTTTAACCAGCTCTCTTTATCATGATCGCTCAATTTTTATTCACTACTTAACAGTTAACGTACACCAGTAGTATTTATTTATTTTATTTTTTTTTGAAGAGATAGGTAGCACGCTATCCGCTTCTTTTATTTCACTTAAAAATAAACTTAGCTGAAAATTTGAATCAATTAGTATTCGAACTTTGGACCTCGGATACTAATCATCAAGTCCTTTATCACTTGCTTTAGGAACAGTCGGTCACCCGTAGTAGTTTTGGTGAAACTTGATACTATTCTTCTAGATGGACCAGTAGTAGTTTTGGTAAAAGAAACAAGACTCGCTTAATTTTTACCGTTAGATCTAGAATCTTGATCATTTTCATTCGTTAGATTATACTATTCAACCAACCACCTACTTAACCCAAAGGGGCCCACATCATCCTAACCACCCATCTATTAATCCAAGGACTAAAAACTTACAAGCACCAATGACTTGGTACTTTTAAAAGCACATGAGCTCAATTCGGTAAAACTTGACACTATTCTTCTGGATGGACCAATTGGTACTGTGTTGGTGGTTGATACTTTTCTTCTCCATATATAGGTCCATTGGTACTGTGCTGGTGCATATCGGAAAGAATAAATATCTTTCTATATTAATTGTACGATGCAAATACACTTAATAATTATTTGAATTTATTTTAAATTAGTAAAAATTTGCATATTTTATTTATTTAAAAATTTGCAATAAAAATTATAATTTATAAATTTATATGTTATATTTTATTAGAAAATATTTGTAATATTTTTATATATTTTTTGATTTTTGATAAATTTAAAATTTAAATACGTATTTTAAAATAAAAGCATCAAAATTTAAATGACATTTATTTCAAATTTTAAAATTAAATTTGGATCCAATATATAATTAAAAATTTTAATTGTTAATTCAAATTTTACATCAAAAATTAAATTTAATTTATGATTTAAATTCAAATTTAAATTTTAATGTAAAATAGATGGATAGAAATGCTATTTTTTTAACAGATTGATCATAACCGATTGTTTTTTTTTTTGAAATATTTTTAATAAATTAATTATAACCGTTCGTAGAATTGAATTTATAAATAAATATGAATATATTTTTTTTAACAGATTGATCATAACTGTTTGTTCTTATTTGAGATATTTTTTAATATATTATAGATTTATTGACAGATGGGTAAAAATGTACTCGAAATTAAATATGTAAAATTTAATACGAATATTAGTATATTTTTGGCACATATTATGGATAAAAAAGTACATAACTTATCTGAAATATGGATTATTTTGAATTACCTATCCAATCTTTCAAAATTCTAATTTTACTATCCAACATTTCAATTTATTTAATTTGAGCTAGTAGGCGACATTTTGATTTCAAATTTTGAACAACACATGTATTTTTAAAATTTTGAACACCACATGAATTTTGATTTCAAATTTTGAACACCACATGTAATTTATAATTGCTAGTTTATGCACTCGCAATTATAAATTAATAAAAGTAAGTAATTGGCTTACATTTAAAAATCAAAGTATCGTGAACTTTCCAAATCATATAAATTGAAAGATTGAATAATAAAATCAAAATTTTGGAAGAATATATAATCAATCTAAATGATATAGAAATAAATTATATATATATAGTGTGACTATATATGCTATCGAATCCGCATGGGATAGCTGGACGTATGCTACGTGGTCAAATCATCCTGCTCATCCTTCAATCCAAAAAGCTTACACAACATGACAAAAGTATTTAAAGTACCTAGAAAATAAATTTTATGATTTTTCGATATCATTTGCCTAGTGATCGAAGCGGTTCAAAATCATAATATTTTGTATTTTTTTTTTTTTTAAAACATGTTGGTACATTAGCACAGTAAATTTTGATAGAAAATTCTTTATACTATATAAAACAATATCAATATCTTTGATCTAAAATTTTAATGTCATATTATCACGTTTTGTAAGATTTTTATTTTTAGCCGTTGATTTTGAGCCCCTTCGTTCACTAGGTAAATAATATCAAAAATCGCATAATTTATTTTCTAGCTAGGTACTTCAAATACTCTAGATCAAATTTAACGGAGTCGATCGCTGATTCAAAAGTCGCAATATCAAAAACGAGCTGGAAGCACGGAAGGTTCCATGCTTCCGATAGCATCGTCGCTATTAGGTTTTCGACCTTTGGATAAAGGGACGTACGGTTAGACTGATAATAGTCACTTAGTATTGAGTATATAATTTGTTGAATAATATAATTTAATCGCTAAAAATGGACAAAAGAATAGGTACAATAGCAAAAAGTTTAACAGCTCCATGTGTAACAGCTCCTTGTGTCTGCTACTATTGGTAGTATAGAAGCCGTACTCTATAAAAGTTTAACAGCTCCAAGTGTCTGCTAGTATTGGTAGAGCACTCAAAAGCTACACCTGCACTCAAATAAAAGTGTACGCTCATGGGAACAAAAATTTAGCAAAAATATATGGATCGAGATTAATTCCCTCGCCTATGGAAAATTAATTATGAAACAGCCCTCTCAATTTTCTCAATTCTTTTTATTTGTTATCTAATTATTTAACTTCGAATTGTTGTTAAAATTTAATGACTCTAGGAGCTACAAATTGTTAATTATGTTTTACTTTATTTGCTTAAAACTGATCAAAATTATTAAAGTTAATAGAACATATAATTTATATGATAGCATCTCATGCAATTATAACAAATCTTAGGTTGAAAGGATGTACTTGATCCAAAAATTAAAATGAGAGGGCTACTTCAAAATGGCTTGTAGGTGGGGAAAAAAAAAATATGGGATCAGATATGAATGGGGATAATGCTCAATTCATATTCATATGTACATTATTCTTTTCATCAGATTCGGAGACCGGATAATATCCAATCCACTTTGATCTACAATTAGGACATGTTTGGTTCATAATAAAAATAGAAATAGAAAATACAACTAAATTGTATTGGAATTAAGATTAAGTTACTGACTGTCTAACGTAAAAGGCAAAGAACGTAATGATTGATATTCGAGGTTTTAAGTTTGCAGCATGCATGGTTCATTATATTTCTTTTTTTTTTGAGAAATAAAAGAAGTGACTCATCTTCGCTTCTTATTTCATTTAAATAAACTTATAAATGTGAATCAACTAGGATTCGAAATTACCAACCAATGCCTTTTCACACTGCTTTAGCATCAACCAACCTGGTCACTACCAATCATTATATTTCTGACTCTTGTTATTGATATACAAACATAACAAATGTTTTTCCTTTAGAAAAGAGAATATATATACGCTGAGGTTTCATTTATCATCTTTACTTTCTTATTTGTTAGATAAAATTTTTATATAAAATAGCATAAGATTTTTTTTTGAACAAGTTGTTTATTCATCGTTCGACCGAAATGCATTGCAAGCTAATAGACAATAATAACAAAATAATAATAATAATAATAATAATAATAATGGTCTGTACTTTAAATTAATTATAATATTTACTATCAAGTTTTTAATTCTTGAATATCTATAATTTACTACGTGGAGTCTTAAATTTAATAATAATAATAATAAATACTATTTATTTATCAACTTTTAGTCGATCACGATTAGAAAATCTCAAAGGACCACTTCACCTACTCACAAAATAAATAAATAAATAAATAAGTAAAAGAGGAAGGTCAAGATCCATGAATTTGAAGATGATACCATCCATCCGCGTAGGATGGCTATGGACGTATGCGCTTCGTGGTCAAATCATCCTACTCATCCTTCTCCAAAAAGCTTACACAAAGACAAAGAATTTTAGGTGGAGAGTTACTAAAGCACTCCATCCTTTACCCATACTGTTGATGTTGAAATGCTACATTTCTCCGCATTCCAATAGAAAAAAATATTTTGTATTTTTTTGAGATATTATTCTTAATTATTATAGTTTCATAATCTAATTAATTATAAATTTGTCAGTTTTCTTTTTTTTAAAACATGTTGGTACATTAGCACAGTAATAGTGCTGTTCGAGATAAAAAGCAATCTAGCTAGCTACTACAATATTCCACTGAATCCATGCATGATTGATAATTTGAAATTGGACGCGCAGTAATAAGTTCATAGCGTGGTGGGGAGATTCAATGATTGGATCCGTATAGCACTAGCTGGTGTAAGATACAACTATCCAAACTTGAATGCTTTTATACTAAAAAGTCATATATATATATATATATATATATATATATATATATATATATATATATATATATATATAGGGAAGATGTAGGGTTGAGATGATGGTGGTATGGTGGTTGATGTGATAGGTGGTGGTAGGTGGAATAGTGTTAGATCTAAAGCTATTAAGAATCAAAAAGTAGATCTAAGGGTTAAAAACTTAGAAGCACCAACTTTTGGTGCTTCTAAAAGTATTCTAGCTCAATTCTATATATATATATATATATATATATATAGTGGTGTTATAGAAGCACGAAGGTCTCCGTGCTTCCACTTTATTTTTGATGTTCGGACTTTCGAATCGACGATCGGCTCCGTTAGACTTGATCTAGAGTATTTGAAGTATCTAGAAAATAAATTTCGCGATTTTTCGATATCATTTGCCTAGTGATCGAAGTGGCTCAAAATCAACTGAAAATAAAAATCTTACAAAATATGATGAAATGACATTAAAATTTTAGATCAAAGTTATTGATCTTGTTTTATATGGTATAAAGAATTTTCTATCAAAATTTCATGTGGTTTGGATATTTCTACACCGTTAAACTTGCAACCGGCTCACCAGTTAAAATTAGTGATTTTGAGCTTCTTCGATCACTAGGCAAATGATATCGAAAAATCGCAAAATTTATTTTCTAGGTACTTCAGATACTCTAGATCAACTCTAACGGAGCCGATCGTTGTTTCAAAGTCCGAACATCGAAACAAAGTGGAAGCACGAGACCTCCGTGCTTATAAAAGCATACCAGCAACTATATATATATATATATATATATATATATATATATATATATATATATATATATATATATATATATATATATATATATATATATATAATTAATCTACAAGTTTTTAGCTATTGGATTGAGAGATGTGCGGTTAGGATGATGTGCACCTCTTAGGGTTAAATGGGTGGTTGGTTGGTTAAATAGTACGATCTAACTAGTGAAAATCATCAAAGGGGTGAATCTAATAAATAAAAATTTGGTAGTATCGAATACTTCGTCTTATTGATAAAGATGTGACTTTATATATATATATATATATATATATATATATATATATATATATATATATATATATATATATATATATATATATATATATATATATATATATATATATATAGGCTACTATCCTATTAATAGGATAGGAGCACTTGTCCTATCAAGTTTTTAACCCTTGGATTAGAAATTGTAGGGTTAGGATGATATTAGTCGGTTAGAGTTAAATGGTTCCCCTAGAGTTGAGTGGTCCCCACTGGGTTATATTATTTAATCCAATGGTTAGAAATGATGAAAAGAGTTGATCCAAGGGCTAAAAAATTAATAGGACAAGTGCTCCTATCCTATTAATAGGATAGTAGCCGGACTCTATATATATATATATATGCGTGAGCAATATTGCTGCTTGGAAGCTGAATTATGTTTTTAGAATTTATGTCATTGATAAGTCAGAATTATATATACGATTAACAATGTTTAAATGGATTAGACCAAACCAATTTTAACGATTCACATTTCTACTAAATTTATTTATAAATGAATAAACGAAGTGGATAACATCTCACCTTCATCTGATCTCTCAATAAAAATTAAAAAAAATGCTTGTTTTGAGAATATTAATTCTAGAAGATAAGTTTGGAAAACCGCCGGACCAATAGCTGTCGTCATGGTAGGCCATATGACTATTTTGAAGAATGTATTTATGCAAAAAGAAGGAAAAAAAGGAGAGAAAATATTCACTACGTACTTTGGTAAAGCCATAAATTAAGCTAATGCTTATGTAAACATTGTAGGGGTATGAGCAAACACTTCTTTATGTCATACAGTTACTCCCAACTTCAAATGTGAGCAACAGCTTGAGCCTAAAGAACTCAAACACCCAAGTAATTGAAATTTTTGTACTTCAAAATTCACTTTTGCGACGCTAAATTATCAATCGGAAAATTTTTGATGAGATACTAATATAATATATAGATATCATGTATAATCATAAACAACAGATAAGATAAAGCCTCAAAATTTTTGATGAGATGATCCGCATGACCCATACAGAAGCGAAAGTTTACACTCTCCGGAGCACTTATTTCCAACACAAACATACAGAAAATATCAGAGACAACAACAGCTTAATTACTAATTACCATGCATGCATCATCTTTGCACACAATATGTACACTAATTTTTTTTTTATTTTTTTAAAAGTTTTATAAGATGGCGCATGAGTTCGGGTTCTCCTCGACGCTCCGGACGAAGTAATGCGTCGTCATCGGCGGATTATAAGCCCTGTATTCATTGACAAGCTCATAAACAATTGGTTGATAAGGATGATCTTTCTTTTTCTCAGCTTCTTCTTTCTTAGGCTCTGCCTCCTTTTTGGTCTCCTCCCCCTTCTTGGGCTCCTCCTCCTTCTTGGGCTCTTCTTTTTTGGGCTCCTCCTCCTTCTTGGGCTCTTCCTTCTTGGGCTCTTCTTTCTTGGGCTCCTCCTTCTTGGGCTCTTCCTTCTTCTCTTCGTTCTTCTCGGGCTCCTTCACCGGCCCCACCGAGACGATGTTGGTGGGCCAGAATTTTCGCAGTTTGCTCACGACGTCGACCGGGTCGACCGATCCGATCAGCGTCATCTTCTTCTCCTTCATGTCCATTGAAATAGAATCAATCCCTGCGAGATGAACGAAGTCGCAATTATATATATATATATACAAAAAACAATTTTTTCTATAAAATAAGTTGTAATAATTTTCATGGTATAGTAGTTTCTTTTTATTTGGCATGCGTACCATGAATTGTGGAAACGGCCTTCATTGCCTTCTGTTTGTCCTTGTCATCATGCAAATCCAACTTCACTACTATTATCTGTAAGAAAATGGGAGCATGCAGTTGCTTTCCAAGTTGGTAAATTTTCAATGCGCAGATAAATAATACGATTTTCCCAATAAAAACTGCGTACTCGAGCAAAAATAGAAAGTGATGTACATGTTTGAGAGAGAGAGAGAGAGATACGTAACCTGTACTTAAATTTTTTCTAAAAAAATAAATAAATAAACTATCTTTCTCCAAAAAAAAAAGAAAAGAAAAGAAAAAAAGTAGAACTATTTTTGTTTCTTCTTCTTCTTCTTCTTTTGTTTTTTTTTTCAATTTAGAGCTTGACTCTCCTGACACTCATTTTCAGAGTCTTACCACCAGAAATTCATTAATTTCGCTCAGTACATTCACAAGTATATATATATATATATATATATATATATATATATATATATATATATATATGATCCACAACTGAAATATATGGTGGAAATTAATAAATATAATCCGATCGAGCATGATAAAGCAAAAAAAAGGTTTATCAATGTTCTTAAAAAAGAAAAACTAATAAGATCTTGCTTGCTTTCGAATGTCCAAAGAGCAAAGAGTACAAGAAACTGCGGTGATAAAATTAAACCATCAATAAACAGATCAACAAAATGAGATGAAACGTACATGAACTACTAGAATATTATGTAACACTTGCTAGGAATATATATATATTCATTCTCATTTACAAGTTGTTCAAAGAGATGCCTATAGCCCAAGCCATAGCCATTCCTTTAAAATAGAATCACTGGTGCATTAAAAGGAATCCAAATTAACCCCACGCACACACACAAAAGAAAAAAGAAAAAAGAAAAAAACATCTCACCTTCATCTGATCTTAAGAACCTCTTCCCAAAGTGCGTGGTCGAAGAATGTTTAGAAAGAGAGAGAGAGAGAGAGAGAGAGAGAGAGAGAGAAGGGAAAGTGTCTGAGTGTGGGTGCGGGGGATAAAAAGGAGTGGGTGTGGAGGAGTCGCAATTTGGTATTTGGAAATTAAAAAAAAAAAAAAAAAACAAAAGAGAGAGAGAGAGAGAGAGAGAGAGAGAGAGAGAGAGAGAGAGCGGGGTGGAGAAATCGGTGGGGATTCTCTCACTCTTCTCCGCTTTATTCGTCGTGGCTTCCAGCCCGCGTACGTCTCACGCAGCCCTTTAATCGATTTCGTCGCGTCCCGCCGAAAACTTTTCCTGCACTCGGTCTTCCACGTGCATCATCATTCGTGAGCCTGCCCACTGAAGTGTAGAAAAAATATATATATATATATATATATATATATATATATATATATATATATATATATATATATATATATATATATTTTAATTGTATACAGATATATCTTGCAAGTAAAGTAATTTATAAATATAATTTTATAAAATTTAATTTTTATATATTTTTCTATAAAAATTCTAATATTTTTAAATATGTCTCTTCAAAAATCTAACTGTTATAATCGTGCAAAGGTTTTGACTGACGTGGCAGAATAGGTCCACGCTATAGTTTCTCGACGGTGCATAATTTTCCCACTATTTTTGTATGGGCATGCTGGGGTTGGCCACTTGTTGTAGCTCACGTCAACTATGTCACGCCACGTTGCCTTTTTTTTTTTTTTTTTTTTTTTTTTTTTTGTTTCGTTTATTTCAAATGAAATAAACTTGTAAATACGAATTAATTGTGATTCTAATCGCCTCGAATATTAATTACTAAATTCTTTGTCATTCTAGGAGCGATCGGTGCCATTAAATTTTTTAAAAAAACAATTCAATAGTAAGCAACTTTTACAAGCTTTGGTACTCCTCGGTGCACGTACGGACATCTATATATACAAATAGAAGCACTATTTTGTTAATTTGGTGGTTTCTCAACATGGTTCGCGTGGTACGTACATCCAAATTTTATAAATCTTTATTTAAATTTTTTTTTCCAATTTTAATACTGTAGTGAATATTTAATTTGGAAAACACATAATAAGAAACAATTAATGGTATGCTTTTTATTTTACTTTTTTTACTAATAGATTTGGGTAGGATTTTGTGTAGATCGATGTCAAACCAAACTTGATCTAAAAATCTAAAAAGGGGTAAAAGTTGAAAGAATTTTACCTTCTTTTTTTTCAGTTGGGAAAATTTCAACATGCCGCTTAAGTGGTTTAGCTCATTTTTTATTTTAATATTTTATGGTTTAAAAAAATTATACTTAATATTCGTAAAAGAGATTACGATTGGTATCCGAGATCCGAGTTCAATCTTAATTGATTCACATTTTCTAATGTTTATTTCTTAACGAAATAAACGGTTTTAGCGCTATCTATCTCTCAAAAAAAAAAAAAATTTCTATAATTGTATCCCTATTTTTATCCAAAAATTTATCATAAAATAGAATAAACAAAATATAATGATTAATTGTAATTATTCAAATCACATGGTGACAAAATAAAGATGAGCTAGACCTTAGAGAGGAGAAATATATATGCCTTTATGAACCACCGAACAGTGAAGTGAAAATAAGATAAGCGAGAGTGCAAATTGAACTTTACTTCTTCTTCTTTCTTTTTCTCCTAAAGGCGAGAGGTTTCTTTTCCGTCACTACTTTACCTCTTTTCCCCTACATATTTGTGAAATATTGATCAATCCTTCTCTTTCATTTTTAGGTTTCTTTTCCGTTCATTACTTTTGAGTTTACATCAACAAGAACTCGCGACATTGAATCAACAAATATTATTACACTGGCTGGTGAAGAACTAGTAGTTCAAGTGCATGCACATCAATTGTACACTTTTCACCAAAATATTAAATTTTTTAAAAAAATTTTGCATACCCATTTTGTTGAATTTAGTTATGTACATAAATTAAATATATTTTATAATAAATATAATGATCTAATTTGGCATAGAAATTGGTATAGCAATAGTAGACCCGGCAATATTGACCCAAATTCGCGGGTACCCACGGATTATCTACAAATTTGCGGGTATGGATATTGACTTTTCCAATCTAAAAATTTACGAATAAAACGGATGCTATTAGCGATTAAGAAGACTTTGGATAACCCGATGGTACCCACACATATATTTTTTAATTACAAAATATATTTTCTTAATTAATATATCTTTTTATTTACCCATCCTAATTAAAATTCTAATCCTAATTTTTTATTGCGTGTCTTTTATATTATGAAATGTTTTTGTTTTAAGATTTTACATATTTTTATTGTATGTTATGATATTTTAAACAAAGAGTTATATTATGCTTTTAAATCTTATATATGTTTTGCATTTAAAAAAATATAAGAGCAAAAAAATAAAATTGCAGGTAACTCACATACCCGCCCGCCCACCTGCGGGCGAGTATAGATAAAGATGTTGGCTATCCAAAAATTTATGGGTAAATTTCATCCATAACCAAGTAATCTGCAGGTTACCCAACCAGTCCGTTTGCTAGACGTAAGCAATAGTAGATTTAGTTAAGTCGGATTTACTTTTAAATAAAAGTAGCTAGATTATATATCTTAAATTGTCTACGTTAAAAATAATTTATTTTGTAATGTTATTTAAAGTATAGATACACTTTGAGAATAAAAAGAATATATTTGGAAGAAAATTTGGCAAAACTAAAATTTTTATTTGCTCTTTTATATAAAGCATAATATACATAACTTTTCTGAATGAATAAATCAAACTAATATTCTGTATTCCCTCATCGATCCTCTTCCATTAATTGGTTAAAATATGGATGATTTTTTATTTACCAAAATTTTCCCATGCATGCACGTTTTTAACTTGGCATGTAGCTAATAAAAAATAATTCGAAATGATAATAAAATATACAAAATAGTAGCGGTTTAGTTAGAGCAAAAACAAATAAAAAGTCCAACAAAATAGTCAAGTACTTTTAACAAACTTATTATTTTGCACGGATTTTTCAGGAATTATTTGTAAATTGAGTTGGCACGACTTTATGTTAACTCTATAAAAATAGCGCTGGGATAAATAATATGGAATAAAAAAAATAGTGGATAATTTTGTATAAAAAATAACGATATTGGTGGGAATAGTTATACCAGGTTATTTCAGATATTCGAGAATTATTATTTTTGGATCAAAAATTAGCGTTTGGGTATAAAGGGGAGATAAAAAGTTATTCCAGCCCTTATTCCCAATCCAAACGCTATCTCAGATAACACAAATTAAGTTGCTTTTAATAGCATTATGGTACAAAGTGCATATCCCTTAAGAGTAAAATAATACTAATTTTGACCAATCTTATTCAGCATATTAGGTAGAAAAATTAATGCATTAGTATACAATTAGCGCATGCCCATCGCTATATCAAGCATTTATTAGTGGAGAAGGTTTTCAAATAAAATGGAGCTAATATATATATAGCTAGAAAGGATTGTGCAAGCCTAGAGAATACTCTGGTAATAAAAAAATTCAGCTCAAATTAAGCTGCATAAACACAGTAAAAACTATATCACATGTATTAAATTTTTTTGTTCACTATAATTGGCTTAAAATTGTAATATACTTATTTAAAATTAATTCATTCGAAGTGAGATGTAAGATTATAATGACACAATCATGCAACAAATTATTAGTGCGTCTTTTATCTGAATCAAACTCACTTGTTTGTAAAAGTGAAATAAAATATTGTTACAGTTGTAGAAAGCTAAAATTAATGTAAGTGAAGTTGGAAGTTAAATTTACAACTAGGTCTTGTCACGTGAATACTTGAACGGTTGGTAAGTAATTGAACGCATATATATATATTATTATATTATATTATACTATTAGTTTTTTTATCCACATCCATCAATTTTAATATGATTTTGATGGATGGTTAAGATGAGAGATAAGAGAAATTGGAGAGAAATTAAGATTCTCAATTTCTCTTTTTTTTAAATATCTTTTCAATTTTTCTTCTCTCTCTCATCTTAATCATTCATCAAAATCAATACTGGATTAAAAATTTGTGAAAAGAATTTAATCGCTTATTAATAAGATAAGAAATACTATATATATATATATATATATATATATATATATATATATATATATATATATATATATATATATATATATATATATATATATATATATATATATATATATATATATATATATATATATATATATATATATGCATGATAAATTAGTACGCAAATATGCGTAAGATACCACGTGAAATTGAGCTCATTAGCTAGAATATTCGAGAGCTTGTAGGCGTATGATACAATAAATTGTACTGTTTGCATTGGTCGCATGTCACATCGATCTAATGGGATTTACACTGATCCACCTCAGCATGTCTCACCGAATGAAATGAGATACATCGACAAATTTGACAAATCATCATCGTCTAGTCATGATAGGACTCACACCGCAGCTGCAAAATAAAAAACGGATTGAAAATTAAAAGATTAAATTAAAAAAGGCCATTTAATTATCTGGTGTGAAGTCTCAATCGAGCATTTTATTATTATTATTATTATTATTATTACTATTACTATTATTATATTAATATTATTTCATGGTTTTCCATTAATGATGTGGATTCAACTAATGCGCACCGTCTCTTCACAAAATAAAAACGTGTTCCTTTCACAAGATTATGGCTTTTCAAATCAAAATCTATGATCTAGTACGATCCAATGTTAGGTTTGATACTTGCAAAAATTAATTTCTGTTTTTCTCCGAGTAATTGTTGAATTAATTAAGGACGACAAATTGGAACCCTCTCAATACGACAATACCTAACAACACAGAATCGGTAGAATTGAAACCAAGTTAGACGAGAATCGGACTAAATTGTTTCGTAATTTTGTGGCATGATTAATTCCAAAAATAAAAAATAACAATGGCAAGTAATATTAGAACTGAAGTATCAGAGCCTGTCCTAAGCTCCTTTTGTTCAAAAAATTTCCAAAGTCGCGACTCTCAACTGGTGCACTAAATATCCACCTATTAGTGCAAGCAGTATGATTCATCTAATATATATATATACTATACTCGCGCAAGAGTACTGTAGAGATTACTTTTGAATTGTTTCTTTTTCAGAATGATGTTTTGGATACATCGAGCTGTGAGATCGTGCCAACGATTCCGACCTAGAGCAAACGATTAAGGTGAGCAAAATTGCATCTTTACTAGCCGGGTTTGAATAATTCGAGCCGGACCAGCTTGGTCGTTGTGGCTCGAGTCACATACTCAGAGAAATGGTGCAAACGGGCCTGTTTTAACTCTCAGCTTATGGCCCAATACGCACTTTTGAGTGTTAGAGCCTAATGCCTCTTTTGGGCCTTGATGGGCCTATTTAGTAAAATCACATTCGTGGGCAACAACATAACAACTAAAAGTTGGGCGCATACAGCCGCAACTAGCTTAATTTGGTAGCTTCTAGATTGGCTTAATACCAAATCAATCTCACCGACAAATTCACCAGTGTAAGTGGGAAAAGACACGTGCGAGCAGTGGTTGATACTGACTCCCATGATCGAATATTAGTTGATTAATATTTTCAACTAAATTTATTTCTAAAAAAAATAAACAAAAGGGGTAGCATGCTACATTTCTTCTTAAAAAAAATATATTACCAAGTCAATCTCATTCTGTTGTATAAATATGTAAAAATAAACCAAAAATTAGAAACATTATAAAAAAAATGTACACTTTGAATGTAGTGAAAGAGTATATTAACATAACATAATATAAAATCACTATTATATTGAGGCTATTTTGTTGCATATTTTTGCAATTGTATTATAGGAGTAATTATATATAGATCTAAATCTGGTGTTTAATTTAATACATTTGAGTCCGACTGCTGCAGTTAAAATTACATAATAAGGCTGAACTACAGTTCTTGGAATTGGATACAAATTGGTAGAAGTTTTAACTAAATAGTTAAGAGAATAACTTTAAAAGCTGAGAAGGTCATCTCTTCCTAATCTTCTTTTAAACAGATCTTTATTTTTTAGCATACTAACTGTTTCATGTACTAATTACTAATTAGTAAGCCCTTTGTCATTTGCGCTAGGATCGATAAAGTAGCTATTGGAGTCCCCAAAAGCACTTATGCAAAGAGTAGATCGTGGGCGGTGGGTGAGCCGACACAATATTCCAACTGCTCTTTATGTTGCATATAGAAAACCCAACTGTGTTCTCAAAGGAAAGCAACACAAACACTATCTTAACATACACGTCCACCCTGATGAACATCTAATTTCATTAAAAGATGATTGTTGAAGGGAAAAGAAACTACAAAAAAGAAAACAAAAGGGGGGGGGAGGAAGTTGGTTCTTTAATTTGGTGATCTTTCTGTTGCAATTATTGGCCGGATTTTGTATTACTTTTTGGGATATGGCGTGTGGGAGTATCAAGCAAAAGTTTAACGCTGACGGACCGTATAAAAGAATTATGAAATCTATTGTATTTTATTTGAATGATGGATCAGATGATCTCGCGAGCGGTCTCCCTTACATTCTTATTATATATGGAGTGCCTATTCGCATCAATTGACTTGCTAATGCATCAATTGAAATTAAATTAGCGACCATATTATAGAATTTGACTTTAAAATTGTGTCTACATAGTACGTACTGTGATATTTTATATTGCGTAGGATTAAGATCAAGATGGAAGCGGGTGTTAACACTAGTTTTTAATTATTTTCTGTCAGGTTAAAATATGCCTAAATTTTCGCGCTTCTTTTTATTTAATCAATTTTTTAGATAACAACATAGCGGAGGTGCGTAGCTTGTCAATTGCAAACATAATGGGAACCCACTAATTAACTACCCTAATAAGATAAGTTTTAGACTATGAGCAGGTACAGTTCTACTACAGTACTAGATTCTCTCTTCTGCACTTATTTTAGGGGTTACACGCACTTTCCCACAGACACACACCACAAGAGAAAAAAAAAAAAAAAAAAAAAAAAAAGGTTTGAATCAGAATCGTAAAAATTTGCCGATATAATACGGAACGGTGTGTGCCAAGTCGTGTCGATGCATGTCGGACAAAAAAATTCTTAGTGCCGACATATAATAACATAAAATATTTATTTTTTTTAACAACAAAATATTCTAACTATTTATTATATTTTTTTATCACATCTTTTGAACTTTATTGAAAAAATTACTTATTAATTTAAAGAATATATACAACTTTTCAATAATATTATTAAAATAGATGAATATATTCTAGTCGGATTTAAATCTTTACGATATGGCACGATAAATACGGCCCGTGCCGACGGGCATTTAAAACATTGGTTTGAATTATTGCATAGGTGTACTACATGTAGAAAATATTAAGAGCAAGTGTTGCTGCCTCGTGCCGGCATTAAGTAATACAAAGAATGTCTATGGAGTGTACATAGCTAGGCCTCGATCGAGTCTTATTTTCTCCTAATTAAAAGAAAGGTTTGATGATGTATATCCAATTGGAATCTTATAAGCACCTCTAAACTATACAATATTTGTATGTTTGAACTTCTGCTTCTGCTTTAAACTATAATCACTTTAAGTATAGTATTTGTCAAATAAGAAAAATCTAAAGTTTCTATTGCGATGAAAATTAGAAATGATATTTTGAAGATAAAACATAGAAGCTCCAAAATTGGAGCTTGTAATTTTGCTCACTTGACCAAAAAAGCTTGATAGTTTAATTTTTTAATATTATTTGGTTAGTGATTAAAAGGTCTCAAAATTAGGTCTCAAAATTGAGATTTTTTTTTTTTTGAGAGATAGGTAGCACACTACCCGATTCGTTTATTTTATTTAGAAATAAACTTAGCTAGAAATGTAAATCAACTGTGATTCGAACTAGGGTCACGGGTACCAACCACCAAACCCTTTGCCACTTGCTCTAGGGACGGTCGGTCAAAATTGAGAATTTTAATAGTCGATACGATGCATTTGTGAATTTAATGGTGTAAAACAATCCAAATCTGATAAAATTTTTACAATTTTTTTTTCAACTATTTAGAGTAAGATCGATATCTTTGATTTTAATTTAAGTCTTTTATCATCATTTTTTATAAAATTTTTATTTTCAACCGTTTATTTTTAGATTAATCGTTTGATAGATAAATAATGTTAAAAAATTATAAAATTTAGTTCAAGTACTTTTAATAGTGTAGATCAAATTTAACAGTATCGATCATCAATTTGGAAGCCGCATTATTAAAAATAACCTAGTAGTACGATGATTTCTGTGCTACTGATAGTATAACGACCGAATTCTTCAAAGAGAGTTTATATTCAGAAATAGAAGCTGATATGCATAGCTTTTGTAGTTGTTTTCTTTTTGGTGGGCCTACCAGGTGAAGGTTGATACCATTTTATTGCCAAAGTTCTTTTTTAAAGTGAAAAAAGCCAAAAAGATAACGTGCACATAATGCATGTGGACTCATTAAAGTTGCGAGTTCTCAAAATAAAAGATTCCATAACTGATAATCTATTGAGAAAGGGATGGTTGGATCTTTTTCTTTGTGCCCTTGTGTGAGAAGTTACGGAGACGAAGTGAACCACCTGTAATTATAGGATGTGAGACAGTAACACCACCTTTTTAGAACATCGGAGGACATCCAGGTGCTGACAAATAGAGAAACGTCTTGACGATTTGGAGTAAAATGGCCGGGAGGATATAGAATATCTATTGTGGGGAGAAATTCTATATATAGAATCTTAATTATTACTGTAAGATCAATATTTCTGATCAAAAATTTTAGTGACATATCACCACTTTTTATAGAATTTTTATTTTCAGCCGTTAAAAATTATTGATTTTGAATCCTTTCGATTGCTAGGTAAATGATATCGAAAAATCGCAAAAATTATTTTCTAGAAACTTCAAATACGCTAGATCAAATCTAACGGAGCCGATCGTCGATTCGGAAGCTCCATCATCGAAATTTGTGTGCTTACCTCTCTTTTTTTCTTTTTCTTTTTTTTACTCAATGTCCACAACTTTACTCTGTGCTCACGTGTAAGACATGTTAACAATTACTCGGCAAATTTTAAAAGGATCAATTTTTGAATAAAGCTAGCTAAAATTCCAAAACTTTGCATTTAATACATTTTGACCAAGAATTGAGTTTGCAAAAGACCCATATATAGTTTAATTTACAATCTCATCATCAAAATTAATTCGGGGAGCAAAGTCGAACCTTAGCACATCACATCGCCACAATCATGCATAATTAGTGGTAGCATATTTATACGTAATAAGTTTAAATATAAAAATGCCACCGCAAAGCTTTTGCTGTAGTAGGACGCTGCTTCGATCGATATATGCCTCCATCTATGTTACCACGATTCTCTATGCATAAAAGAAGGATAAAATCATATACCCCACAAAACCATGCATAAATCCAAGAGGAGAGTATATTTAGAAATTTGTGCTCTCCATTAATCTAAGAAAGTAACAATCAATCTAATTCATTAACCAACTTGTTCATATATAGAAAAATATCTAGACAAACCAAACTCCATCCTTAGGTCATGTCGAGACCACCTGAATTTCTTTTTCGCGTAAGTCCAAATTTTTAGAAGGGGAAAGTAGGGACCATTAAAATACCTATAAAAGTTAAAATTTTCTTATGCCTATTCTTTAAAAAGAAAATCTCCGTAACTGATAATCTATTGAGAAAGGGATGGTTGGATAATTTTCTTTGTGCCCTCTGTGATGAAGTTACGGAGACAGTAGACCACCTCATTATAGGATGTGTGTACACTAGGTTTATGCTTTTTCGAACATCGGAGGACATCCAGTATTTACAAACAATAGAGAACGTACTGACGATTTGGAGTAAAATGACCAGAAATATTATGTCGGGAGAAATTCTATATATAGGATCTTAATTATTACTATAGTAATGTGTTGGTCGCTAATCTGGAAGGAAAGGAATAACGCGATTTTTAAAAACCACTTTGCTAACCCTCTTTTCGTAGTTGGGCGTATCAATGAGTTAGTAAAAAAGTGGAGGAATTTTTATTGAGCTGAATAACTTATTGATAATTTTTGTTATTATTATTTTTTCTTTTTTTTTTTGAGCTATATTTTTTTTCTCGAAATCATGCTGCCTCACTATTGGTAACCAAGTTCATTTTCGAAATGAATTAATGAGATGGGTAATATGCTATATTTAAAAAAAAAAAACAAAAAAACAAAAAGTAGGGACCATCTCGCAATAAACGAAAGAGAATGTGTGTATGTGATAGCAGTAATTAAGTTGATCCACCACCTGCATTGAACACTGTAAAAGAGGATCGCGAATCGTGGGTTGCACAATGTGTATTCGAATTTCTCGTACACCGCAAATGAAATTTCATAACTATATCATATAAGTTAACCTCATAAATATGTAGGCATCTAAAGTTTGAAACTTGAAAAGCTAGAAATAAGAAGATTGAAAATTTTAAAAGTTTATTATTCAGAAATCAATTATTGAAGAAAAGTATAACAAAGAAATATTAAAAGCAAATGTCTCAAATTTTTTAAATTTTTTAAATTATTGAATATATATAATAAATTAATATATAGAGAGAACATACATCTAATTTGAAAGCATGCGTAATATGTTATTAGAAGAGGTTAGGGGCCAAATGTTTTTAAGTTCCCTATATTGCCTCTATACTCTTTAAAATATATTTGACATTCAATATGTAAGAATAATATGTAAACAAAAAATATTTTTCTCACATGCAAAATTTTCAACTTTTCACATACAATGAGCGTAATATACATGTAGTTTTAAATAATACTTTAATTTTAGCTGCAAGGATTATCATTCTATTCATAAATTAAATTACTATCCATATAAATTATAACAATCATCCGACTAAATAAAATTTTATTATCATCTAAATAAAATAGTATATAAAAATTATATATAATTAAATATAGCATGTTATCTGTTTCGTTCATTATTTTTTTTAAAAAAAATTAACTAAAAATATAAAATAATTAAATTTAAAATTTAAAACATTTGATTCGAACAACCTTATCTCTTTTAAGCCATTTGTGGTAGATTTGATTTTTTTCTTTTTTCTTTCTTTTTTTCGTGGGGTGGTGCACCAAGTGCATGCAATAATAGTTTCTCATCAAAGGTGAAGAAAGGTCTTTCTTGTAATTGTAGTCCGTACGTAGGTAGCGCGAATAAATATACGCGTACACCCCCACTTGGCACAATTGGCATAACGAGAAAGAGAGAGAGAGATATAGAGAGAGAGAGGAGGAGATTAAGAGGAAATTAATTAAAAGAAAAAAAGAAAAGAAAAGAAAAAGAAGATGAGTCCGGGTGCGGCGAAGAAGCGAAGCGCGCGGAGCTCCCTGATGGGGCTGGGATGCGGGTGCAAGGACGCGAAATCCGTGTCGGTGTCCGTCTCCGCCTCCGACACCTCGACCGCCACCCCGCGGCGGCCCCGACACAACTCCTCGTCCGCCGAAACCCTAACCCTCCCCTCCACCTCCTCTTGCTCCGACGACCTCGGCCCCCTGATCGGGAGCTCCGCGAGCACGCCGAGCTTCTCCGGCCTCCTGCGGGAGCTCGGCGAGCTGGAGCAGAGCGTCATGTCGCTCCCCACCTCCGCCATTGCCGAGGGCGGGGCGGGGGAGGAGAGGCGGAGGAAGGAGAACCCGAGCCATCGGCGGGTGGAGGAGGAGAGCGTGGCGGTGGTGAAGGAGTCGGAGGACCCGCTGGGGACTTCCGGAGGTCCATGCTGCAGATGATCGTCGAGAAGGAGATCGTCGCCGGGGCCGAGCTCCGCGAGCTCCTCCGCCGCTTCCTCGCCCTCAATTCCCCCCACCACCACGATCTCATCCTCCGCGCCTTCGCCGACATCTGGGACGACGTCTTCGCCGGCTACAACGACCACACCCCCGATCTCATCCGCCACACCCACCGCCGGTATCCCCCGCCGCCATTCTAAAACCATAATCTATATATATATAATTAACGTCCTACATATATATATATATATATATATAATTGGAAAATCAGTATTAATTTCCAGCGTCAGATCAGAGCAAAGCAGATTTACCATATGATATCCCCACGTAATACAAAGTGCTCTGAAAATATTAATTCCTCTACAAAATTTCATTCAATTATTTTTCATTTGACTGACCGTCGTCACTTAGATAAGAACATTTATGACAGTGAGATATCAGTCAATTCTCTTATCATTGATTTATATTTCTAAGTTTATTTTTTAACTAAATAAACGAAACAACAATGGCATCTATCTATCTCTCCAAAAAAAAAAAAATAAAATAAAAAAATTCCCGTTTGTACAGCAAGTCGGGCCGGACATATATAGATATGCTTACTCTTGATTGATTGATGTTCATGCTGTTATGTTAGCATCTGCGTAATTTGATCTTCATTTTTTATTTGTATAATAATAATAATAATAATTTTAATTTAGATATTAATTAGAAAGAGTGGTGGTGTGAGACTTTATATGGGTGGTGGTTGAGGTGGAGTGGAAGAGAGGGTGATTGGAACCTCGTGAGTTATGCTGCGGGTGTTGGTGGTGGCCGGGTTGGTGGAAAAGACAAAGCGAGAACGAAAACTGATGCGCAAGTTAGCGTAATCATTGCCCCCCCATCCCCGTTTGTCCCTCGTAACCGCGATTTCAATTGTTAAGCACGAGTTAATGCTGTGCTATTGACTTGACAAGTCTAATTAATCAACATCATTACATATATGTAATATATAATTATATGTATCTGTGTCCGCGGTCTAAACACATGTCTCAGAAATTTGAGGAGGGATTTAAGGGAAACTAGTATTGTTAAATTTGATTTTGATATTTTACTATAATAAATATATTATATTATTATATCTGATCATAATTGAAAATTTTTCACTATAATAATGATAATAATAATGTAAACTGCTTTTATAATACTAATTTACGTAAACTAATTAAGTAAGAAGGAAAAGTGGTGACCGCAAATTAATGATCGAAACATCTGGAGGACGAGGACACCTGGGAACCACGAACCGGGCTCCCGCGAACATAGTGACTCGTCCAGTGCCCACGTTGGCACTACACGAACCCCAATATATTCCAATATATGTTTTTTTTTTTTTTCAATTCGAAATTTTAATTTTGTAAGGATAAGCATTTTTTTTACTTTAATATTTTGTAATTTAAAGTGTATCAATTTAGTATTCTATGTTTTAATTTTATTTTTTTCGTCAGTTCCTCCGTTAACTTTTTCGTATGCAAAAAAATATTAAACACCTCATCTATAGTTTATTGAATATTCACTTTAGTATTCTTTAGTTTTAATTTTGTCACTGATTTAACGAAAAAAATCAGTGAAGAAAATAACAAAAAAATAAAAAAAAATCACAAGGCACGAAAGTAGTACATTTTGAACTATAGAATATTAAAGTGAAAAAGTACGAAATCACGAGAATGATATTTAAAGTTTTCTCATTTCTTAACACAATGATAGTTGCAAGGAGGGGTAAGAGCTGCTAGGATAAATTCCACCTCAAATTTGATAGAATGAGAATTATGATGTTAAAATTTAGCAAATTTAGCATTTAACATATTATATACGAATTCATATACGAAAAAAATTTAGAAATATAAACCATTTTCATCCTTATGATAAAGACGATGTTAATATCTATTTGTAGTGAGATACAGTGATTTTATTTTGTTATTCGTTTAGTTTATTATAAATTTTATGTTGAAATTATATTTATATTTTTGCTAAATATTAAATTTTATCGGATAAAATACAATCACATAAAATTAATTTGAACACGAATATAAAATATTAGTTACATTGTATTCATGGTAACTCTAACTATTATCAAACTAATATTTAAATTTAAACATCTTTAGCAAATATGACACAAAAATTGGGCATCCTTTATACACTGTATTTGAGTTCCCATTTCAAGAAAATATAAATATAGATATAATTAATTTTGTCAAAAATCTGAGTAAACAGTTTTCACCTCTAATTGCAAGGGTGATAAAATAAAGGGAAACCTTCAAAAAAACCCCTGTGGTTCCATACATTCTCACTTCAGTACTACCCCGTGTTTTAAAATGTATCAATTTGCCTTCTTGTAGTTTCGTTTTTATCTTTTCGGAAGTTTTTTCGTTAATATTTTGTTAAATTATATATAAAAAATTTCAAATATCTATCGATGTTTATTGAATATTTATTTTAAGAATTTTTAATTTTAACTTACATCGATTTAAGAAACAAAAAATTAATAACAAAAAGAAAAAACGAAACCAAGGTAAATTAATACATTTTAAATCACATCAGACTAAAGTGAGAATGCATGAAACCACAGGAGAATTTTTTAAAGTTTTTTCTAAAATAAAAGATAATTTTTTTATAAAAAAATTAAAAGATGAATGTTTTAAATGGTCCACGACATGTTGGGGGTAGTGGACAAGGTCCAGATAATAATTTCTCGTACGGCGCCGGCAAAAGACGAACGAGGCAGACCTTTTGAGTTAAACAATGATGCAGTGATGTCTTAATTATTCGCAAAAGTAGCGTTATTAATTAGCTGTCATTGTTTGTATACACATCAAACATTGCTGAGACATTTGAGCGGGTCAAAGGAAGAGCAGGACATATAAGAGATGCTCGAGTCCGAGGCAACTTTTGTAGAGCCGATTCATATGACAGCACGTAGAGTCTTCGTCCAAATGTGCGCTTGTACGTCGTTGCAGTGGTATAAACAGTGTTGCAGTGCCTGACACTATACTAGTTCTGCACAGTTCGATCTTCTATGTTAAGATAAATAGATATTGAGTACATTTCAACACTCTCTCTCTCTCTCTCTCTCTCTCTCTATATATATATATATATATATAGCATTTTTCGACAAATTATATATTCTAATTTTCAAGCATAGTAATTTTAATCTAAAAAAATTATAACATTTTGGATCACATTGTCAAAAAAATAGTACACTGTTAGTGAAGAGACGTGTAATTAATTAAAAGGTTGTTTATGTACAAATCATTTTCTTCTGGTGGCGTATATCTTAGGATTCTTAGCCTGTATATTGTAGCTAAAAATGACATATTGATTAGCTCACTATACATTGATGTATTATTGTGAAATCTCATTAATGTCTCCAAGTTTTTAATCTGTTGAAATTAATACATTGATATTCAATTTTGTTTTAAGGAGGGTTTCGCAACGCATGTGAGTGCGCGTTCACGACACGTGATAGCGCAAAACTATACCGGAGAGAGAGAGAGGAATTCTATTCTATCCCACTTGAACAACGTCATCAATAACAAGCCAATCATCTTTTCTCTTTACAAACAAAAGTATAATAAAAATATTTTTTTATAATCATGATTAGATATATATATTTTTTAAAATTTTTTTAATTGATTTGTTACGTCGCGTCACCAATATATCAATTACTGTAAATTAAAATTTGCTGGGAAAAAAAAAATAATCTTCCCTACTCACGTGACCATCACTCACCAGTCACGTGATTTTGATCCTCAACAATTCGAAACGTTACCCGTCCTCTTATACTCCACCCGCTCTCGAAGCTCAGCATCTCCAACCATGGCGACGACGATCGCCATGGCCCTAACCCTTGCTCCTCCTCCCTCTGTCGAGCTCGCTCGAGACCTCCGATGGCGCAACCCCCTCCGCGTACACCCCCTTCGCCTTCGCCCGCTCCAAGCGTTGCGGCGGGGGGAGTCCTCTCCCCTTCCTCCGACGCTACGAGCCCTCGGCGGGAGCTCCGCCGCCGCTCCCTCCGAGGCGGCGGCTGAGGATGAAGAAAAGGAGGCGGAGGAGACCTTCGCGCTCCTCGCTTCCATTACGAGTCGATACAATGAGATCACGATCGTGGATAGCCCCAAATCGAGGCTCTTACTCCTCGACAACAGCGGTAATAACCCACTTCGATAACCCCATTGAATTCCTGGGAGACCCGTCCTGTATGATGAGCTTGACGAGATGGATTTTGGTAAACAATTGTGCAAGTATTACTCCATTTTCGTATTCCGATTCAAAAAAGACGTCCCTCGAAAATGAGAAGATGCTCTTGGTTTTTCTCCTGTTTTATATTTTATTTTCTCATTATATACAACAGATCTCCAGTTATTTGTGCTCAAGCTTCCCTGGATTGATCTAGCTGATTCATTATTGTTAAGAAAACAATTGGATGACGACTACTAAGCCAACACCGACCTTTCTTATTTTGTGTCCTTGTTCTGTTTTGAGCACAGGCAACATTCATAGCATGATTAAGAAGGAGAATTTGTGGACCGGCTCTTATTGGGTAAGGGGGTAACTTATTAATCCTACCATCCTTTTTCTTTACAACTAGTAAAGAAATGGACCAATTAATGCTATTCTGAAAATCCAGGACATGAGATATTTGATGTTGTTGAATCAATTGTTGGATGTAAATCGGCAGCTTTGTCTATCATAATGAGGATTCTCACCTTTTCAAACTTCTTTGAGGGTTAATTATTCTTGTCTATTATTTGAATTTAGCTTAATGCTGTGATTTAATGTACGATGCTCAGTGATGCTCAAAGTTGTTTCCTTCCATAATTATTAGCTAATTGGATTGTTTACCATAATCGCTTCTTGTATCTATTCTGCATTCTTATATCTATAACTATGTGGATGTAATACATATACGTATATCTGTATGCTTATATATATATATATATATATATATATATATATATATATATATATATATATATATATATATATATATATGTATATACATGTGCATATGAATTGTTAAGAATGTTCTTTACCCGAAAAATTTATGCACTTATGCATCTGTGAAGACGAAGAAAAGCCCATTCCATTAGTTTCTTTAAGATGATGATAGCTAACTTCTGTAGCTTTTAACCAAGACATGTATAGCATGACAACAGGTCTTTATTAACCATTACTAAAGGCTGATATTACACAGTAGGGACCTATGATAATCCTATTATTACATAAGATGGTCATTTGCCCTTGCAATTTTTATTTAGCCATTATGCTATGTGGTGATTCATGTACATACACAATAAAGGTTTCTTTTGCATTACTTGTTTGTCATGATCCAGCCTTTCCTGGCTCTATTTCTCTCTGTTACATAACAAAAGATCAATTTTTTTTTCCCCTCTTGATCTGCTTGTATCCTGTACAGGATGAGTTTGCAAGTCTTCCTGCTATCATTCCACATGGACCTATTGCTATATTAGGATTGGTAAATCAGTCTTACTCTCAATTTCTATAATCCTTATATCTTGCATTAGAATATCCTAGAAGATGTTAAATAACAGCTTTTTTGAATTTGTCTCTTTCAGGGTGCTGGAACTGCAGCACGGTTGATGCTCGAATTATGGCCTTCATTGCACCTTATCGGTTGGGAAATTGATGAGACAGTAAGGAACACCACTATAAGTTGTAAAATTATAGCTTGCCATCTGTAACTTTACCTTCTCATTCTTTTGATGACTCCTGATCAAACTTAATCTTGTTAATATTCCCTTTCCCTTTTATGCCTTTCAATGCCAATCCCTGATTAAATTTTACCAATTGTTTGGAACACTTACCTTCTGATCGACTTCACAAAAAGATACTTTTACATTATGAAGGACATGCAGAGCCTTTTTGTGATTAATAATCTGTAAGGAACTCCCTGCAGAATTCTGCCCTATAGAAGACAACGGAAACTTTCTCTATTTCTGAAAGCTAGGCAAGCTGCAGCTCCAGGGCATTCTGTAGCTTCAATACTGACTGGCTGTATTATGGTGCAATATCTTTTAGTTAAATCTTTTAATATAATTGTCCATCTAGGTCCATTGTTTGTTGTTTTTGAACTTGGTTTTTTATTTCACGTAATTTCTTTCAATAATAAAATGTTGTGCATACTCATTGTGATGATGCGCATATGATTTACTGTTAGCAAGTGTGTTGAACACACAATCGACGCGTATAACTACTTTGATGGAATCTATATCTTTGATCTTTACTCTTCCTTTTTCAGCCTTCCATTTTATGATTTTGCTAGCTCTTCAAACATCACATTCTTATCATGAAATCACTTCTTATTCAGATATGACATAAAGACTGCTTTCTGACAGTTGATTTATATGGCAAGGGAGTACTTTGGTCTATCAAATTTAGAGAAATGCACCGAGTCTGGTGGTTCACTTTCTGTTCAAATTGGTGATGCTCTCTCTCCATCTGCTACAGTTGAAGGAGGGTTTGCTGGTAAACTAAACTGTCTTAAGACACATGCACAATCTATTGATAGTAAGATGCTTCTTATACTTGCATCATGTAGATGTTCTTTATCTATGAATCAGGCTTCTTCCTCGTGATTTGCCTACGTATGGTTTCTCTTCTCAACAAATCTAAACATCCGATCATCTAGCATTGATATCCCTATTGCATGTACATCCTGGGACCCCAAAACTTGTTTTTTTGTGGGAACACAGGGCTTTACTATTGGGTTTGAATGGTATATGGCTTTTTGAATATTTACTTTAGAATAATACTTAATGCATGTCGTATTACAGGTATTATTGTGGATTTATTTTCCGATGGAAAGATTTTACCTCAACTAGGGGAGGTACTTACTTATTCGGTCTTCTTCCTTTCCTCATTAAGGCCCTGTTTGGATGCATGAATATCTTCTTTGGTATATCTTGTAGATTTATTGAAGAAACTTGTACATTTTGGCAGATAAGGAGTGTGATGAAATATCGAGAATTGAATACCATATTAGGTCTTTAAGTCATTTTTTTGGATAAATCACTAGGTAGGTGAAATATATTATATTACCAAATCTTGGCTATTAAGACATTTTGAGGAGCAAAAATTCAAATTCCTTTCTTACAATTACACTAGAAAATTTTCATACTGAATAAGTTATCCAAAGATCTTATTTCAGCATCTAAATAGGGCCTGAATGTTTGTATCCATTGTAGTGCCTAAATGTTAGCTCATGCCGATATAAGTGGATATGAACAGGAATGAGCAGCTTGTTTATCCGTAAAAACCTTAGTTGGTTAGATGAGTCATCGTCATTATTGTATCATCATCTACCCAACCTTTTACCTATTGGGCCTGTTGAAAAGCTTCTGACAGATATGAAGGCTCTAAAAGTACTGGTAGTTTTTTACAACAGGTTGTTAATTGACAAAAAAACATATTCTTTTCTAAACATGGCTCAGTAAGAACACCACTCAAATTATGAAAAGGCATAAAGAAGATCATGATATTTGGTTCTCTGTTGACCTGGCACCAAATCTTAATGTTTTCTTATGATGCAAACCTTAAATTTAGGCATCCTTTAACTAAATGCCAATAACATATAAATTTTTTCCCCTCATATCCTATATTTTTACGTTCATCTTGACTCAATTAGCATTAATCATTTCTTTCTCTCCTCAGTTATTACTGTGATTAAATATCATCAGATTGCTTCTAAGAACGAGTATCCTTTCCTTGAATGCAAGAAAGATCCAAGATTAATGAGCCATGTCATTTCTTTTCCCTTCTTTTGTTTAACATGTGGTTGATTTATAATCCGCTTACTTAAATTGTCACATGTTTCTTTAATGTCATTTGATAGCAAAATGTACCACAGGTTGAGACATGGTTGGAAATTGAGAAAAAGTTGATGCCGCATGGTCGGATCATGGTAAATTGCGCTGGAAAAAATGCTGAAGCATCTAATGATGGAGACAGAACAGTGCCTACTAATGTTTTAGCCATTACTTCTTGGATGAAGAACTCTACAATAAAGACACTTTGTCGTGCATATCCTGGAAAAGTACGAGTTCTTCTCTCTCTACTCAATTTTGAAATGTTTCAGAGCAAGGCAAACACGAAAATATAGCATCTTTGACCAAAAAGTATGAAGTAAAAATTTGTTTTCTAAACAACCCTTAATTTGGACAAACTACAATTTTTGAAAAAAATGATGCTAAGAGTAGTTAAATAGGTAACAATCTTCAAATTTCAGTTAAGCGTATGACGCCTATGGCTACTACTAATTTCCATTTGTCTTTTCTAACCCAAAGAAGGTACAAAAATGCAGGTAAGCTGGAAGAAAATGGAAGGAGAGGATAACTATCTTGCGCTTACTGGTCCACCACCAGACTTGGACACTTGGTCAGCTGCCGTGCCGAGCCAGCTGAGCTTGAGTGCCAAACAGTGGAAACCTTGTGAACTGGACTGACGATGCTTATGATCCCTTTCCCTGCACGAAAGGGCCTCCTATTTGGTTCACAATCTCCGTTAATTTGATCTTTTTGATCCATCCAACGGAAACTCTTATTTCTGAAGCAATATCTTTCAATGTGACAATCGCTAAAGCGGTATGTTTTCAATGTGACAGGTTGTTTCTTAATTGTTTTGAACTTCTTTAAGATGTGCAATTTTATGTAGGTGATTGATGAAGCGACGACAGCTTGCCTGCTGCGGCAGCTTGCTTCAAAAAATGTGGAATTACTATCTATGTTCACCTACTTCGGTCCAACAAATTTTAAGCTGTGCGTGCACGTCCCTATTTCAGCTTGGCATTGTCTCTTAGTAAGTATGCTCCATTGCTCCCCTGTTTTCTCGTCAAAATTTGAAACACAAAAGCAGTATCATTGTGAACTCACAATTTTTAATAAACACTAGACAAGGAAGTGAACACTGCGTTATTCCAACATGTGTTGGTTTTTACGATTGTATATTTCTTGAGCATAAGGAATCATTGACGTCTCAATTTGGTTTTTACAATTGTATATATTGTTACGCAGTTCATAAATCTTACGTTGTGATTAATTAGATGCAGTTATTAATTCATGTTCAATCGTTACTTTACTACTCTCGAACAACATCACCATGGTTTGTTTGATAATGATCATTTGAACTGCTATGTAATTGCAACGAACTGTTTCCAAAACTTTATGTAATTATAACATTGATTATTCAAAGTTAACATAAAGGCTTTGTTTCCATGCCTTGATTAGTTTCTTAAGCCTTTCTATATCTTGTCTTAGACCATCTCGTGTATTTATGCACAGTCAAGAAGTCGATGTAAGAATTTCATTTTCTGTGTCAAATATGTTTATACTGTCATGGAAAAAATTGCGATTGGAAATTCTATAGAAGTGTAGTTTGTGTGAAAATTTTCTTCTTCACCGTGACCTTGAATGATTCCATTTTCAAGTACCCGTATTATACTTATCCATCCGATAAGATAGTTAATTATTATTATTTGAAACTAGCTTTTCACCCGTGCGATGCACGGCTAGTTAATATAATAATATAAAATAATAAAAATTATTATGTAATAATAATAGAAAAATATTCTAATTAATATTATTTTTTTTACAAATAAAAAAATATACTATTAAATTTAAGTTTTTGTTCATTAGTAAGAGATGACATCAAGAAAAAAATTCAAAAAAACCAAAATCAAATCATCAAACTACAAATAAAGAAAAAAATTCAAAAAACATAATACCCAAAGAAAAAGAAAAGAAATATACAATCCCGATAACCTCTAAATTGAAAAAAAAAACAAAAACAAAAACAAAACAAAATCAGACCATTAAAAATACCCCCAAAATAATATTTTTTAATGTAAGTGATCAATATATATAAAAAATAATAATAAGGTTATTGATTAACTTACTTATTTTTTAACTCCAATATTTCTGATATATCAGTGTTGATCATCATCCTGATTGTATAAATAGAATTTGATATACTACGTAAACCTATATTGTCCGTAGATATACAACAATTAGTATAATTAGTAATAATATAAATAATAATCAAAATTTGAATAAATGAGATACGCAAAAGCCTTTTTCTTGCACCATTGCATTATAATTATAGGGCATTCATTCCCTACTTGTCTATAAGCATATGTTAAATTTGAAATTAAAAATCGTATCTTACATTATCATCGAAAGAACTAACTCTAGGTTATTCACCACATCCTGACGATTACTATAGAAAGGATATAGAAAGCATTTTATTTTCTAAAAAAATCTAATTTAAATTAATTTGCATTAAATTTGTTAACTTTTGATTTAAATATAGCTAATTAATTATAATTGATATAATAAAAGTTAATAATAATATTTTAATTTTATTAATCCTAATTAATTATAATATAGATTTGATACCGTAATTATTACTTTCTAAAAAAATATATTTACTATAGAAAGCATTTTATTTCCTAATTATTTTTTCAAAAAAATCTAATTTGAGTTAATTTGAATTAATTTGCATTAATTCAAGTTAATGCATATTACAGAAAGCATATTACTTCCTAATTTTTATTAATTTGATTTTATTTTATTTAATTAATTTTTATTGATATAATAAAAGTAAATAATAATATTTTAATTTTATTTAACTTTTAATTATAATATAGATTTTATTTCCTAATTAATAATAATATAGAATATTAAAAGGTATTAGTATTGATACCCTAATTATTATTTCCTAATTTGATTTAATTTGATTTAATATTCAAACTATATTTAATTTTATTTAATTTGATTTATATTTAAATAAATCATATAAATAGATATTATTTCCTAATTATTTGATTTGATTTAATTTATTTTAATTGACATAATAAAAGTTAATATACCCTAATTATTATTTCCTAAAAAACTCTATTCACTACATAAAGCATATAGAATAGATATTATTTTCTAATTATTATTTCCTAAAAAAGTCTAATTTAAAAAATCTAATTTTATTTCCCTAAAGTATATAAAATCTATATTTGAGCTTGACTTAATTTGAATTAATTTGCAGTAATTTTATTTAATTTGATTTTATTTGAATTAAGTTGAATTAATTTTAATTAATTTTATAAATTAAATAATTAATTTGAATCTTTTATATTTAATTTTATTTAATTTGATTTATATTTAAATAAAATCATATAGAATAGATATTATTTGCTAATTATTTGATTTTATTTAATTTATTTTAATTGACATAATAAAAGTTAATATATCCTAATTATTATTTCCTAAAAAAGTCTATTTACTAACTAAAGCATATAAAATAGAATAGATTTCCTAATTATGATTTCCTAAAAAGGTCTAATTTAAAAAAATCTAATTTTATTTTCCTAAATTATATAAAATTTATATTTGAGACACGTGGCAAGTATATAGGAAGCCACGTGTCAAGTTTATTGGAAGGGTTCACCTAGGGTTCTACTTTAGTATAATATAATTGATACCCACATTATCCTTATCCATCCGATAAGATAATTAAAGCAGCTGGGTGTGTATCATTTGATCACTTAATAAAAGATGACCAATTCTAAAGACGTAATTAAAAAATGTTTTGAAAATATTGTAATGCTGGAAGAAGTAATTTGGTAATACCATCTCTATATCCAAAAGGTGGCTATAAATTTTTCAAAAAAGTTGTCTTATTAATATTTTTTTTAATATTAAAAAGCTAAAAAGAGTTGTTTACATATTTGGATCGAGGGTTATATAAGATGTACATCTATGTTTTCTTTGATGTAGTGATAACATTTTTCCGAGTAATTTGGTCAGCAAAATATTCACGCTTCTAAAAACGCTTTCACATCAATCCTGTTTATGTGATTACATACTTCGGACTTCGTATTTTAGCTATATATTATTGTGAGGTTGACCTCCCTAACTTTGGCAAGCAAAAACCAAGAGGAAGTTGGGTCAGGTACATTATAACCTAATTATTATTATCTTAATTCCCCCACGGTTTTGATCCTTGAATCTAAATATGATACGCATCAAACGAACAATATTGGTATTAGTTGGTGAGCTGCACCACTGAACCCGGCCACCTATCAGGGCAAAACCCAGATCCCCTCTTCAACAAACCTAGCCTGGTCAAAAAAAGCATGCCTTTTTCCGATCACCAACCCTAACCATGCCCATGTAGGAGAACAATATAAAAGAAGATCTCAACAGTGGGAGAAAAGTACAATATTATCAAAACAGGGGTTAGAAACCCAAAAAAGAGAGAAACATATTAGGAAAGTGTCTGCGGATATGGAGAGAGCATTGATATGGTGTTGTTGCATGCTAGCAATATTGGGTGCACAAATATCAGTCTCAGGAGCTCAGGACTCGGCTTGTTTGAACCAGCTGATCCCTTGCCTGCAGTACATCAACTCGAAACAGACTCCCTCGAGCAGCTGCTGCAGCCCTCTCAAGTCGCTCATCACGTCGGACCCGCAGTGCCTCTGCAGCATGCTGACGAGCAACTCCGCGACTCAGCAAGCCGGCGTTAACGTGACTCAGGCCCTGCTCCTGCCCGCGAGGTGCGGAGAGAGGGTGAATGCTGGATTGTGCACGAGTAAGCGTCTTCGTGGATCACAGAAATGCTTTTCTAGTTGTTCATGAGAGTCATTCGACTCTTAGGTATCAAACAAAATAGATATATACTAGCTAGTGTGAGATTCTAGCCAATTAATCCTGGTACTAGTGTGAGTTGCTGAACCAAATGGTCTCCTCAGAGATTAACTCAAAAACTTGGGTTGCTTTTAGACTTTATAATAATATATTCAAATGTGCATGGATGTGACGCATATATATGTATGCTTTTTACAGGTTCCCAAAAGAAGAGGAATGCAGTGTCGAGCTCCGCGGGCGAGTTAGTATTTGCAAATGCAGTGATGGTTGCTGTGCTGTTGTTCGTTGTTCAGAGCCTGTGGCTTTTACATGAATGATTGGCTGGGAATGATTTCTTTTCAATCCTGCAGGATTTTATACATAGAAATATAACTATTATTTGAGCCTCTGTTTTTGTAAGTTCTGATGCTTGTATTTGGTTGTAATCATTTGACAAAAATAATATATTCTTTTCAGTTGTAAAATGGTATGAAAAATGAGGTTGCCAAATTTACATGTTTACTAAAGCAACGCTACCTGCTGCACACCTAGATTGCCTTAAGCTTTCTATAACTAGAATTCATCCACTAGTCTTATCAAATAAATATATATTTTTTCCGCTAAAGATCCAAAATGATTTAGGATTCAAGGGTGTAAGATACACACTTCTATATAGGATGTGCATATAGCATTTTTCTATTTACTAAGAGAGTGTTGGGTTCCTCCAAAAAAGTATGAAAGAAAAATTTTCAAGATAAAAGTTTTCTATGAAAAATACTTTTTTCCACAATTTTTGTTTTCCCCTATAAAAAAAATTCAGAAAACAAAGGTAATAATTTTAGGAACCATTCGGACGAAAATTACTTTTCCAACCAAAATATTATTATCTTAATATATTTTTCGAAAAAACCAAACACCCTAAGGCCCATATTGAGAATATAGCTCTTATAAAAATTAGCAATTCCTAAGCACAAAAGTGGGAAGAACCCTAAAAACAAAGTACATATGAAGGCAATGAGCAAAAAAACTGTCTACAAATTGCACATCTCAGATTACAGAGTCATATCTAGCATTTATGCGCTTACAAAAGAGATGCTCAAAAAGTTGCCAAATATACAGAAATCAAATTTTATCACTCACATAAGCAGAGTAAAAGACTGCCAAAACACCGAGAGAAAGGCCCAGCAGAAGTCCCGATGGCACGAATTTTCGAGTGTTAGCCAACCGTATACCTGTAAATGCGAAACAAGCAGAAAATTACGTATTCTATCATGCTTTCATGAGTGCTTAAAAAAACAAGAAGAACGTGAAGAAAGGATTATACCAAATACAGAAGCAAAGAGTAATGCGGATCCGAACCCAATTGCATCGCCTACTTCCTTCGTCTCAGGCGATTGCATCAGGTAATAAGCCTACGTACATAGAGATCAATATCCAATAAGCTAAATTACGAATGATAATAATAAGCTACGTACTAAAAAAAGGCATTAAGCCGCAATATATTAATAACAAGAGTTCTCAGGCTATAGAGCACAATAGTTGTATATATTGTTAGAATAAAGGCGGAGAAATAATTTCTCCCATGATTACATTTCATTAAGTGAGAAAGTGAGAGCTGATCGCTTGCGAAAAACTTGTTGAGAGAGCATCTAACAATTATTGTGAAATGCATGCAACTCTATTCTCACTCCACTTCACTCGACTAAAGCCACCGTAAAAAATGCACAGATGAGGCAATTCGCTGAGTAACTAAGGCAATTCGCGATGCATTATAGAAGGAAAATTTTCAGGCTTTGTTTGAGACTCCGGGGAGACGAGAAAAGTATTCAGTTTGTTTTCGTAGACAATACCAATAACCATTGTGTAGATCACAACAGTTCTTTTTTCTTTTTGGCAACCTTTTTATGTCGGATCGTTGGCACTAATCATTAATCCCAAAAACTCAAGCCGTTAAAAATATGCAACCAATTCATTTAAAACATATAAATACAGTGTCCACGGGTCTCGACCGTGGCTCGGCCTAACCAGCCTCGGCCCAACCAGCCTCATGCTACTTTGAACGTGACTCGGCCCAACATAACTTTTCACCACAGGGCAGATGCTGGCCGATTTAAGCCGACATTTTATGCTTGATAGGAGTTAGAATGTGATCAATAGCAGCTAAAGCTGGCAAAAAGAAAAACACTTGTCCTGTAAATCCAGTCCAAATTTACTGAGATTCAATAGTAAAGAGTGAATAATAGATAGCAGATGCATCTTTGAAGTTTACGTTCTCTTTGTTTAGACAAAGAATATTGCGGAAAAAGTCAATTTTATAAATAAAAAAAAAAAAAGAAAAGGGGGAAAAAAAAAACCACACAATTAAAAGCAGAAGAACAGCTAATTACCACAGCCATAAGAGCAGATCCGGAGAGTCCTCCCA
This sequence comes from Aechmea fasciata, assembly GCA_025177825.1. Taxonomy (NCBI): domain Eukaryota; kingdom Viridiplantae; phylum Streptophyta; class Magnoliopsida; order Poales; family Bromeliaceae; genus Aechmea; species Aechmea fasciata. The sequence continues at coordinate 6,468,586 of CM045926.1, forward strand.
GAATGGATCCTTTGCTCCCCGATCTCAAATCTACAACAAACTCACAGGGTGAGTGATCAATCGCTCGAGCAAAATAAATAAACACAACAAATGAAAAACAAAGAAGGGGGCGAGAGAGAGAGAGAGAGAGAGAGGAGTGAGTGCGCACAAGCGAAGAGGCCGCCGCCGAGGAGGAGGGTGCCGTAGGCGGCGGAGGCGGCGGGGGCGAGGTCGACGAGGAGCTGCGCGCCGCAGCGGCGGAGGCGGCGCGCTGAGAAGCGGCGCGGAGGAAGGGGAAGGAGCGAGACGGCGCTCTTCCGGCCGAGGAGGAGAGAAGAGGGGGGAGGGGAAGCGAGGGGGCCGCGGAGGAGAGACGAAGCGTACGTCGCCGACGAGGCCCACATAGCGCCCCTGCGATCGTCTTCCCCGCGGAGGGACGGCTGATGAGTCGAGGATGAGGGAGTGCCCAGAGCTCACGGGTCAAACAGCCCCCCACCCTGACCTGCAGCAGCACGTGACGCAACCATCATACTATGTATGTATGTATGTACAGTACAGTGTAAGTGCCTTTTGGCTGATGTAACTGAAAATACAGTAGACTAGTAGTACACTCATGCGCATCTTACATAGTTACATCTTACATTTCATTTATTTTTGAATAAAAATTTACTTATAAGTCACGTTGAAATTATAGTACATTTTAAAATAGGTGAAATACAATATATACACACTTTTTAAAGTGTACAATTAGTATTTTTCTAATTAATATTTTAGTTATAAATAAATCAGATATTATTAGGAGTATAGAAGTTGTTGTGCTTTTAATTTTTTAAGTATCTATCCATTTTGACGGATAATTAGGATAAAAACGATAAAATAAATTAATGAAAAATTTAAAAAGTAAAAATAAAATTGAATGTAGTTGAAAAGTATAGTTTTAAAATTTTGTTATTTTATTTATATAGTAATGAGATTATCGTCAATTTAAAATAAAAATTAATTTTTATTTAAAAAGTAATTAATTACAAAGGAAAACTTATATTTGGTTTAAAGCTATTTTCTTTAATTGTTGCAGTTAAAGCGTAGTTTTTATCTGTAGTAGTTAAATTAAAATGAATCAAATCAAATACCGAATTAGAATATAAATATATTTTCAACTATATTGTAATTATAACTATATATATATAACACACAGGCACACGATGAAACAACTCTAAGATGAAAAATGATCAAATGGAAAATATAATAAAATAATATTTTAAAATTATAATATAGAAATCTTGATTGCATATTGTTATCTTTGTATGAAATATATGTGATAGAAATTAAAGACTACAAACTTCTTAAACTTGGAACTTCTGATATTTACACTTTAGTGCTATCCAAAATTTTTAAGCATATTCTAAAATTATTTAAAATATTTTTTTTAAAATTCAATCTCATTAGTAAATTTTAGAAGAAAGAGAGATATTTGAAGAAATTTTTTAAAATCAATAGGAGTAATTTGGTCGTTCAGAAATAAATAAGATATTTTTAAAATTTTAAAGAATATATTAGATATTAGCCCAAAAATTTTAAGAAAAATAAAATAATAAGAAATGCAATCCATTGTTTTTTGACTTTTAAATTTCACTAAAAAAAGATGCATAGGAGAGGAGCACTAGTGCTTCATACATGAGAATTATAAGATATTCTTTATAAAAGCCACTTTAAATAGAAAGCTGGCAAAAATTTTCTAGGCATGGGACGATGCGGATGGACGTCACGTGGTCCATCGCGACCCTCGAAAATTCAAAAAATAAAATAAAAAAAAATTGTGAGCTCCGTTTTTTAGAGAGAGAGAGAAAAAGAGGTTGGCGGAGGGCGAGGATGAGCCGCGCGGGCCACGCGGTGCCGATCCGCATCCTCCCCAAACTGATGCCCAGACAAATTTTGCCCCTGGAAAGCACCGCTTTACATGTCCTTGGATAACACCAGTAAATGAACGAGACAATTAATTGCTGTGCTTCTTGCATGCTTTTATTTTTCCAAATTTTTATTTTTCTCTATCTCTCTTCTTTCTTCTTTTTTTTTTATTCGAAATAGATGTAAAGTTATTACAAATTACCACATAGGATATTAATTACGCAACTTGGAACCACACTCTTTAGAATTCGATTCTGGTATGATTCGGAAACAATAGTATTATTATTCCATCCAAATTAATCGACATGCAAGCTACAAGTATTCAAGAAGATAATCCAACATAATGTATTTATTTCTTGGAATGAATCCAACATAATGTATTCAAGAAGATAATCCAAATTAATCTATTTATTTCTTGCGTGAATATGTGTAGGAAATAAATTAATGTTGCCCTACATGTATCTATATTCTTGGAATGAATGAATTTTTCTTGCATCCCAAAAAAGAATTAATTCCTCCTACTCGAGATCGAAGTAACAGATACAGAATACAATGCAGCAGCAAATGCTTATTATGTGGTGGCATGAACAAGCGGTGACTGAGGCGACATCAGCTGGGACGGGCTACAGCTCATCTCGACTTCGAACCTCCTCGGCAAACTTATTCTCAATCTCTTCTTCTTCCTCTCCACTGTCCTCCCCTCGGCATCTGCCCCGTTAATGGGGGACACGAAATCCCTGATCCTCTTAAGCGCGACCCCCGTCGTCTCGTCGTCCATATTCGCGATGCAGACCCTGAACCAACCTGGCTCGGCGCAATGAAACGACGAGCCGGGGGACACATTGAGCTTGACGTTGTTCACTATCGCGCGCCACAGCGCGAGCTCTCCGTCGACGGTGGCTTCTTCGAGGAGGTGCCGTAGGTCCATCCAGCAGAAGAGCCCGGCATTGCCATCCAAGCAGCGGATGCCGACTTCCTTAAGGCCCGAAGAGAAGAACCCGTGCCTCTCCGACAGCCTCTTCGCGCTTTCGGCTAGCAATGCTGCCAGAAATTCCTCGTCGGACAGCATGGCGCCCAGCAGGTGCTGCGTCTGCGACGAGACGAGGCCGAAGCTCGACATTCTGCGTGCGCAGCTAACCACCGTGTCGTTGTAGGAATACACTATCCCGACTCGGAATCCGGGGAGGCCGAGGTCCTTGGAGAGGCTGTACGCGATGTGGATCAGATTCTTGTCGCAGCTCGGGTCCTCTTCTATTACCTCCGAGATGCTCACGAACCTGGGCTCCTTAAAGATGGTTGCGCCGTACAACTCGTCGCAAACTAGGTGGATTCCCCTTTCGTTTACGAATTTCACGAGGGTTTGGAGCTCGTGTTTGTCCATGGTCGTGCCGAGCGGGTTCGATGGGTTGGTTATCACTACTCCTTTAACTCTGATGTTGTCCTTTCGCGCCCTATTGTATGCCGATTCTAGCGCCGATTTAGTGACTCTGAAGTGATTAGAGCTCTCGCAGTGAACAGGGACGAGCTCGACTCCCGTTCTCCACCGGATATCGCGATCAAATCTGTTTAGGATAAAAAAATTCATTGATATTTGTTTCAATAATTTTTTTACAAAATTAAGCAGCACCTTTAATTTCCTTTACTTAAAGATTTGTTTTTCTTTTTTGATCTTTAATTAATATTTGACTAGCATTAAAGAAGAAACCTTTTGATTTCCCAGAATATGCCTAATTAAACACGAGAACTATTAACAAAAGAGCTGTAATTTTTTAGCAGATAAAAATTGAAGGAGGGGGCTATATATGGTCACATTTTCCAAGTTCAAAATTTTGACAGGTGACTAATTTGGTTATGCAGAGCTGCTGATCTTACGCTGTGTAGTAGGGAGTTGGGACTAGGAAGGCGTCGCCAGGGTCAGCGAGACAAAACGCGAGCGTTTCGTGTGCTCCGGTGGCTCCGCCGCTCATCACCACGCGATTCGGATCGAATTTGACCCTTCCTCCTCTCACTTTCTCCATCAATTTCGCGATTCCCTGCGTGTTTTGACATATCACATCAGTATGCTGATCGATGGTCCACGAATGCGATATATCTATTAAATTAAAATATAAGAGTGCATGATTGAGCGTCTCTTCTCTAAGGCTTTGTTTGGTTAGAGGATAGGAATAAGAATACATCCTTATCCCTCGCTTTATACCCAAACGTTAGTTCTCGGTTATCCCTACCAACAACTTCATTTTTTATATAAAATTACCTAATATTTTTCTTATTTCCGGGAACAACCTAATTTTTATCAAACGCTATTTTTCTTATCATCTTATCTGTCAGTGTAATAATGTTACATCACGAACCAAACGGTACCTAAGTTTTTACTTTATATATACGATGACAGCTGTGAAATACTTACGCGTCGCCCACGACAACTATACGTAACCAAATCATCTATCCGTCTCCTTTAATTGTCCTCGAAACTCATTAAAGGATGTTGACAATCGTACAAAGGTGGTAGGCCTACACAGGCCACTTGTATACTAATAGTGAGAAATATTTTTTTTTTTTAAAAAATATTGCTTGGACCATAAAATAGTTTGTTGATTTGGTGGTCGAAATGACTATTTGATAGCTGATAAAAAAGAATACAATATATGATAAGCTTTTGTGGCTCATTAATTATCGTATTAGCTTTTTAATTTAATTCAAGTTAAGAGTAAAGTAGTAGAGATCTATAGGATTAAGATCACTTTGAACATGAATTTTTTTTTTCTTTTTTTGGTACGTTCCAATTTCATTTTCATTAGTGTTCACCTGCCGAAAAGCTGGGAAGCCATGATAGTCTTGGAAATTGGCGACCTCCATGAACTGCGCCAGGCCCTCCGCCGTGCAAATGGACGCCTCCGGATGATTCTTGATCCACTCACGTATTAACTCCCGCGAAAACTGCAATAACAGAGAAAAAAAAAAAAAAAAACACATATTCATCACTATAGTTAATTATATATATAATCTTATATACACAAGAATTAATGATAACAAAACATAAGCAAAATGCACAATACATATACATAGATATGACAAACGGATGAGTTGGGTAACTCGCGGGTGGATTATCATACCCGTGGATTACTTAGGCATGGATAAAATTTATCCGCAAAATTTTGGATAGCCAATATCATTATCCATACCCGCCCGCAGGTGGGCGGGTGGGCATGCGGGTTATCTGTAATTTTTTTTTTCTGTTATATTTTTTAAATACAAAATATATATATACAAGTTTTAAAAATATAATATAACTCATTATTTAAAATATCATAATATACAATAAAAATATTTAAAGTTTTAGAGCTTAAAAATTTCGTAATATAAAAAACGTGATAAAAAATTAGAATTAGAATTTTTAGGATCAATAAATAAAAAAATATATATTTTAATTAAGAAAATATATTTTGTAATTAAAAAATATATATTTTTTTAATTTTTTGGATTGAAAAAATTGGTGTTTATATTCGCAAATTTACTGATCGTGGGCACGGATATGGATGGAGATTGTGAGGTCTTGATATACATAAGTATATATATAAATATATATATATACGCACCTGGTTCTCGGAGAGTCCCATTTGGATTACGCCCCCGGGATTAAGTGTCGGGTGGAAGGGATCGTTCTCGTAGGCCTTCCAGCCGTCAAAGTAAGGCGAATCCTCGCCGTGGCGGCCGTTGGTTGCGATGCGCGAAAGAAGCCCATCGTTGCGCCCCATTAGTAGTAATCACCAGAATATATATATAGTGGAGGTCGAATGATCGATCGCCAAAAGAGAGAAGGGAGGAGAGGGCGGGAGATCGAGTGCGATAATTAAATGGAGAGGCCTGATTAATTGTGGCCTACTTATTTATAGTAGTACGTGAGGTTGCTCTGGTCTGGGCGTTGAAAATTGAAATGCGTGTGACTACATATATAGTGGTGTAATTAACAAAAATATTCGGTGCTGTTTAGAGGAGAAATTTTGAGGTGAGTTCGGGGAAAGAACGTCGAACTCGGAATTGCTGCGGGGGGTGTAGCGTCGGCGATGACGCTTTAGAACGGAGACCACGCGTCCACGCGCAGCCTGCTAGCGCGCAACATTGTCTTCGTGGCCCCCCATCTTGTGTTTTCTTCTTTCTTAAAAAAGAATAATATAATTTTGAAGACTTTTGCTTATATATATATTTTTTTTTACTACTATTCAAAAAATTTTAAATTTTATTTTTCGTAAAGTGCCCTTCTAAATTCCAAATTATATTAGTAAACTCTTAGCTACCGTTTGGCTCGGCGTTAAGTAAAAACTTGTTATTCCAGAGATAGGATTAAGTAAGTTCAGGATTAAGGTGTGGTTAAAGTAATTTTGTGTTTGGTTGAGAATTGAATTTAGTTTAGATATAGATAAAATAGTGTTTAGTTGGAGTAATTAGGATAATAAGGATAGTGAGTAAAATCGTGTTTTGTTTGGTTGAAGTAGTCGGGTGGGGTGGGGTGGGGTGGAGTGGGGTGGGATGTGGTTAACTAATCCTACACTAAATTGGGGATTTGGAAATAATTTCGAGGTTAAGAGATTATTCCACCTCTTAACCCCTTCTCAGAATAATTTCGAGTTTAAGAGATTATTCCACCTCTTAACCCCGGGAATAATTTCGAGGTTAAGAAATTATTCCATATCTCCACATCTCCACATCTTAATCCCGAACCAAACGGGTGCTTAGGCTGCGTTTGGTACAGAGATATCCCGAAACAACACGGGATATTCTCCAAGTTGTAATTAAACGGCAGAAGAAACATATTTTGTATACCGCTTTAATTACAATAAAAATCTTTTGCTTCGTTTTCGCCCGTGGATGTAGGCGGGTGGCCAAACTACGTAAATATTGTGTACTTCATTTTTTTTTTCTCTTTCTCGTATTTATCTTGCTATTTTCGAATCCGATGAACTAGATTTTTTTCGTTTTTTGTCAGAATAGAAAGAAATATATTTGAAAAAAAAAATTGTAACTAGAAAGAATATTTTTATCAATCAAGAATAAATTAAATATTTTTAAAGTTTTAAAAAGTATATTAAATATTATTTATAAATAATATGTAATTAAATACACAAGTGGATATATATATAAGTCTGCTTTTATATTAATTGTTTCCCTTAAAACCCTTAAATTATTTTGAAATTTCTACTGTTTGTGGTCAAACAATATATAGCATGCAAGGACTGGATCTTCTGAAAGAATACTACATTCGATTCGATCACTTTGAACCGGACATGCAGCACTTGGGAGAGGATGGAGAACTCTTCAAGAATTAATGCACTTTCAAAATGACCAAACTCTCTTATGAAACATTACTGAATAACTACTACCAAAAACTAGCGAACTTTTGTTACCAAACTACGTACTCTTATCACATAATGCATGCTACCTAAGCTATTTCCACCAAAAACTACTCGTATTGTTTCTTTTTAAGTTCTTCTCAAACGTTGAATTGTGTCATGGAAAAAAAAAAATTCCTCCTAGATCTCCTCATAAGTATTTGTAGTTGGTGGACATACCATGGCCTCCCCCACAGTTTACATATTTGCCATTATAAATTTAATATGTATAAACTCTCGAATTGTATAAATTTCTACCTTAAAATCTGACTAACATTATCTTTTTGTTTCTTTTATATGAAATATATACTTCACATGTACAGCTTTTCTTATTCTAAATCTTATAGTTATCGAACATTTGTTTTCATATGGTTAAGCTCTCCTAATTTGCAAAACTGGTTATATTTCTAGTACTACACCTTGCATTAGTTTAATTTCTGGCTTTGCTCCTGTTAATTTATAGCGCCTTGATTATCATAACGATGTGGTTGTTACCTGCCTTAAATCGGGCGAATATAAACGGCCAATATTTTTTTTTTTTTCACTCTTTAAATTTGATGACTAAAATTTGGCGTCAATAATAACAATATTAGATGTGGCTCGAAATTGATAATCGACTCAAGTTCGAATTTTTGAGAAGGAAAAATAAATTTCTATATATGGTAGGTAGCGGAGGATTCGAGCCGACAGGCTTGAGCCCGTAGCCCACTCGCTAGGGAGTGCGGGGTGAAGAGCCCCCCGCGGTACGGATCGGATCCGAAACCCGTTATGAGTTTTCTTTTTGTTTTTTTGCCCTAGAGGCATGAGATCGTGGTCGATTGTATCAGCAGAACATTGTATTCTCTTTTTCGTTCGATAGTGAAAGTCTTTCCTCTCTCGTCCGTAATTTTTTTCTATAAAAAATTTTTCACGTAAATCTGTGTGTTCTTTTTATTTTCTACTTGTGGTTTGATTGTTTTGTGTTGGTCATTTTGTTTCTGTTTGTGCGTTTGTTCGTAACAAACAATAATGATGGACATACGGGGCCTTAATTTTAACCATCCACCATTCACATCCTATTAATTATCCCTTTAATAAAAAAATTTGCCTATAAATTTATTTTGTTCGTATTCTGTTCTCCCGAATCGGACTCGAGAATGATCATACGTACGAAACATGAAAAAAAAAAAGAAAAAAAAAAGAAAAAAAAAAGAAAAGGAAAAAGTCGTCTCATAATCCTCCAGCTGGATCAAAAGTTTCATAAGATCTGCCACGTAGAAACTACCAACGTATAGGCAAAAAATTATGTAGTGCTACAATCTTCCATGGTGGAACAAATGATTAATAAGACGTGGCACGGGTTAACTAGCTACGGGGAACTCCAGCCTCCAGGTCTCAGGCTTAATTAATTGCCATTCAATCTCAAAGCTTTTGAATGGCGCACGCCGTTAATTCCATCCATACATACTACTACTAGTAATCGCCACCACATTGATATATATATATATATATACACAGCTTGCCACAGGCCTCAGTTAGCTTGCACAATACAAAAATAGTAGCTTACATATATAGCTAATGATGTTTCGTACATATCCAAAGGCCTTTGAAGTCCACCTCCTTAATTATTTCCTCCTTGGATCGCACTACCGAATTATTCCGACCTGCTGGTCACGAGCGTCGACGTGACGAAAATAGAAACTTATATAATTTATCTTAACCATTGTTTATCTTAATCGAATTATTTAAAATCATCGACTGTCCCTAGAACAAATGGTAAAGAATTTGGTGGTTGGTATTCGAGATCCAAGTTCGAATTCTAGTTGATTAACATTTCCAGCTAAGTTTATTTCTATTTGAAATAAACAAAGTCTATTTTATTTTAGCTGGTTAATAATTTCTTTTAACTTCAAAAATTTATGTTCTCTATATGATTTGTATAACTATAAAATTTTATGGTAGGTGAGGTGAGCCAACAAATAATTTAAATTAAATAAATTGATAGATTGAAGATTAAAATTAAAATTTTAAAATATTAGATAGTCGGATCAAACTAGTAAAAATTTTAGATAAGCTCTATATATTTTTACCTTACCAAAATCTATATATATGCAATTTCCTCAAAAAAAAAAAAAAAAACAATCTATATATGCAAGTGGTACTTGAGTTATTTAAAACTTTGTAACAAAGTATCTAAAAAGTAGTATTCAAACTTGCACAGTTGCACCGACCGTCCTAAAGCAAGTGGCAAAGGGTATCGTGTTTGGTATCCGAAACTTAAGTTTATTTATAAATAAAATAAACGAAACAGGTACTCTCAAAAAAAAAAAAAAAAAAAAAATTTTTTTTTTTGAGTTACCCAGCAGATCCTATTCCAACAATCTTTCCCAAATATGAATTTTTTTTTTTATTCGTAAAGCTGGAAATTCAAAATGCTTCACTAATAAACGTACAAACGAATTAATTCTCGAAACTCAGACCTATTAGATCAACTATCAGATATACTGACTAATTAACTTGGCTAGTTAATGTTGGTACATTAATTAGTTATTCTTTTCGTGAGTGTTCACAATCTGGATCCAAATTGAAAACCAAGCGGAACCAAACCAAATAAGATAATTTGGTTCGATTAAATTAGTTTTTGATTCAGTGCCTCTGGAATGTTCGCAAAATTTTAATTTTCAACTTCGATTCGATTTGGACATACTGTACTAACCGAATCGAAATATAGTGACTGAATAGCTATATCAAATGTGCATACGTAGATTAAATAATAATTTGACGCTAGTGTTGGTGCTTTCATCTTTTTAAGTTTTTTAGACTTTTTTTATTTCATAATCCCTGTACATTATTATTAATCCACATGTTACTGATAACTTAATCACTTTTGTTGTTAATTAATCAGTGCCAATTGATCTATTTGGTGTTGAAAAGTTGGCAGATTTTTTCCCCCCCCCCCCTCAAACTGGACCAAAACGAATATTCTGATTCGGTTTAAATTTAAAAAACTAAAACAATTCAATTCGATTCAAAAAATATAAGATAAATCGAGCCAAATTCGATTTACAAGAAATATTTTTGGCATATTAATTATATGTTTGACTAATTTCCCGGATGGTGACAACTAAAGTTGTAGCTCCGTACACTCGTGATGTTGGACTTAATGAACAGGAGAGAGAGTCAACAAAATGGACTAAATTAACAATGCGTTGAATAGGAAGTAATTTCTAATTTCGTGCCGTTGACTGCTGTCGTATGTTGACAATGATAATTACAATTAGTTAGGTTTGATTTCTATATTTAGAGATTCTGTGGTTACAACTATGTATATATTTCGTTTGATTGGATGCTGTAGAACACATTGCAAGTATAAATTATTGGGAAAACTTCAAATATCATTCCTGTGGTTTCGTATTTTTGTACTTTAATATTCTGCAGTTTAAAGTGTATCAATTTAGTACCCTTACGACTTCGCACTTTCTCACATTTCTACGTACCATGTGGTTTAAAGTGTATCAATTTAGTACCCTGTGATTTTTTTTTTCTCTTTTTGTCGGCTCCTCTGTTAATATTTCGTTAAATTATATACAAAAAACCTTCAGATACCCTATCTAGGTTTATCGAATATTTACTTTAGTATTCTTTAGTTTTAATTTTGTCACTGATTTCTTTTTCTTCCGTTAATATTTCGTTAAATTATATATAACAAACTTCAGATACCCTATCTAGGTTTATCGAATATTCACTCTAGTACCCTTTAATTTTAACTTTATCACTAATTTAACAAAAAAAAAATAGTGAAATAGATAATAAAAAGAGAAAAACGAAACCATAGTGTACTAACTTGATACACTTTAAACCACAGGGTACTAGAGCGAGAAAGTGCGAAACCACATGGGCTAACTTGATACACTTAAACCACATGGTACTAAAATTATATATAGTTAAGAAGTGCATTTGACCGACCGTCCCTAGAGCAAGTGGCAAAGGGCTTGATGGTTGGTACCCGTGACCCAGGTTCGAATCCTAGTTGATTCATATTTATAGCTAAGTTTATTTCTAAATGAAATAAACGAAGCGGGTAGCGTGCTACCTAATTCTCACGCTACCTAATTCTCAAAAAAGCGGGTAGCATGCTACCTAATTCTCAAAAAAAAAAAGAAAAAAAGTGCATTTGAAAAATTTTATTATTTTATATTTATGGTGGTGAGATTACTTCCAAAGTAGAAAAGAAATATATTTTTCGTTTAAAAAATAATTAAGGGGATGAGTTTATTTTTTTAAAAAAGTTAATCTCTCCGACTGTCACAGTTGAAATTATTACCAATTTGAACGTAATTTCAATTGCTATAGTTTGACTGTTTAAAATTCTACATAGTTTTAATTACAATACTGTTACAACTGCACGCAATCAAATAGCCCTAAAACAAGTTTAAGTGGGAAAAAGGTTTGTACCTTTGACCATGTTTGTTGCTTCGTGGGGTCTAATTTGAAATTAATTTGTTGTATACCATTACAAAGGAGTGGATATTGATTGGCCAAATTTCTTTATCGAAATTCCTACCACGATGAGTAATGCCCAGCTCAAATATTGAGTTTAAATACATGAAAACTTGACTACAGGAAGGAAATTAATGCACCAGTACTACGGTGTCTCAATTACAATTTTTCCAAATTTAAATTTATTTACTGTTGTAAAATAAGTTGAAAAGTAAGGATATCCTTCAAGTCATAACCTAACGGTAGAAAAATAGGAGGGAATGGATTGTTCCGGTCAAAATAGATTGTTCTGAAATATTCTGAAACAATCCGTTGAAAATCGTTCTTAGAGAAACTGGGAACAATTTTGTTATCCTCTTTATTTTATTAGATAAATAGATATATATATATATATATATATATATATATATATATATATATATATATATATATATATATATATATATTAAATATATCTATATAAATATTATTTTTATGATAATATATTTATACTTAAATTTTATTATATAATATAAATTAATTAAATTTGATATATTATTTATTTTATTAAGTTTTATTATTTATATATTAATATTTAATTATTTTATTTTACATTAAGTATTATATATATACTTATTTTTTCATGCATTATATATTTTTTAAATTTGTGTTGAAATTTATACTATTATTAATTAAAATTATAAGGATATCGTTATATATATTATGAATAAATTATATAAAATAAGTTATTATTATGAGTCGGGTAGACTACTATTAATAGTAAAATCTCATTGTTCTACAGGTTTTTAACCCTTGGATTAGCTCTTATCATTATTTCTAACCATTATTATTATATATAGTAAAATAAATATACTATTTTAAATTGAATTGTTACATAAAATATTATATTATAAATTACTATAAAAATAATTTATAAATAATTTTTATATAAAATATACTAATATAAATTAATTATTTTATTTTTAAAAATATATTTAGATATTGTTCTATACTTTTTTTTTCTTTTTTTTTTTTATCAAAACGCTACTAAGGATATCATTTAGAATATCTCCGAATACATCCAAATATAAATTTACAATTGTTCTATCTTATATCGAAATATTTCTCGAAAACAACAAAAGTTGTCTCCAAAATTTAATTCTCCAACCTAATAAGGCCTAAAAGGATCAAAGTAATTCTTGCTATAACCAGTAAGTAGTTCTATGTACAAATTTGGATCTGTAGGCAGCATTTAGATTGGGCATAAGTGGAGGGATAACCCCTTATCCTCCTTTTATACACAAACAAAAATTTTTTATCCGAAAATAGGAGTTCTTGGATACCTGAAATAAGTTGGTATAACTATTCCTACCAACACCTCTATTTTCTATATATAACTATTCATTATTTTTCTTATTCCATATTATCTATCCAAACAGTATTATTTTTTTTATCCTCAGAAATAATTCAATTTTCATCCGAATGCTATTTTTATTATACCCATATTTGTACCTATCTTTGTAATAACTAGTTCTTACTTATACCCAAACCAAACGAAGCTGTAGAGTGAGGATTCGAATTGTTCACGCTTTCTCGTACCTAAATAATACATATGCATAAAATGCTAAACTTAATGGAACACAAAAATAATATGCTCCAATTACGTACAAATTGCAAGTTATCTAGAAATCTCTGGAAGGTGCCTAACTTCTAATTAAAAACTGTCTCCTAGCTTTGAGGCTCAATTCTCCTACCTACCCCTCAATGGTGTATTCTTAGTAAATTTCAGTGTTCAACTATACCATATATACCAAAAATGTAATCCGTATTTCACCACCTTTTTTTTTTTTTTTTTTTTTTTAATATATATATTGGCTGAACTTTCACATTTATCATAAGTGATAAATCTTGTTGGCGCGCCTCCACTTTGTTCAACCTATGAATTAAGGAAGCTAGGGGAAGTTTGATTTTACTTCCTTTTAATTAGTTTATGTAAAATTGGTCCCCAAGCAAGCGGCTTGGAAATTGTTTCAAAAGAGTTGACCATCTCTTATTCTAAAAGTTGTCATTTAATTTACAGGAATTATTACTTTGAACTAAACTATGAGGTGACACTACTTTTTTTTTTTTCTTTTTCTTTTTCTTTTGCCTTTTTTGGTAGGAGTATTGATAACCAACCCACCTATAGGTGAAGGAATTCTAGACTATTATACTTGCACTACGTCATTAATAACAAATCATCATCTTTTTTTTTTTCAAACAAATTAAAGTACAATAAAAATATTTTTTTTAATCATGATGGAATATATATTTTTTAAAAAAAAATTTTGATTGATTTATTACGCCACGTCACCAATATACCCGTTGCATTCTAAAATTTTCCCACCTAGGTGTGTCAATGAGTAGAATAGGAGCCAGCCCTATAGCTCGCTCGAATTCGGCTCGCTTAATGACAAGCCGAACACGAATTGTCTCGTTAAAGTATCGTGAAAAATTCACTTGTGTTTGGCTCGTTAATAAACGAGCCGAACACGACCTGTCTTACGAGTTGGCCAACAAATAATAAATTAAATGAATTACATTGGATATATATAAAAAATAAATTTATAAAATCTTACCTATTAGACTTTGATTTAATGGTGAAACTTTACATATGAATAAGTCTTTTTATAATTGAGCTATGCTTTATATATATATATATATATATATATATATATATATATATATATATATATATATATATATATATATATATATATATATATATATATATATATATATTAAAAAAATTATATAAATATAAAATATATGTATTTGAACTGTTATCGAGCCGAGCACGAGCGATCTGACTCCAACTCGTGCTCGGCTTGTTTACTAAACGAATAATTCGATCTCAAATTCATTTCGAGCCGAACACAAGCTGGCTCACAAACTGCAAGCTGAATTGCTATACCTAAACCAACCCTAACCCCACGATTCTCATGATTCCCAAAGCGTCGGATTTTGGATTCAAACCCAAGGCGATTAAGCATCTACCGGCCATTGAGGCTAGTTGTTGGTGGTCGCCCCGCTACATAAGCCGGATATTAGAATGTAGGAATCAAACTCGTGACATGTCCTAATGCCATTTGATCATACGCTAATTATAATTCCAAACTCTCTAATTATCAAAAGGGAATAATTAATTCACTAAAAATATACAGACACACAATCAATCAGTATCTTGATTGTGATTTGACTTACTCTAGTCTCTAACACTTGGCATAATACTAGCCTACTTGCCAACTAGCTTAGTAATCCCTAGAAGAGAAATTTTTTCCAATTTTGTTGGGATATCCTGGTCATGGCACAAACTTTTTGGAAACGCAAGTATTATGATTCCTATATATCTCTCCAAGTTATAGTAACTATGAATTTCGATTGTGATTTAACTCACTCCAATCTCTGCCACGCTAGCATAATACTAGCCTACTTGCCAACTGGTGATACGTATCTAGAAAAAAAAAAATCCTCTAAATTTTGATGACATATCCTAGTCATTTACGCAAGTTTCTTAGAAATAGCGAGTACTATAATTCTGATATATATATCTCTCAAAAGTTATAATATCTATGAATCTCAATTGTAATTTGATTCATTTCAGTACCCGCCACATTGGCATAATACTAGCCTACTTGTCAACTGTTGATCCCTTGACGAAAAATTTCGACTGGGTAGAAAATTTTAAAACTTGAAACCAAACTCCAATAAAAAACCAAAAAATTCGTACCCCAAAATTAAAAACCAATTCGACTATTTAATAGACCAACTATTAAAATGAATCATTAATTAAAAAAATTAAAATTAGTATTTTAAAATTATATTATTTATATAGTATGTTTTATATATATGGGCTTAGTTTTGGATATATTCAACGACTTTGGATCAAACAAAGACAAAAATCAAAACAGAACCTGAGTCCATCCGGTTCTCTAAATTTTTTTTTTTTGACACTCATAATTAAAATCATATCCGTTTAGTATCGTGTTGGTGTAAAATCCAAAATTTCCTAATTACTTCCTTTTATTATTATTCTATTATTTTAATTATTTTATTTATTTTATTTATTTTATTCTCTTTCTTAATGAGAAAGAAATTAACGGGATATTTTTCTCGTGCCGTTTTTTGCGCCAACAGAATCTCATTCCGTTGCACGGGATACGCCTCTTTCTCGTAACGAAAAAGGACGTTAAATTCCCTTCCTTTTTTCCTCCTCTGTTTAAGACAGAGTATGCATATGAGATTTATGATAATTGGTTAATCTCAATCTATTCATCTTTTATATTTTATTATTTAAAAATCCCTTTTATCCACTGGGTGTTGAGAATCTCCGTCACCCTCCTTCATGATCGTGCTCGCAGGAGCAGGAATTCCGGTCGTATCTTCGGGTATTATTTCCGGTTAATTCTGCACGTAAGGACGGAAATACGCTTGTAGAAGATGCCTGATAAGATCAAATTATATTTTCGATATTTGCGTTTATCTGTAAGTTGATTTATTTATTGTCATCACAAATTTAGTTAGATCTTTAATCACAATCAAATTCCTATGTGATATTTGTTCTAACATATCGGTTAAACTAACTTAATCCGTTCGAATTCGTCTTCCGGAAAATTTCGAACATCGATATGCATCGACTTTCTTACTAAGGGACAAGTTGTCTGCTGAACATTTATCCCACTTTAAAGGATGTCGCCAATTCCATATTGATCAAGTAATTAAGCATCAGCACTCACAATCCGAGTGCGAACAGAAAAAGAAAAAGCATATGGAATGCTCAACAAGCATTAATTTCTCTTACTTTTCCCGGGGGGTGGGGGGGGGGGAGGGGGAAACCAAACGATAGTATTTGTTTGAATCTGAAACCTATAAAAGGAAGGGCTAAGTTGGAATAACGTACTGATCATGGTGGAAACGTACAGCATGCATGGATAAACTGCATTCGGAGTCGCACTTGCAAAATCGATCTGTGGTTAGAACTTAGAACTGGGCCAACTGTTTTGGTAAGTTGTGCTTTTTCTGAAGCATGTTTTTGGCTTTTGGTTTTTTTGAATATAAGCAAGCAAATGTCAAGGGAGGTAGGACGAGGCCCATTATGTTTCTCAAGCTCTTTTTAAGGTCAAATTCTGCCGTCCAAACGGTCGATTATGCAAGAGATCTAGACCTGCCGACATCAATTTGTTCTTTGTCAACATAATCTTGCCTTATGAGATCTTCTTACGTACATTTGGGGTTCTCTACGTCACGCAATCCTACAACGACGTAGCAGAGTCCTGTTTATTTCTGTCTCTAAGGGCATGTTTGGTTCGCCGAAAAAGCAGTATTAAAAGTTATACTTTTAAAAAGTGACACCTTATCAGTTATTTGTTTTACGAAAATAAATATAAAAGTCACTTTACGAAAGTGGGCTGATAAATTGAATTATAACTAAATCTCACTTTTTTTTAACTTCGGCTCAAAAAATTCGGAAGTCACCAAAAGTGGAAAGTTTAGCTAAGAGGTTATATTTGACCTTAACTTTAATATTTAAATTTATTTTTAAAGTTTAATTTCATTTTAAATTTGAATTAAAATTATGATCATATTTTAAATTTATTTGTCAATTAAAATCCAACATAAAATTTTAAATTCAAATTTATGACTTTATATTTAAGTTTAAATTTTTAAATTTTATTTTTATTTTAAGTTGAATTCTAGAATTTAAATTTAAATTTTAAATTTTAATCAAATTATTTTTAGTTAAGAACTTCAATTTAAAATTTGACTTTAAATTGTTCCAAGTATAAATTTAAACTATTGACTGAAATTTAAATTTTAAAGTTAAAATTCAAATTCAAATTCAAATTTAAATTTATTATTTACATTATAACTTCACTAATGAGTACTTTCAGTCTGAATTTAAATTCAAATTATGAATTCAAATGTTCGATTCGAATTGTGATTTAAACTCATATTTTAATTTAAATTTACATATTAGTTTAAATCGTGAATTCATATTTAGAATTTAAGATCAAAGAGTGAATTAATATATTATTCAAATTTGCAAAGTCGAATAAATGTACTGCAACGTACTATAAATAATTTGTTTGGTTATATGCAGTTGAGAAATAATATTTTAAAATTTACTATTTTATATATATGATGGTGAGATTACTTGTAATGTAATATGTAATTACATCCAACCAAACGGCTCCTTAATTGAATGAGTTTAGGTAAAAGAGGTTTTTCATCGTTATGTTTTTAAGAGAAAGTTAATGATTTCGTAATTATAATTATTTTACTTTTCATCGATTTTACTGAAAATTTTCATACTAGAACAGAAAAGACTAAAAAAAATTAATATATCAGTTAATTTTTACGTTCCTCTCTCTCTCTCTCTCTCTCCAAATATTGATTTGGATGGTACTCAAGGACAAGGTAAGGCCAATTAATCTTAACGATTAGCAAAAATAGAATTACAAAAGAATTATAATTACGACAAGCTAGCCAAATTAATAACGAAAAGTGCACTATATATAGTTAAAAACTACTGGTTTAACGGTTTTAAGAAACTATTTTAATTACAAATAATGATGATTTTGGAGTTATATTGTGAAAATAGTAATCTTAATAAAAGTGGAGTTGAGATTGAGGACATAAAAGGGAATCGAACTAATCGTGTTCCGGCTCCACATGTCACACGTGAATCAAAATAGCACAGTAAGTATATATAAGTGATGTGTACTTAAACCGACAAAAACTTTATTTATTTACGCACTATTTTAGAAAAAATCAAATAAAGTTGGAGATGATCGACAAATAATATATGCATCAAATTAATGTGAAACATCTTCTATTTGATTTTTTTTTTGTTGAGTTTTGCTTCCCAACACCTTTTAAATCACGTGGATTCTGTCAAAAATATGTCTTTTTTTATTATCATACGTCGGTTCTATAGAATAATTAGATATATATATAGTATGTAAATTTGATTTTCATTGGTGAAGTTCTAATTGTACTCGGCTTAATTTTCCGTACTCTAATTTCACTTTGGATTATTAGAGTGGGAGAGAGCTCCATTTATATAAATATGCATGTCGTGTACGTAATGTGCGTGCGCGTGAGGCCCCATTAATAATTCGACGCTAATTAACACACGGCGCCGACAGGGGTGTCCGAACACAGGCCAGCTGGGTCGACTCGTTTTATAAATGGGCTGAACACAAATTGACCTGTTATAATATTGATCTGAAAAATTCAGCTCATGTTCGGTTCACTTATTAACAAGCCAAATATAAGCCGAACACGAGCTGAGTGATCACTTGCCAACAACAAATTAAAAGGATTAGAAAGTATATATATAAAAAGTAAATTTATAAGATTGTATCTATCGAGTTTTGATCTAATAGTTGAAATTTTATATGTATATATAAATATTTTTAAAATTGATATAATTGAGTTCGTGTTTGACTTGTTTACTCGATCTCTGATCGATCTCGAACATTTAACATGAGCTGAATAACAATGTGGATTGCCACCCCTAGGCGCGGGTGACCGTACAGTATAAGAGAGGCAACATGCATGCGGCAAATCAAAGTCGATAGCAGAGCGGCAGTTCTCGACTAGCTGTCTGAGCGGTTTGAATTCTTCAAAACAACTGTATAAAGGGGGTTGGTTAGAGATTTTTATACTTCTTTAATTTAGTCATTTCGATTACGACTTTACAAAAAAAAAATATTCGATTATTTTTTAGAGTTTTGGTCGGAACAAGAGAAAGGTAAGGTTCACCATAAAATTCTTAATTTTTCTATCTAAAGAAAACATAAGGTGTGATTCGGTATTTGCACTAAAAAAATCGGAAGTGTCGTTCCCACCGCATGCACAATATATAAGAAGGCCTCTTATATATGCCCGACATTAGATGCCGAGCAAAGCCCTACATGATTTTGAATCAGTTATAATATGTAGGTGGGCAAAGATAACCTGTAATAATCAGAATTAGCAACAACACCCAAATATATAACTTCATGATAAAATATATATATATAGTTTAGTCATACTTGTAATTAAACAGTTGCAAACTTTTTCTAATTAAGTACTATCTAATTCGTTCGTAGCTTCCCTTGTTGCACCACACCCGAACAATGAATCGATTTGAAAAATAGTGCAGCAACAGGTATAAGTTAATCACGAGGATAACCCAGTAGGCAGTAGGTATATATAAAATAAGCATGCATACAATGATGTAGTCATATAGATTATAGAACAAGAAACACATATGACTTATCTGAGTGAACTTCAAACAGAGCAAGTATAGAAAAATAATGCAAGAGTTCAATAATACCATCATGTATCATATTAAATCTTTGAATCAAACTTATGATAAACTGAATGAAAAATTCTTTCATAATAGAAATCGCTGTGATGCCGAACAAGAGCGTACATATTCCAATATTAAAATAGAGTCCACAAAATCGTAAAGCATATCCACTATCAGATAACCGACCATCCCTAGAGCAAGTGGCAAAGGGTTTGGTGGTTGGTATCCGAGACCCGAGTTCGAATCCTAGTTGATTCACATTTCTAGCTAGCTAAGTTTATTTCTAAATGAAATAAACGAAGCGGGTAACGTGCTATCTATCTTTCAAAAAAAAAATGTCCACTATCAGATAGCGACCCATGATCAATGAGGAGAGGTTATTCAGATGATATGATATGGCTAAATATGGCATGTTTATATAGTATGATGATGAATTTCAAAAAAATATTTTGCTTCAAAAAGCTTATTCTGATGAATTGCAAGTTGCAAGATTAAGGAAGAATAGCTAAACTTAATCCAGAGTAAAGTACCCACCACACATAGCTTGCATCCAAGGGATCTCTGATTGGTTCAGATGATCTATCCGTGTAATCCTAAACAGAAGTTGTAAACAACAATGGTGTTATTACATGTGAAGGCATGTGTTATTTATTAATTAATTTCGAATTTGGTATTATTCTTTTACTCTTATTAGGCCCAACATTAATCTGATTAATTTCCCACTTTCAATCCAAATCTAAACAATATTTGAATTATCAAAATCGAAATCGAAATGAAAAGGTATGCCCAATTTACAATTTAGTGCCTATTAGTTCTTGCAAATCAGTCGAAATTTAGAATTTATGCAGATCAAATGAATGCCATGGTGGCAAAAAGAATTTCATAATGAATCCAATGATGATAATAAAACCATGTAAAATGGGGTCAAAACGAAAAGGACTAACGATCTAAAATTATAGAATATAGATTGGTCCTCACACTAAACTCACTGGTCCAAACCGGACAATGGGAAAATTCGGGCCCAAACTAGAACCAGGCATTTAACTCTACTGGGCCAATGTTTCTCTCTCACGGATTCAAATCATATATATGTGAACTTGGATTCTAAACTTGAACCTTTATCAAATAATATAGGCTAAGTCAATTTAATATATAGTCCATATCCTTAATTAGATCAAGTTGATCTAATTAAATCAAGTGGGCATTTAAATGATCTATTTAACTGTATCAAAATCAAGATTGTTATTTAGGTTTCGTTTTGAATCAAATGGACTAATCCAGACCAAAATAATTGGAGCTTAAAAGAAACCCAGCCCAACGACTATAATATATATATATATATATATATATATATATATATATATATATATATATATATATATATATCAGATCTTATTAATAAGATTTACCTAACTTAGTCTTAGTAAGTTTTCTACCCTTGGATTAACCCCTTTGATTAATTTTATCCGTTAGATTATACTATTCAACCAACCACCCACTCAACCCTAGGGGCCCACATCATCCTAGCCGCACATCTTTTAATATAAGGGTAGAAAACTTACTAACACCAAGTTATTTATTAATAGTATTCCACTTTATATATATATATATATATATATATATATATATATATATATATATATATATATATATATATATATATATATTCAAGTTTACAGAAATTTCTTTTTTATAAAATGGTGTGCTCACTGAAACTGCAAACAGAGAATTAGGGTTCGAACTAACGCCTTTTGGATCAACACGAAATTTTACAGTAATTAACTTCACAATATTTAGATTAATAACATTATCTACAACCAAAGAAACTAAGGATAATCGAATAACTGCATTACGCCGCGGCCCAAATGATTTAACACCACACAAAGAAGGTCCCTAAAGAGGCCCATTAGATATCAACCACCACGCAGTTAGTAATTAATAAGATGTTAAAGAACATCTTCTGCAGTCAAAACTGCATCCAGGTTTACTGTTGTTCATCTGCCACTTTGTAAAATTGGTGGCTTCGACTTTCCTCGACGGCACTCCAACAACGCCGACCAACATCCCGGTGTGGCAGCTGCAGGTTCCCTGTCCCTGTAAATTAAACATACTTGACTCAAGCCATTTGCTTATCAGGAGCTCGAGCGCAAAACGATTGATTGATGTATGTAACAATCTTAGAGCAAGTGACAAAGCGGCTTCTGACATTTATTTGCATCTTAGTCAATCCTAACCGATCTACATTTTACCAAGTTTATTTCTTAACGAAATAAACGAAGCAGATAGCGTACTATCTATCTCTCAAAAAACAATCAGTCAAATGAAAAGATTATCCTTGGTTTTATTTTCCTGTAAAATTGGTGTTCTAGCTATTTAATGACAAAATTGATTGGAAAAAGATGAATTTCTTAGAATTTCTTCTTTTTTATAAAAAAATAAAAAAAGAGAATTATGTAGGATCAGGATTGGTGATTTGCTCATGATCTAGTAAATACTCAACACATTCACAATGTCAAATTGGAGAATAGGTAGATTAGCTTAAATTTGTGTTGATATACGTATCCCTACATAGTACTTTTAAAATCACCTACCAAATATTAAGTTCACATCATAACCAATCAACAAATAATGATCATCAACGCCTAATTGTCGGCGTCCAAAAAGATTGATTGATAGAAATAATTTAAAAAAAGCCTTAAACAATAAAATGAAGAGATCTATAATCAGCTTTGCTAGTACGTGACTTAAAAGATCAATCTGATAGAAAGTGACACTATATAATCTTAACATTAGTTACCTTTTGTTACACTCGGTGTTAGCTCGCTGATCCACCACCCCACGGTTCGTTCGTGCGGCCGTGCGGCTCCGTGTCAACGACGTTGGCACGTAGAAATTTAGGAGCACTCCTTCGCTACTACTACCGCAACTACTCCTACGATCTCTCCTCTTCCTCTCATTCATTGCAGGCCTCCTCTCCTTTGTTTTGCCGTCATGTATACTTTTTTCTTTCGTTACCGCTCCCCTCTCCGACATTAATCCTTCTTTGTCAACTAGGTCGGTGAGGGAGAGCTCGTAATCGGACTCCGGAACATCGTTTAGTAGCCTCAGAAGCTCTTCGCGGCTTTCGGCGATCTCCGAAGCCCTCGCAGATAGAGAAGCCGGGGAAATGCCTTCCATTTTGCTCTCAAGAAGCCAAAGACTCCTCCCGGAGAGTGCAATTGTGATGATTTCGAGGGAAAATAAATAAAAAAAGAAACAAACAAGATAGGAAAAATATAATAGTGAGAGATTGCTATATGTAGCGAAGAGGCGTTTGTTGTGAATGGTCCATTTGGTGGAAACAAATTGATGGCGTACGCACAAAACGGGCTTAAGAAATTGACTAAGTTGTGAATGGGACCTGATCTAGAAGAACTCTTTTGAAGGTTTCAATATTTATGTACATTAATGGTGGGGCCTCGATGGTTCGCTAAGGCTATTACACTATCATCATCACTGTGATGAACGAATAATATATTTTATTAGAAATGTCTTATATAAATATGAATAACTATTTCAAAAGTATGTGTTTATAAAAAGAGCACATCCATTACACTTTAAAAAACCAACCACATTACTCACTGTAGAACGCAGCGGAAGTATTCGTTCGTACCTTATTGCGGAAGCGATTCGCGTTACAACGCCCGGATCGTAGAAGTTGATTCACGTGTCCTTCGATCGTCCTTGAAAATCTTTTCGCGCTCCGAATTCGCGGTGGATCGAACTACAAACAAGAACGATCGCAAATCTACCGTTCAAGTCCCTCTCCCTCTAGAATAATAGGTTAATGGAGGATGTGGAAAACTTTCGTTTTTCGGTGTATCTTTTAATGTGGGATCGTCCGTATATTTATAGGGGATTTCAGAATCCTAATTGCGTTAGGAATAAGGCTAAATCGGTTACAAATTGTTATCCTAACATGATTAGAATTTATCTCCAAATAGCTTTCCAATAAAAGCGAGATTAATTCTAATCCAATTAGACAACGTAACAACCGTCGGATCGAGCCCGATCATGGGCGCACCCGATTCGATTTAACCGAATGCCAACATCTCCCACTCGCACATAACGGGATCGATGCCATCGTAACCACTTCCTCAACATTACACCACTATTAATTCTATTCATACAGGGAAATGAACAGTGCGACCGAGTCAACCTGCATTTTGGGAGCTCTATACTAGAAACCGCATACGGCCAGCATAGAGACATCAACCCTCAAAAAGAAGAAAATATTAGACTCGTGATGCCCTAGACCATTGAATTACATCAGGTTCAGCATCTCTAATCCCTCAAAGAGCCATGCTAACCTCTATTGCGCACATTATAACACTATACTCATGATTGTTTCGCTATACTGAAGCGACACAACCTGTCGACAATGAGTCAAAGTGTCTGAATGTAATTCAACTAGTCTTCCTTGAGCCCTCATGCCACCAAGTTGAGAACTGACTGCTTTCCCAGCAATGCCCCGTAAAGCCGCATCACTCATAGCCGTAGGAAACATGCCAAAGTAGCAACATCAATTCTTTCACTTAATGACATAGTCAAAAGTCACTAAGGGCATCTAACATATATATAGGACATTTTCACAAAATAATGTCCATAAGAACTCACACGATGAGGAAGCAGGGATCCATTCACTCATCTTCTTTACTTGGTCGCCCAGCACATGTAGTATGAAATACATGCTATGACAGAGAATCTCAATGAGCGTATGTCTTTCTCAATGTCATACGGATCTTAGCTCAGTCACTCCCGGAGTGTCTAGCCTGAGTTCTCCATTTGCTCGCTATCTCAAGCGCCAAACGGTGAGCTCACATCCGGCTCTTAATATACAGGCCATACGAATCGTGGGACTATTCGTATGCGGTCTCACAAAAGACCTCATCTTGGTGTCAACCAAGGCGGCTTCCATAAATGCCTCAATTTTCGCTCGCTCTCTACAGCGCCGAAAAGTGTGATTGTCCGTGTGAGATGGCCAATCAGCCTGCGACATACTATCAATCCGTTCTTTTATATACTCGTGTGCTAATTTTACCAAATATCTTTGCCAAAAATATTACAAAAGAAATGGCCAAGAAATAATCAACTGTCTACACAATTAAATCCTACGGAGTCCATGAGCAAAAAAAAGATTCTCTAACGACAGGCTTACTCAGAGAATTTGCAACTATGCGACTCATATAAATGTGTTCCAGGATTATTTCCTTCTGCGCCACTGCCTCGCAGTGGTCCAATCCCAGATTGGACTGAAAATGGCTAACCAACCCCACAGCTTAGCATATATCAGGCCGAGTACACTTCTTAGCATACATCAGGCTCCCGACCGCATTAGCATATGGAATCCGATTCATCTTATCCTTCTCTTCAGAAGTTTTAGGGCACTGTTTAAGGTTCAGACTCTCACCTTTAGCAATAGGAGTGTCAATGGGTTTGCAATTGTGCATCTGAAATCGTTCCAAAATTTTTCTTAAATAATTTTCTTGAGACAGACATAAAAGGTTCTTCGAACGATCTCGTAGGATCTTAAGTCCGAGCACATAATTCGCTTCACCCATGTCCTTCATCTTAAAATTAGAGGACAGCCACGTCTGAGCGGCGACAATAATCTCCTTATTATTCTCGGCCAATAGAATGTCACCAACATATAAGGAAAGGATTAGAAAAAAAAATCTTTGGACCGTTTAACATACACAGTGATATTCTTCAATCATCGTAAACCCATCTTCAGTGATGGCTCGATGAAATCGAATATACCACTGCCTGGAGGACTGCTTCAATCCATAAATGGATCGTCGGAGCTTACAAACTTTATGCTTCTCACCCTTTATAGAGAAGCCAGCAGGCTGATCCATATAGATCTCCTCATCCAGTTCTCCATTGAGAAATGCAGTTTTAACGTCCATTTGGTAAAGTTTCAAATCCAAATATGCGACAATGGCCAAGATTAGGCGGATCGAAGCAAACCTTACAACAGGAGAGAAGGTTTCTTCATAATCAACGCCTTCTCGTTGGGTAAAAACCTTTTGCTACCAGGCGAGCCTTGTACCTATCAATTGAACCGGCTGCCTTGCGGCAAGTCAACCAAGTCCCAGACCTGATTTGACTTCATCGATTCTATTTCCTCTATCATTGCATCCAACCCTTCCTTATGAGTAGGAAATGAGAAAGCCTCTTGGAAAGATCCAGGCTCATCATCATCATGTGCAGCAACCATGAAAGCTTCCCCCTCAATCTCAAAACGGCGACGGGGAACTCCCACACGTGTGCTTCTACGAAGTTGAGGTTCCTTATTTAAAAGTAAGTCGCTCCCACTATCCCCAGGAGGTATCGGAGTTGCCTCCTTTACCTCGACTGAGCGAATAGAAGCGCCATTACCCGAGTCATCCATCTCATGGAACTCAATTTCATTTCGAACCTCACTTCTATAGGGAAAATCCTCCTCGAGGAATTCAACATCTCGCGACTCAATCTCAGTCAAACTTCCATCTGGCTGCTTTTCGATGAACACGTGTTCCTTAGAGTGTTCAGGGTATCTTATAAAGATACACTTCTTTCCTCTAGGACCCAACTTTCCATACTTGTGAGAAGTGTTGTGTACATAAGCTGCCGAATCCCAAGGACACAGGTACTCCAAATTTACTTTGCTACCTGTCCATGATTCGTAAGGGACGGAAGGTACTGATTTGGAGGGTACACGATTAAGAATGTAGGCAGCAATTAACAATGCGTCTCCCCAAAAGGAGATAGGCAATTTTACTTGCGCCATCATTGACCTAACCATGTCAAGCAATGTGCTATTTCTTCTCTCCGCTACACCATTTTGTCATGAGTGTCGTGAATTGTCACTATCCGATTATTCCCTTTTCATCACACAAGATAGATACTGCGGCCTCGATCGCTTTTAAAGTTTTAATTTTCAAATTTAACTGATTCTCAACCTCATTAATATAACGTCTAAAACAATCCAATGCTTCAGACTTATGGGATATCAGTTAGACATGACCGAAGCGCGTATAGTCATCTATAAATGTGATGAAATAAAAAAACACAATGTCTTGCCCTCACACTCATTAGGCCACAAATGTCGGAATGGATCAATTGTAAAGAAAATTCTGTCCTAGAAGCTTTATTAAATGGTTCCAAGATGAATCTTAGCTACATCATTCTCAAAACGAAAAAAGAAAAGCCTAACGGAAGCATAGCAAGAATAGAAAACAAGTTCCGTCGAATTCCTGGAGCATAAAGTATATCATGTAGGTACAAAGTTTGACCACCTTGCATGATCAACTTGTACGTGCCAACGCCTAATACATCGACACTAGAATCGTTCCCCATGTATACTCTTTTGCTCCCAGCAGGCACATGACGGTACTCGACGAATCACATCCGATCCCTCGCTACGTGGTCTGTTGCTTCTGATTCTACAATCCACACAGGGAGAGATTCAGCAACAAATGAGTTAAAACGAGAATCGGGATAGAGTGATACCTTCTTCGACTTAGTGCAATCACGAGCGAAGTGTCCCTCCTGGTTACAAATAAAACATGTCATTTTCGACTTGACCTTCTTGCCACTTCGTTTGCTTCGCTTTCTTTTAGTGCTCTTTGCATTCTTAGGCGCAGATTCACTATGATTTTAAGACTCAATAGTCCTCTTTCGCTTGAACCCAGATTTTCTGTGAAAAATTTGACTCAGCAATATTAGCAGTTGGAGTTTTAACAGCCTCAAGGCGCTCTCCCTCCAACTCCAAATGCGATGCAATATCCTCAAAAATTTTTGATGTTTTCATTATGGGTCAAATTTACTCGCATATGTTTCCACGAATTGGAAAGTAAGCGAATCATAGCTTGGATCTGCTGCTCATCAGTTAAGGTGCCGCCAACCGACTGTAACTCACGAATCATGTTTGACATTATTCTCACGTGCTGTTTCATAGTCTGATCGGCTTCTTATAATCACAACTGCATAGTCAGGCTGCGCAACCTTGTGACCGAAGTCGCACCCTCTTTAGTTTTGAGAGCCTTTCACATCTCATACGCAGTCGGATACTGCTCATACTCGCACAAGAGATTATTCTGCATACCGCTCAGCAACGTAATGCGAGCAATGCGATCCTTCTATTTAAGCCAATTATTACAGGCTTCCATCTCTCGGCGAGCCTAGGCATAGGTGCCCTCTGTGGGTCGGTCCAATTTATTACTCAAGTCACACAATGCGCAGAAAAGAAGATATTCTAAAATTAGCACACAATACTTGTATTTAATTTTGCCGCATCTCTAATTAAAAAAATTAAAAATTAGATCATAATGCGTAAAGGAAAACTTCGCTGTGCTCATAATCTCATCACACACTATATCTAAATTTTTAATTATTTAATTAAGTTGCGCAAAATAAATATTTAGGAGTAAAGACATTTTACTCTACTAAAATAAAAATCCCACTTAACTAGCATGCATGAAAATTTATATTATGCCAAAAACTGCATCTATATATCATAAAAGGCATGTCATAACATTTAAATGCAGGCTATATTTATCAGAAAAAGCATATTAACTCATTAAATACGCTTAAACAAATATTTTTTTAAGCATGCTAATCTGTCACAAAAACATATAGAACCATTGACTATGCATAATATAACATGAAAAACATATTATTGAATATGCCGAATAATCAATGTATATTTAAAAAAATTTGGTGCAAAAAACACTGAAGAAAAAACCAAAACAAAGTCTGCAGGCCCGCGATTACTGAGGCCGCTGGCCCGCCGCGATTGGGCCCGCACGGCCGGCCACGTGCGCGCACCTGCGAGCCGGAGTGGCCCGCGCCTCCCGTGCGGCCCGCAGCAGCCCACGCGTGCGCGTTCCACGTATGGCTAGCGCGCACCCCAGCAGCCCACGGCGCGCGCGGCCCGCGCGCGGCGGCGTGGCTGCGGCGCGCGAGGCTGCGCAACCGGCGTGGCCGGCGGCGCGCGTGGCCCGCCGGGCGCGCGCGTGCGGCTGCGCAGCTTGCGGCAAGCGGTCCGCGTGGCGCCGCGGCTCGCGGCCTCCAGCGGCGCGCGTGGCCGCGAGGCGGCCCGCGTGGCCCGCGAGGCGCGCGGCCTCGCGCGCAGCCCGCGCGCCGCCCGCTTGGCCCGGCCGAGCGCGCCGTCTCGGGCCGCGTGCGGCTCGCCAGCCCATGCGGGCGCCGACCCGTTCGCAGCCCTCTGCGGGCTCGCGCGGCCGGGCCGCGCACGGCCGTTGGTCCGCGCGCGCCCGCGCGCCAAGTCGCGGCCGCCGCGCGGCTCGTGCGCTGGCCCGCTCGCGTTCGCGCGGTCGCTGCGCGACCCGGGAGGCCTACGCCGCCCGGACTCGCGAAGCCCGCGTGGCCCACGATCGGCGCGTAGCGACACGCGGCTGCGCATGGCCTACGTGGCCCGCGGCCCGGACGGATCCGCGTGGCTCGTCGGCCCGCAAACACGGCCCGCGCAGCCCGACCCGCCTCGCGGCCGGCGCGCGTGTCTACGGCGCCCGCGCGCCCACGTGGCCCGCGTGGCCCGTGCGCGCCTCGCGAGGCCCGCCCGCTGCGGTGCTCGATCGTCGCGTGGGTGCTCGCGCGACCCACGTGCTGTCCGCGTGCGCACCCACGCGGCTCTAAGCCCGAACAGTATTTTTTTTTATTTTAAAAAATAGCGAACCTTCAAAAATCATAACTTGATATTTAGAACTCCGATTCATGAAAGAGATATATCAATAGAAAGCATGTGACAAGCTCTTCTAAATCATGCAAGATTCACAATGGAATATACTTCACACATCAAACAAGCCACCCCCAAAGTTTCAAATTAGGGTTTCGTTTTTTTTCACAAAATACAAAACCATATCAAATCAAACTTTGTAGATTAAATTTACAACATAGGTGCTTTAAGATGTGAGAAAATCAAGCAAACATATCTACTTATGAAAAAACCGCCATTAACGCCCACAAGCACGCAAGAAAAAATCTAAACAATAGAAGATTTAAATCTACGCATGCAATCTCGTTAAAATAGTTGATCTAGGGCACGAAATCAACCTAATAAGGCTCTGATACCAATGTAGAACGCAGCGGAAGTATTCGTTCGTACCTTATTGCGGAAGCGATTCGCGTTACAACGCCCGGATCGTAGAAGTTGATTCACGTGTCCTTCGATCGTCCTTGAAAATCTTTTCGCGCTCCGAATTCGCGGTGGATCGAACTACAAACAAGAACGATCGCAAATCTACCGTTCAAGTCCCTCTCCCTCTAGAATAATAGGTTAATGGAGGATGTGGAAAACTTTCGTTTTTCGGTGTATCTTTTAATGTGGGATCGCCCGTATATTTATAGGGGATTTCAGAATCCTAATTGCGTTAGGAATAAGGCTAAATCGGTTACAAATTGTTATCCTAACATGATTAGAATTTATCTCCAAATAGCTTTCCAATAAAAGCGAGATTAATTCTAATCCAATTAGACAACGTAACAACCGTCGGATCGAGCCCGATCATGGGCGCACCCGATTCGATTTAACCGAATGCCAACACTCACAAATTTCGATCTTCTTCAATTCATATAAATATTAGATCTATTGTTAATCTCTTACCGTTGAATATACTATGAATTGCAGTTCTATTCAATTTATTAGGATAACTCATTTCAAATAATTATTAGTTTTCTAAATTTATTATGAAAGGGTAGAAAGTTGAATCTATTTTAGCTAATAATAAATAACTAATATTATAGACTATGGCTACTATACTCTTATAAATATAGCTCTTTTTGTACTTATGAGTTTCCAGCCATTGGATGAACAAATGTGCGGTTAGAATGATATTGGTCCTCAGTTAGGTTAATAATGATCCTCTAGAGTTGAGCGAGTGGTTGGTTGAATAGTATAATCTAACGGATAGAAATGATCGCACTCTAAATCATTCACAAGGCGTGCGTGATATCATGTATCTAAAAATAAAATTATTGAACAAGTTTGGGTTTGTTGGTGCGATCAGTACGTTGATGTTGACTCGATCGTTCGTCTGGTTGCCTTTGTAGCTTGTGTTCAACTCAATTTAGTGTTGTAGGTTGTTTACCAACTATTTTTGTTGGAAGAAGCCTAGAACTTCACGAAGATTAATTGCTTTAGTGAGTTGGATTTGATTGAACACTTATTTGTAATCTTGTGTTACAAAACCATTCATCTTCAATGATTTGCTACTTTTTGGCTCTGGTTGTAGTTTTAAAAGTGCTGTTACGAAGTGTTGGGACGAGATTTTGTCTGGCCGACCGTAGTATTTTTTATAGATGTAGATGTTCGTAGTTTTTTTTTTTTTTTTTTTTCGCCCCCTCCCGAGGCCGTCGTTGTTTCACCCATGTAGTCTAATTCATCCTTGTAATGAATGAAGCGGGTGGCGTGCTATCTATTTTTTAAAAAAACAGTGTTGTTACGCACCATCCCTCAAACCAAGGATTTATGTTGCGGGTACGTATTTCGTGCGTAGCACGAGTCGAAACTTAGGAAACTTGCCGGCGATGCACGGTGCGTGCCGAACCGTACCAATGCGTGCCGGTCAAAAAATTCGGCTGTGCCGACACATAATATCGTGAAATATTTATTTTCTTTAGCAACAAAATATTCCAACTATTTATTATGTCTTTTTATCACATTTTTGAACTTTATTGAGGAAATTACTCACTAATTTAAAGAATAGAGAGTTTTGAACCTGTAATACCCGTGACTTTTACGTCAGACGCTGCTTGGTGAATTTGTCGCACATCTGTGACGGCATCTACGGATACTGCCGCCGACGCAAGACTTAAAACCTAGCCTCAAACTATGCAAACAAAACAAGGAACCCTAAACAAAACTAAATACTATATCAATTACACATTTTATACTTTTTCTTTGTTCTTGTGGGATGAACTGCACTCTATTAAGGTTCTAACACCTATATCACCAGCAAAAATAAGATATGAAATATCCGTGCATACTTTAATTCAAACTCTTTTTGATCCAGTAATATCAAATTAATGGCTTTTAATAACAAACGAATCCTTAAATCTATTTTTAAAAAATATCATGAGCATCAATTTGGAACCAAAACTCACTACTTTATTCCTTAAAATTCTCACAAGTAACACACAAAAAAAAAAAAAAAAAAAAGTAAAAAAGTAAAAAAGGAGAACTATGTAGAGCCCACTCAAGCCTAATTTCCGATTTTCCGGGATTACGTTGTTTCCCAACTTAGTCCTCTGCGTCTATGGACCGTTTGTTTTGGTTAGGTGTAATTATAAAAAAAAATAAATATAGTGTAGTTAAAATAATATATAGTTAAAAAATATAGTAATCATAATTATATGCATACTATTTGATTGGATGCAGCGGAAAACGTTGTAACTATAAATAATTTGTTTGGTTGCAATAAGTTGAAAAATAATTTAAAAAAATGTATTATTTTATATATATTATGGTACAATTACTCCAATATATATAAAAATATATATTTTTTATTTAAAAATAATTAAGAAAGATAAAAATGCTTTTTGTTTAAAATTATTTTTTTCAACTGCTACAATTTGAGCATAATTTTAACTGCTACAGTTGAGCTTCCTCTTACAATTCCAACAGAGTTGGAGTTAAATACAATAAATCAAATGCAAGCATTTGCATTTACATACATTTATTTATAATTATAGTCCAATTATAATTCGATGCAAACAAAACGGTCACTAATATTCGGAAATTTGTCTTTTGGTGACAGGGCTACGAGGCCATCTTTATTAAGTTTACAAATAAAAATTTAAAATAAATCAAATAAAAAAATAAAAAATTATTAAAAAGTACTTATTAAAATAAAATTTCTCACTTTTGTCGTTTAGTCTTTTGACTGGGAGAAAGAAACGGACGTTGCCGGCGGCTCCACGCTTTTATATTCTACACTATCACACTTACTTCACTTCATCAATAACAAGTCAATCACATTTTTTTTTTTCAAAAAAAAGTACAGTAAAAATATTTTTTTACAATCATAATGTGACATATATTTTTAAAAATAATATTTTGATTGGCTTGTTACGCCACATCATATATATACCCGTTGCATTTTAGAATGTTTCCCACGCTGGGGAGCAAAGCGCATGATCAAACCGTACATCTGGTGGGGCCCCACCCCCATAGGTGCTTCTACGGCCTAGATGCGTAGTAGTATGTAGACAAGTAATTGGAACTCAAGTACGAGCCTCCAAAACTTTGAGATTAGCACAAACTAAATAGAGGTTAAGAAAGTACGAAATTTACTTAACTATAAATTATTTAAATTTGACTTTCAACTTTTTTTTTAATTTTAATTTAATTTAACTGTCCAATAATTCTTAATTTGTTTGATTTAAATCAATTGAATTCAAATACATCGTTTTCCTTCATAAGTTTAATTAGTATACTTGATGTCATTATCACAACTATAAATCTATTAAAGTAATTAATTTAATTTTCGAAGTCACAATATTGTTGACCGATTCAAATCAAATGAATTAAAAATTAAATAGTAAAATTAAAATTTTAAAAAGTTGGATAGTCAAATTCAAATAATCGCTAGTTCAAATATGTTTCGTACAATTTCACATAAATAAAAGAGTTTCCATTTTCAGCAGCAATAATTTATTAGTAGATACCTATGCCTCATTCGGCATTATTTTTTTTTTTTTTACACAAATTATATACAATTTGAAATACCGTCAGAAAAATTTAATCGTGATTGGTTAACTTGTAATACACCTGGCCAAGTAATACTGACAACTTTAAATAAATTTTAAAAGAAAAAAAGATTTATTTTAAAATTTTTATGTTTTGTTATCAAATGAACAGCAAGAAAGAAAAGCTTGTTAGTAAGGTACTACTACCCACTATATGGCTTAGTTTGGTATTAATATTTATCGAACGCTATTAAATAAAATAGAATTGAAAAAAAAGTATACAAAAATATTCTTCAGTGTTCTCCGATGGTACAGCATAAAATATATTGTAATTGACTCATCTGCAGAAAGTAATATTATATACGGAAACAAACAGAATATTTTTCTAACGTACTTTTTCATCGTACGTAATGCAGTCTCCCCCACAATCCCAAATGAAGCCTATACCTTTTTTATGTTAAAAAATCTATTTAAATAGATAAAATACGATCCCAAATAAAGTCTTAATTTCTTGTTTTTGCTCTCTGTTATTTCCATTCGTACCTGCAATTAACTACCCCAGAGCATTTGGCAAATACCAAGAAATAGTCGTTGCTGTAGCGCAAAATTAAAGTCCCCAAAGTAGTAGCCCGGTTTTAGAATTTATGATATTGCGGGGAAGTTTGAGAAATATTATCAATATGGAGAACCTCTCCTTACAATACGAAATATCAATTTGGAACCTCTCCCTACAATACTAATGGAATATAAAAAGTTTAGTTTGATATTAAGATCTATCTAATGTTATTAGATAAAATAAAATTATGAAAAAAATATATAAGGATATACTTCTGCGTTCTCCGGTGAGAACACATAAAATATATCGTAACCGACTACGATATGCAGAACGCAATATTACGTACGAAAACAAACAACGTATTTTTCCAACGTACTTTCTCACCGTACTTAACGCAGTCTCTCCACAATTCCAAACGAAGTCTTAAACTACCACCTACAAAATCACATCTGATCGGCAATCTAAAAAATAATGATCAAGATCAGGTAAAATATTCTGATGTTACCCTATTTTGTAGTCGTCAAATGCAGCTAGAGATTCTTTTTTATGTTTTGTTGAAGTTGGATTTCACTTTGGATTTGCTCTTAACATAGACTATAATAATTTTTCTATAGGGGCGTTTTCTCACCATTTCTACTGAAACGGACAAAGAAAAAGAAGAAAAAAACAATTCTCTCATGAAGAAGATGGATCATATTTTTATTACATGAGAAGAAGATGGATCATATTTTTATTACACCTATACATGGGACGTATGAATTGCATTGCTCTTTTACAAAGAAAAATACTGTGCGTACACCCTCCTGGGAGTTTAGTGAAAAGAATTTAAAAAAAAAAAAAAAAAAATGATAAGTGAGTTATTCTGATCTACAAGAAATTTCTCAGTATTAAGTTTTGTGATGTATGCCCCGCATTACATGTCTACAAAACAATAATACATTTTGGACAAAAGCAGATGCTTTCATTTATGCATTATGTTAGGAAAACGTATAATCTACCCTCAATGTTTCCACATAATACCAACAAATTGTCATGAATAAAGGCGAATCATAAATATCTGCTTGTTAAAAACCATCAGAAAGCATATTGGTATTTGAGCTTACATGCCTATATACAAAAGCAATCAATGGATAGATGACATTACAAATGTGGATCAAACTCTTAAAGTCGGATTAAAAGACTTGTTGATCCAAGAAACACAATGGCGGGATGCTCCAAGTATGTCTTATAATTTACTGTCCTATTAACTTAATTAACAAAACAGTGAGTTACTAACACATAATTAAACTTTGATGAGGATAGGTAGGAGAGTAACCTTATCAGGCGCGATAAGCGATCAAACATTGCTCTCTCCATTCTTCTGAAGTTTCTCATATGGTTTTCTCGAAACCTGCAAAGTCAAAGTAAGATAGGACACAGGAAAACCGAGCATGCGTGTATAGGAAAACAAAAACTAACTGCCGGGAGAGAATAGTAGTGATTTGAAGGTCCTCCATCCTAATTTTCCTAATCAAGTCTGATAAAATAGTCTATCGGAATTGGACAGGTAGTTTCTCTTGATAAACCTGTTAAGAAGTCAAAATTTTCTATCGGCATCCCAACAAAACAAATGGGTGACTATATTTTGACCGCCGTTTCTCATAAACCTGTTAAAGAATCAAAATTTTCTATTGGCTTCCCCAACAAAATATATGGGCGACTGTTATTTGACCACTGTTGCAGATTCTATCATTTTAGGGGTCAGAAGGTGATAAAAATCTCTCGCTTTAGTTTACTAACGAACTACACCAATTCCATGGCTTTTGTATAGTAGAAATGGTAAAAGCTTTCTCCACCCAATAGCATATACTATGATACTCTATTAAGTTGTATGGCCTAAAAATAAACAGCTCGTTATATTATTGGCCTAACCTTTATTCAATTAATAGATTCCTTAAATTATACCAGATTTATCATATAACAATATTTATGTTAATTTTAGAAACAGAATTGTCTAAGAATAATAGGGTATTTAACTCACTCGATGTGAAGTTGGAGAACCAGAGCCAATAACAATGTGATTAGCAGGTGAACTCGGAAATGACTTCCCAGGAGAGCTTGATATGGTTGATGTTGGGCCAGGAGCTTGAGCATAAGGTGAAACAGGAGAGCGTAATATAGAACTTTGATGATAAGGTGAAAGCGGAGAGTCTGTTGGATTTCTTCGTGGGAACTGAGAAACAGATGCGGGTTCTGGAGATCTTGATGATGATCTTCTCCTTGGGGGCTGCATATTTATCTTAATCCTGCAAAAGGAATATG
Source organism: Aechmea fasciata (assembly GCA_025177825.1). NCBI lineage: Eukaryota > Viridiplantae > Streptophyta > Magnoliopsida > Poales > Bromeliaceae > Aechmea > Aechmea fasciata. Next base: position 6,505,241 of record CM045926.1, read on the forward strand.
CTAGTAATCATAACACACCAATAAGAAAGCAGCAGAATAAGGAATTGGGCAAAATGTATGGATTGTGCCAGCAACTTCTTCACAACATATTTTTGCTCGAATTCTTTAGACCCCGAACTTTTTCATACATCCAATATCATCCCTATAAAGTGACTACTACACTTCTAACCTTTCTGTTTCAGTATAGTTAAATCGGTTGAAAAGGCAATTTTACAGGAAAAGGTCACACAATGTTGGCCACTACGGATAGGATTGCAATAAATGAGAAAATTCAGGGGCTAAAGTGTTTGAATGATATGTCAGGAACAAACTCATAATATTGGGATAGAACAGAGACAATCCATATAATTTAGTGCAAGTAATTTAGATGGTAGCTACTTACTTGTTGTGTACATCTACGTACTCATCAGTCTCATCCAATATGTCTTCCTTCAGAAAGCAATCAAGCAGAGTTGTTAGTTACTTAGCTTCTTGCATGAACGAATGTAAGATAGCAAGGACTACTTAACAGTTAACAATAATCATGAAAAAAATAATAATAATTAAAAGTGCAGAATCAGATAAGCTGTGGGAATGCAATTATGATAAAAATATTAACAGACTAGGGGTCATCAAGCGCATGAGCAGTCTATTGGACACAAAGAATGATCCAGAACTTTATGATCCTTGTGTGAGAATAATTTCTCTCACTGGACATTGAATGAACTGAACTTCATACGTTACCAAATGCCAAAATATTGTATAATTCCAGGAAAATCCCAAATAACTCTAAGCTGCATAGATAAAACATATTGCAACAGACCTTTCTAGATGTAAATATGATATATATAATAACAATATAATAAAAAATATGGGGAACCAAATTATACCAAATTTCTATAGCTTCAGGTAAATCACAGTAGAAAAGATTATTATAAATTCTAACCTGTAGCAATTCCTCTATAACATTCTCCATTGTAATAATCCCAATCACTTCCTCATCTAATGAGTAGCTAGGAAAGGAATCTGAATTAACATCAAGTATATTGTCATGTCGTCCTCGCTCTGACTTCTTCGGCTGTGTTCTTACATATTGCTTCTCCATGTTGCTTCTTTTTAGAGGACTGTGAATTCCAGAAACACTAGAATACAAAGGTGATGCATTTAAAGTGACACCCAAATGATCAGCCAATGCTACATGAGATCCATCTCCTGGAAGAAAAACAGGAATTACTACATGAAAAATATACATAATTTTATGTAGTTCTTTGCATAAAGGAATCAAACATGCAATTGGTACTTCTAAAATCATAATCTACATAAACTATCTTTTGAGAGGATAATATACGTAAACTATGAAGTAAAGCATTCTCACAATTCTTACCAGGGGTACCATCAGCAGGAACATTTTTCTTATGCTGGTTCATTCCGTTATTGCTTTTGCTTTTATCACTGGATGCACCAATATCCTTGGTGTGTTTAATGACCACAGCCATATGACTGTGACCTTTCTGAAACTCATTCAGAATGTCATAAAGAGGAAGATCCTCATACACCCTGATACAGAGACGATATAATGCACAACTTGGTTAGCTAAAAAATCTCCAATTAGAACAATATATGATTCTCAATTCAATATTGCATGGGGCTAATTGAGAAATGCTGCTGTTTCTTAGTTACAATAAAGACAGTTCGATGCAATTAGTGTAATTGAGAAACAGGATCTTAAATATTTTTTCTTATCTAATATGTCAGAAAATCAAAGAAATATCCTAATGTACAAAACATAAAGATTGTACCTAGGAATTTTTCTGATGGTGACATTTCTAATGGGAACTTCATCTTCAGGTCGACAAGTAATCAAATTCTTGACCTGAAAGAAAGACAAATCATTAAATCGGCAAAATTTCGAGCATACAAGTAGAAAATAAGGAGTTACTACTCTCTTAACGTGAAGAAAGACAACTCATTAAATTGATAAAGTTTCGAGCAAACAAGTAGAAAAAGGAGTTAGTTAATACTCAACAAGTGAATCATGAGAGAATTTACATACAGCAAAGAAATTAACTACTAAATTTTTGCTTTGTATGCATGGATAAATCACTTATGATATGTTAATTGAGAGTAATGCTGCACTCAGAACTGTTTTACATGCATGCCGGAAAAGGGACCAATAAAATCCATAGGTAAGAGATTAATAGGTCACTGTGGAGTTACATCACAATTTCAACCAAATCACAGCCCAGCAGGTTTGACATTCATGTCAAACGTTGGTACACCATTCCTCCTTGGTTAATTTAGACCGTCAATCAATCTGTTGTAAATGGAAACCTTGTGATCTTGATAGAAGGAAGTACCAATAGGATATAAAAGAGTGAATTACATATAAAAAAAAATCATAAAAAGAACTGCAAGCAGTTAAACAAAAAGTTCATAAAATCTTGGTGGGCTAACTTCAATTGACCAGTCCTACAAAGACTGTCATTTACAGTTATTTGTAAAAGATGCATCATATAAATTTCACAAGAAAATAGCAAGGTGCTCACCAAAATAAGGCCAATAATATTACTTGGGTTACCCGAATAAATTGGCACACGACTGTGCCCTTTTGTCATTATCAAACCCATAGTGTGCCTAGCAAGATATAAATGTCAGTAGCACATAGAGAAAAATCCAGCAGTATGGAAGCTACTAGAAATCAGTGAAAGGCACATACATGTCTAGCTTGGAGTTTATATCAAGTGAAAAGGTATCGGCAATTTTCGTCATAGAATCTTTAGCGGTCTTTTGGGTCAACTCCAAAGCTCCTGTAATGATAGTAGTTTCATCATGAGTCAACTCTCCACCCTTCCCTGCCTAGCAAGCAATTTAAAGAAGTTTTACTGTTTGCCCTGCTTCAAAACTACCAGCATAAATTTCTATATTTCTTTCTCATAAGTACTGCAAATATTAAAAAACTCTCTTTGCTTCTTTCCTGATTTAACGTTCATGCATACATGTAAGTCATCCAGGCATGCAAATCAGCAAATTTACAATACAAATAGAGTCGCCAAAAGATGAACTTCTACTAATGTTAAACCTAACACAAACAACAACGCTTCTCTCAAACAGCACATTGGCCAGTAGTTCAACCCATGAGATCATTATAAGATTAGGCACTGTAGAAAGAAACCAATTAGAATATTTAGCACCACTTTTTTTTTCCCTCAACATTCTGTTAATATGAAACAAATGGAAATGACCTTCTTTCTAAATATTCTGTTGCATTCATGAATCATGATATTTTATCAAACATGCTAAGTGCGATTTTGTGTTGTTGTTAAGAGCTAACATCAGCATAACAGGAATGCACAGAGTAGCGAACTTCTTTTTTTACCAACAAAATGCTTAGCAGAAATAGTGTATGCATAGACGAGATATATATATGATACCCCCAGATATTGTAAATGTAGTGTAAAACACTTATCATATTACCATAAATACTCAAATAAATCTACAATGTAAACCCAACCTCATTTCCATGCATATCAACCAATGTCTTCAACTCGGCCCTTCTCATAAGTGCAAAATGCCCCTTTCCTAAAACCCAGTCCAGCAGCTGTCCACAGTATGAACATCAAACGATTGAGATGTTGAGTCTATGTCAATATAAAGAAAAGGAAGAGAACTTGAATAAATTGACTAATAAACTAAATAGATATTGAGATATAGAATTGCCAATTCTGGTGCATCTAATAAAGAAAGAGATTTTTTTTCTATTTACTTTTACATCTCTTAATCAAGTTGTAACTACATACATGTTTAGATATATAACCGAGGTGGCATGCAAGCTCATTATAGTTAAGTTCTGCGTCCAAATTTTTTTTGGCCTATTTGAAGAGGTGGTAAAATACAGGGTTGAAATTGATGCAATCTACAATGCAGGGGATAATTAAGATAACAGTAAAAGCCCAACGTGCAATATTGTTATTTAGCCAAAAAAATCATTAACCCCCAAACAACGAAGGGTGAAATTTAGTGAAAACCCAACAGACAAGGAACCAGTCTCACGAGTAATAAAGTAACGTGCATCACCTACTTCCACTTCAGGAGCACATTGCTGTGCAGGAGAAACACGGCTATTTGAAACATGCAGTTCACAAAAATACAGGCGGTCCGCGCATGCAAAACAACAGGTCATGTCCATCTAACATTAAAATTTTTCTTTCAGAGCAAGTATTTCCAGGATTTGAGCTCTCATCACTTAATATTCTAAGGTACAAAATGTAACCTTTGCGTAAGGTCAATATACAAGGAGCATGTTACATGTGCTTAAGATTTTTCGGCAGTACTTGTAAGGCTGATTTCATGTTCTTTTGTCGATGAATCAGAATTAGCCCATGTGATGGCCCGATTAGCTCATTTCACAATTTTCTTTTCTGTTATTTTCCCTTTCAAGAATTCTCTCTATAAACAAATATGTGAACATCGCAACCCCTGCACGAAAACACACCTCAACGGCATGATCGGCCAGCAGAATAGGTTGCTGGCAAAATTGTTATCGGCATATATATTAACATGTAAACCGTATATTCGAGCTAATGAAAGCCTTTTATTTATCACGGCGGCGCCGTATATCCCACAACAAATTAGTGATGCAGTGCAATTCAATTTTTATAATTATTCACCAGATAGATCATTACTAGGTTCTCTAGCTTCTCTGAATTAGTTATTTATCTTACCGATATTCGCGAATTCAAAGGGAAGGCACATAAAGAAACCATGGGGCATCAATTAAACATATTCGACTAAGTCTCTTTTGCCGATTCGAAACAAAATCCCAATACCTACGTTGACAGCAGACCAGAAATCACCTTACTAATGGGATAGGCGACAGGAAAGAAGACGAGAAGAAGAATCCGGACAACCCCAGCCAGCCGGGCTCCGACGCTCAGCCCGTACCGCGAGCACACAGCTTGAGGAATTATCTACAAGAACACAATCAAACAAGAAAAGAGATTCAAATCGCCCTTCCGGCACCATCTCATCTCATCTCATCTCAAAAGGCGGCGACGGAACGCGATGTTCGAGCGGAATCACCTCACCGAACGCAAGGATAAGCGTCACGGAGATCAGGATCGCCCCCCACGCCGGCAGCAGAGCGTCGAGGAATATCGGCAGCGCCTGCGCAGCAAGAAGAAAGGAAAAAAAATCAATCCACGGCAGGATCGATCGTTGATTGAGTCGTCATGATCAAGAAGCTAGAGAGCTCACCTCCATGGCGAGGGAGTTGCCGATGAGGAGGGTGCAGAGGAGCAGGTGCTGGTTCTTGACCACAGGGAGAATCTTGGCTAGTATTAAGCAGTAGAGAGAGAGAGAGAGAGGGAGGGTAAGAGAGAGAGAGAGAGAAAGAGAAAGAAAAAGAGAAAAGGCGGAAGGTGATAGGAGGAGGAGGAGAAGGGGTGGAGGAGGGAACCGGCATTGATTTGGTCGGTAGGGGTTCCGGCCTTGAGGAGGACCTCGAGGTCGACGAGGCTGAGGGACATGAGGCCGAGGGTGAGGCCCGACATGAGCCCCGCGAACATCACCAGCCCCACGCACACCATCAGGTACACCCAGAACATGCCCCCGCAGCATGACTCCTGCGCCGACATCAAACTTCTCCCAAAAAACCCAAAAGAGAAACAGAGAGAGAGAGAGAGAAGAGGAGAAGGGGGAGGAGTATGGCGGACTGCTCTTGTAGGAGTTGTTTTGGGGCCGTGGCAAAAAAAGTGGAGTGCCGACTGCCGAATGCCCCTTTTTAAGTTTTCTTTTCCCTTTTTTCCCCCAACTTTTTAACGGTTGGGTGCGTTGATGGTGTCCGTCCGTCGTTGCTTGGGCTGTGAATGCTTCGACTCGGATGTGCAGCACAGCAGCAGGCATGAAACGCAACCGCCGTGGCGATTTTTCCTCGTGCTTTTGACTGCATTCTCAGTCAAAGGAAATGTTAAATCTACAGTTATATATATATATATATTATATAGAATTAGACTACTATGCTATTAATAGCACTAAGTTATTATTGCTACCAAATTTTTGACTATTGGATTGAGAGATGTGTGGTTAAAATTATGTAGGCCCTCTAGAATTAAGTGGGTGATTGGTTGAATAGTATGATCTAACGGATGAAAGTCATCAAAGGATGGATCTAACGGCGGAAAACTTGGTAGTACCAAATAAATAGTACTATCGATAGTATCCCCGCCGGACTCATATTATATATATAATTTTTAACTTAATGATTTTGGAAGTTTAATCAATCTATTTAGTTTTAATTTAGAAAAAAAAAGAAGAGTGATAAAACAAGTGTAATAAATATGGTCTTTAGATAAGTAAATTATAAGATTACAACTCAAAAGTAAATAGCAGATTGAGCGTTGCTAAATTATACTCCACTCATTATTATATTTATTTGTTTATAATGTTTATAATTCTTCTATAAAGTGTTGAATCGATCTAGGGCTAATCCGAAACAGAAAAAAAAACTTTGAAAACCTACTTATATATATATAAACACTTCGATCTCCATCCTATACAAATCACCTTTGGGCTGGTCGCAATTGGTTATCCTCTAATCCGTTGCAGTTGTCATCCCCAGTGAGAAATAATAATTATATATTAATCACAGATGATAAAATCAACTTCGGTAAAGGTGGTCGTAATTAATAATTAATAGATTGCAAAGCAAAGTAGGTTTATAGTCACGTCTTTTATTACCTGGACTTTGCAGTCGCATTCACCTTACATGTATTAGGTGATAAATTTTTTAACCAGGTCAAATCCAATTTACCGAACAAGAAACTTTAGAAACGAGTAGGGAAAGTGTGGAAAACATCCCATATATACTACTGTTGTTGGTAAGCTTTAACAGGTGATGGAAGATTATTATGATATTTAGTTGATAAATTTAAAGTGTTTGCATATACATGCATGTTTCTTTTATGTAGCATATTCTAAGTTCTCAACCTTTAACACTAGTACCAATCAATCAAACATTAAATGTGCCCACAAATTTACACGCTAATTAAATTCTCAACGTTTAACACTACTACCAATCAATCAAACATTATGTGCCCACAAAATTACATGATTTAGCGGTGTTTTGGATTTACTATCACCTACTAGATCAGCTAGTTGGTATCTTACATAAGGAACAATTGGCTTTTGGTTCAAATCACAATTTAAGCATGATTTAGAATGTGTGTGTGAATACCTGTGAATTTAATTACTGATAAAACAAAAAGGTAGAGGAAAAAGAAATAAACACCTTTTTTGGTGTTTGCCTTACTATATTAGGTGGTGAAAACCTATTTTTGAGTGTTACCTTCGCCTCATATGTATCATTGGCATGGGATTAGATTAATAATAAAATACTTCAAATTAGTTCACTTGTGAACTGGATACAAGTCAAGCAGTATATTAATCAACCAGATTCTGACCCAACACGAACACAGGCCAATCGTCTCAAGGGCTACAAAGTTTAACTAATCAACAAAATTAATTAAACCTAACACTCTAACTAAGTCAACTAGTTAGGTACCTAACTCCTAGAACCTTAGATATGCAAACCGTAGGGAAAACTAATCTATGATTATTATATTCATTAATCACTCCCAACTCATGGCTTAGAAACTATATATGTAACACCTACGTGGCTACGTTATCACCCGAGACGCGAGTGGCAAAGGGCTTGGTGGTTGGTACCCGAGACGTGAGTTCGAATCCTAGTTGATTCACATTTCTAGCTAAGTTTATTTCTTAACGAAATAAACGAAGCGGGTAGCGTGCTATCTATCTCTAAAAAAAAAAAATAGATTTTTTTTTTGAGAGAAAGGTAGCATACTACCCGCTTCGTTTATTTTATTTAGAAACAAACTTAGCTGAAAATGTGAATCAACTAGGATTCAAACTTAGGTCTCGGATACTAAATATCAAGTCCTTTGTTACTTGCTCTAGGGACGATAAGTATTAACTAATAGATTTAATAGTGCAGGTTTAGTTGTCACCTGTACCATAATTAATATAAGGGGCAATTGCTTATATACCCCTGAAAAGTTCCCGATTTTCCGATTTACCCCTCTTAGAAGGCTAATATTGAAAATACCCCTCCTACGTTCCAACCTATTTCTAATATAAGAGTTAAAATCTGTTAAGTAACTCTATTATCTCTGTAAAATTACTATTTTGCCATTTTCAAATATATCCTTCTACCATCACTGCCTTTCTTATTTGCCCTTAAAGTCAACGGCACAAAAGTATTTTGACTTTTGATTTTTTCTAATATACCCCTCTACCGTCACCAACCTTTCCTATTTGCCCTTAAGTTAAGGGCAAAATTGGTATTTTAATTTTTTTTAACTGTGGTAGATATTTAACTCACGTTTAACCCGCATTAACTTAACAGAGATAAGCTGAGTATTTTGCAATAACTTAGAACGTATGAGGGCATTTTGAAAAAAATTAGGATAAATCGGATATTTTCAGACGCATGAGAGGTATATAGACAATTATCCCTTAATATAATATGGATGCACGTGAACTTACGAAATCAACTTAAATGAATATACATGGCTCTTTGTTTCTCGAGGGGTTTTAATAACCCTTTTAGGAAGTGTTATCCTGAGAAGGTGTATATATATTCTTGTGCTTGAGGGGATGCAGCTATATATATTTTATGAATATATATTTTACGCATGCATGCTAATTAATGGGTAACACTGCACCCAATGATGGTGGTGGGCTTGTTGATAAGGCTAATAATACGCATATTATTCTCACAAAATAATTTGAGTAATATTCTATCTGAAAGGTAGTGAAAGGGAAAGAGATTCACGAAAGAAATTTTTCCATGAACCGCGCGCGTTCCACCCATATATCATGCATGGTCCACAAAATGACACTTAATTTTAAAAGCTAGCTTAAACTCATAGGTCTCGTTTGGTTCGGGGATAAACAAAAAATGGCTATTCCAAAGAGATGTATAAATTGAGAGATAAGTAGGAATTAAATTGATTTTGAGTTTGGATGAAATTAGGTTATTGCTGGGAATAAAAAAAATAGCGTTTGGTTATATGAGATGGAATAAGAAAGATAGTGAATTTTTATAAATAAAAAATAATAATATTACTCTTTTATTATATTTAAATTTGAATTTTTAAAATTTAAAATTTAAAATCTTAACTTTGAAATTTTTAAATTCGAAATTATAAATTATAAATTATAAAAATTTAAATTATTAATTTTTAAATTTTTAAAATAAGAATAGGAATGGGAACAATTAATAAAAATAATTTATTATAATAAGTTTATAAATTTTTTAAAAATTCTACTTAAACTTAAATTTAATAAAAAAAATTTATAATATTTAAATATAATTTATTATAATATTTAAATATAAATAATATGTATTAATATAGTATAATTAATAATTAATAATTTTATAATAAAAATAATGTATTATAATACATAACATATTATATTTATATAATTTAGTTTTAATTTAATTTATAATTTTAATTAAGTTTGAAATTAAGCATTAGAATAGTGTTATTCCACCAAAACGGTGGAATAGTAAATTTCTTGCTATTATGGAATAATCGAGAATAGCAAAGTTTGACCGGAATAAAATATCCCCGTCAAATTTCATCCCGTTTGACGGAATAGCGGGAATAACGATAACGAAAGTTCCGCCAGAAATTAAATTTGATGAGAGTGAATATATATATTAGTCTTGCTATCAATTATTATAACACTAATAAAGAGAATATTCACTATTTTGTTAATTGTAGGCTAGCTCTAGAATCTTTCTACTAAAGATGACTTTCGTACCAAATTATTTATTTTTGAGAATTTAAGCTCATGAAAATCTACGAGATTTGATCGATCTCAACATCTTCATGATCATGAGAAATGACAAAAGCTCATATTAATTTCTACTCTTAAAAAGTTAGATTTATGGTTGAATTATAGCTTCATCAATACGAGTGCACAACTGGGATGATGGACAGATCACTTCGCTCAGCCCACGACTAAAATGGTGAATATATATGTACATAATTCCTCAAATAATGAAGGGCTAAAAATAAGAAAAGATTAGGAGAGGAGCAAATGGATTCCTTATCACATTATCGGTGGGCCAAGTGGGTCAGTTGTTAGGGTTTGCATTACCGAATATGGTCGCAACCATTTTGTTTGTTGGCAAGTTTTACCTAAGAAGTTTGGTATCTTATATTTTAAATCAATGGTGTTATTAATTGTGTGGTTTTTGGCGTTCTTCAATGCGACCGCAACGTCGGTTTCACCGAACCCGTCTACTGGTCGGCAGCACCAAATCGCACCAAATTCTTTTTTGTTTCTTGGTCCAAGCTTATACTGGTCAGGTTCAACCAGGGAAGGAACTAATCAAATACCAATATTATGGGCGACGGTACGTGCTTGTTTAGTTCAGCTTCTAACAAGCATAAAAATTTAAGAATCTTGTTGTGGGAGGAAGTGAAAAAAGAATAAGACTATGAGATCCATGAGCAAAAGCAACAACATGAAACAATCGAATCTGTTGTAAATCAAAACCACTAAAAGACTTTCGTATAGAGTTTTTTCTCATAGAACAACAGCAACACTGTATTAAACATGCTACGCATAAATATTTGAGAAGGATGGTTAGAGAACTTGTGATCGCAGCTTCATACACACCTGTAAATAAGTTGTGTTACGGCATCTAATTTTCCTCTCCACTTAATTTCGATTTTGTTCCTTGCAATTGGTGCCATTTTGGTGCTCGATATGGTGGTGTATAAAAGAAAATTTTGTATCCTTTTAGTCAAAAAGTACCTAATTTTTTTTTTGTCAGTGTGTGTGTTTGCAGTGTCAGGTCATAATCCTAAGACAAAAGGGAAAATCTAAATATACCTACCGTATGCTGATCGCCACGAGAGTGATGTTTTAAGTGCGCCTTAAGAGATTGTGAGCACTATTAATATGATAAAACAAGTAAGATACAATTAAAATATTCAAAAAGTTCTATTCTAATTTAATTCCGTGTATATATTTTTGTAGTAGTTTATCTTTGTTCAGCTTATGCAGATTTTTTTTTTTTTTGAGAAATAGATAGTACGCTACCCGCTTCATTTATTTTATTTATAAATAAATTTAGTTAAAAATGTGAATCAACTAGGATTCGAACTTGGGTCTCGGGTACCAACCACCAAGCCCTTTGCCACCGATATAAAATGCACATTAATTAGTTCCCCCACGAAGCCCAGAGAGTTATGCCCCCCCAAAATGAACCTGGACAACTTAGCCCAGTAGATCCAGATGAAGATGGGAAAGTTTTTGTCATCTTTTTGTTTAAAAAATTTTGGTTTTTTTTTCCTGATTTTTTTTTTTTTTTTGGAAGAAAAAGGTAAGCATAGAACTCAGTTAAAAATGTGAAATAGTTAGGCTTCGTTGAGTATCAATCATCAATCAAGTTTTTAACCAGCCGCGTTAAGTGAGATCGCTGGTTGATAAAAATTCTAGGGTCAGACCGACCAACCCTAACGCGAGTGGCAAAAGGCTTGGTGATTGATACCCGAAACCCAAGTTCGAATTCTAGTTAATTTATATTTTCAAATTTAAGTTTATTTCTAAATAAAATAAACAAAACGGATCGCATGCTACCTTTCTTTAAAAAAAAAAGGTAAATTGCACTGTTGCCTCCTGAACTTTTGGCGGAGTTTCACTTTACTCCCCAAACTTTTAAAATGGTCATTTACCCCCCTATACTTTAATATTGCATCTTGTGGCCCCTTCCGTCAGTTAAAGTTAACGGAGCTGAAGGGGAGTTGCGAAAGGGTTAGATTTTGGCGGTTTTTTGGATGCAAAAACTATGAGAAGAAGAGTTGGAGCGCATAGAAATGGAAAAAAAAAATTTTAAGGAATAAAAGTGAGTTGGTAACCCTTCCGTTAACTCTAGATTTCCCGCCAAAATCTAACCCTTCCGTTAACTCCCGTTTAAACTTTAAGCTGGAAAGGCAACAAGATGCAATATTAAAGTATAGGGAGGGTAAATGACCGTTTTAAGAGTTTGGGGGGTAAAGTGAAACTCCGCCAAAAGTTCAGAGGGCAACAGTATAATTTATCCAAAAAAAATTTATTAGGGTCAAAAAGTTTCACTGTCAAGAAAAATCGTTCACCGCCCACACCATAACATGAAAATTCCAACTACAACCTTCTACTAAAAGCAAGAAAGAGCTATATTAAAAAATTTTTTTTTTTTCGCTATGTATAGTGAAGGAAAATGGAGCACCACTTCCACTATAACATGGAATTCCATGCGCAAGTGCTAAAACTGCTAATAATGCAGATATTTTACCGTAATAATAACACCCACTTCTTTTGGGCCTGTGAGCATGTCCCTAGTCCCAAAAGTGAAATGCTTTATTTTTCTCAACTTTTGATTGCTCCAAAAAAGTAAAAGACAAAAAAAAAAAAAAGAAAAAAAGAAAAGAGGAATGCCTATGCAGCCTATCTATCTATACAGGCATAAAACAGCTGTACAATTTGCATCTTTATTTAAATAAATTGTAAAGAGTATAAAATTTATATCTATATATAGAGTTCGGTTACTATACTCTTATGAGTATAAATATTTTATACTTATAAGTTTTCTATCGTTAGATCAACCTATTTGACCATTTTTATCCATTAGATCATACTATTCAACCAACCACCCGTTATTCTAACCGGAAATTACTATCATCATAACGGTACATTTATTCATCCAACGTCAGAAAATTTATAGTACAAAGCACTCTATACTCATTTATAGTAATCCTAACCCTATATATAAATATAAAAACAATAATTATTTTTTTTAAAAAAAAAGGGCTGATAATGGGGTGGGCACCGTCCTGTGATTGAAATTTATCGTTAACTTCTTTTTCCTTTTTTTTTTGACCTTTTGGTAAAGTTGATTGGAGCCCATTCTTAATTTCTTATCCGGCCCGGCCTGTTTGTAATCTGAGCCCATTTGGCCCCGTCTACATTAGGCCGGATTTGCCCAACATGCATAATGAAATAGGCCGAAGGTGCGAGATTAGCACTAGCAATTTGTTGAGCCCAAATCACCAGAAGCTACTCACGTATTTTTATGATAATAACTAGGCTTCTAAGCTACAGTTTGGTTCAAGGTTAAGAAAAAACTAGTTATTTCAAAAATAAGATTAAGTTTAGGGTTAAGGTGGGATTAGAATATTTTTGTATTTGGTTGAGAATTAGAGTAAGTCCAAAATAATAAAAAAAATAGTTTTTGATTGAAGTAGATGAGATAAGAATGATAGCGGGTAAAATAGTGCTTTGTTTGGTTAGAGTAGTGGGGTGAGATGGGACTAGCTAATCCCACCCTAATGGGCTATTAGCCCATTTGGGATGGAATTTGCTAACCCCACCCCTTATTTGATCTGTTTGGAAATAAGTTGGGAGTTAAGAGGTTATTTCACCCCTTAATGCTCAACCAAACACCAGCTAAGTTAATTGTTTGAAAACAATGTTTGGTATTGAAATCTGGCTATTGTAACTCACACAAGGAATTCAAATTTACAGAGACAAAATACATGAGCAGTTGCAGTGTTACCATGAGAATGATATTTTATTACTGTTTTTAGCAAGTATTATATGACAATTCCACGGGTGAGTACATTGCCTGGAGCTGTGGAGCAGCAGCAGCAGCTGATATGCTTTCTTTTTCCCCTTTCCTTATTAACAATTAAGTTCTGTACTTTCTGTGCCGTCCTTCTCTCACCTCTCCCTCGCAGTTTTCCAGAAATTTCACACTGCGGCCATCTTTCTTTCAGAAGGATTCTTGCAGTCCTCCCCCTGCAGCTCAAAAAGTTATGTAGACTGGAAAATAAAGCAAAGAAGATCGAACCCAAAAAAAAAAAAAAAAAAATGGGGTCTCTCCTGGGCGACTGGCCTTCCTACGACCCTCACAACTTCAGCCAACTCCGCCCCGCCGATCCCTCCGCCCAACCCTCCGTAAGAATTCAGAATGTTTTCTCTGCATCTTCTTTTTCACATTCAAAACCCCCCTTTTTTTTTTCTTTTTTGCTTTTTAATTTTTCTCCCTTTCAGAACCCGTCCCTTCGACTTCTAGATAATTCTGATATGCAGGTTCTGCTGAAAACCAAGATATAAATTTCGTAAGCAATAGAGCAGATTACATGTGCCAGATAGCTCTAGGATCTGTTCAGAAGCTGCAAAATAAAATGTGATCTTTTGCTGTTGTTGTTGAAAACCTAAATTCAACATCTCATTAGTGGCAAAAACCTGAAGGAGTTTTCCTTTTGTTCGGTCCTGAAACAAATTTGTTGCTTCTTTTCAGAAACTGACACCTGCAACGTATCATCCCACTCACAACCGGACTCTTCCGCCTCCGAATCAGGGTACTGCTGCATGATCTAAATGCCACTTCTGTCTGATGGTCGATTGCGCCAAGTTTCGCTTCTAAGGCGTGTGCTTCATTAGTTTTCTTTCACGGGGATCGTATTTGTAAGATGTAGGATGAAATCTATTTCACGGGGAATGCGTTGTATTGGTCGGTTGGCCTACTTGCAAATAGATTAATCTAGTATTTTAAACGATTTTCGTAGGTGAATGTTTGTTGTTCATGTTGGGAGTGTACTTACTTAAGGAGTACGAGTAAATTAGTTTCACAGCTATAGCATTTGCTTTAGCAAGAATAACTAGACAAAGTGCTATCCAAGTATTGAGAACAATAATACTCTTTAACTTTCGAAAATTTGGTCAAGTGACAAGTGACAACTCGTTTTTAATAGATCGGTTGATTAATTGGCTTTTGGAACAAAAGGGCCAGAACCATTTGACAGTAAGCTGGATCCTACAGTTTATGCAATTGATTCGTGTCGATTCAATCTGTAATAATGTTATTGTAATAGTTCGATACCTGAAGCACTTCTACAGCACCATTGTTTAGCTACTCGAAGTATGTTGTCAATCTCATATCTCATTATTTGGCGGAAAAGATGTTTGACTTGATTATTCTTTTATCACGCTTGCAGTAATAACAACTGAAAGCAGAAACATCCTGCTGAGACATTTCTATCAGAAGTCGGAAGAGAAGGTGAGTATGTGACATGTTTCCTCGTCGATGCTCTCTCTCACTTGTTTCTTTCACATTCTGAGTTCTTAGTTTTCGAATCGTAATCGTGCAGTTGAGACCAAAGAGAGCAGCTTCTGAAAACTTGACACCGGAGCATGGCACCAAGCAGCCAAGAGGCCCCTTCACAGATTCTTCCAGCCAAGCTTAAATGCATGATCTAGTTATCCCCGAATTACCAGATTGTGCACTCTTACCTCCTATACTTCGACCCGTGAAATTCCTTTTCTCCCCATTTTGGATGCATGCGCGCGTGTCAGTTTGTGTGTGTTACAAGTGTGTGAGCCGTTTGGCAGTCGTCTTTGCAGATTCTGCAGTCATGTAGTATATGTGAATAGTTATTTATGAATAATAAAGGAATGAAAGTGGAGGGATCATTCCCATTAATTTGTGCTCTTTAACTCATTTTCACTGTGCCTACTTCGCAGAGAAAGGTGATATGTATGCCAGAATGATATATATCATGTTACAGGTTATGGTAAATGGATAGTTAGGCTTTTACATCCATATCTACTACATGTTTATTTGCACGCTTTTATAATGCTCTCATGCCTCATTCTTTTTGTTCGATAATTAAAAACTATCGGATTAAAGCAGCTGTTACAATTTATCTCTCTCATGATTTCTATGTAAAGAGACCGAACATTTTATCTCCCTAGGGAGAAAAAGAAAATGATACAAAGATCAAACAGACAAACTAACTGGGAATCTGGGAAGCTAGAGAGACAGTGATGTCAACGCCAATGCTAATTTATTCAGGAGATTATAGAAAATCTCACACACATGGTTTCCAACTTGGGTAAATTACACTTTTCCAATGCATATCCCTCGGAACAAGAGGGATAGAATTCCTATAAAAATTCTATATAGAACTGTCATAGATAACGGAATGTGATGTGCCCTACTTGCGCATCAGAAGAACCACGGTATGCGCCGCTATACTTCTATTCTCCCCAAGACTATCGACCTTCTCATGAGTCTTTGCTTTAAGATTCACAACAGATGGGTCTGCTCCGAGTAGATCACATAAGTTAGCTCTGATCGCCTCCTTGTGCGGGCTCAGCTTTGGCCTTTGCAGAATCAAAGTTGCGTCTAGGTTCCCAAGCTCGTAACCTGCCTCGTGCATGAGCCTCACCTGAAATGAAACATCGACGAACATTCTAGTATCATGCCATAAAGTAGGCCAATATGGAGGGATACAAATTGTACGAAGTTGATTACTAGTAGCATGAATGATATTTGAAGAAGCAACGAAAAACATTATGCTTGACTAGTGCTTGGGATGAATATGCTGCTTGGAATTTACATCGGGAACAACTACAGTTCTAAAATATGGTTTACTTTCCAAGTGCTACAAATGCCGAATTGGCAAACAGTTTGGCTGCTAATTTCATCCTTCAAACTAGGCTTTGAGCCTGTAAAACTAAAATAGGCTCCTAGTATCCTTTTTGTGAAGTTTCTCTTTGGTATGAACTGAGTATGCTGAAGATATGGAATGATTGTTTGAAGAACAAAAGCAACAATTGTCGAGCAACAGAAAGAACTTCGCTTAGAGTGTAATCACCTAGTTATCCATATGAATGTAATAAAAACGGAATGGCCAATTCAAGCATCTAATTTTATTTTAAAGCATTTTTACCTCTCAGCGGGTCCTAAAAGACCCTGTTTGTCTAAATAAAACGGAAAAAATAACAACAGAGTATCGGTGGTGCGTCAGATATTGAGAGTTTCTTCTTGGAGCATGTCAGAGCTTAAGCCGAGTCGGCAAGCATCCATGAAAGCAAATCATAGACCAAAATCATGATATAATTCCACTTTAATGTAGAGCACCATTCCACAACATAATCTAGATATATGTATGTAAACAGAAAGGGGAAAAGACAATCAAACTTATGACTTCATACAAAAGTTTATAATAGTAAACGATTAATCGCTAGCCGCCAGATAATTTTAGCTTTTGCACCGATTAAAACAAGATTGTTATGAAGGATTTGCTACTGGCCATAGGTTCGCTTCTCAGTGATGATTGATAAAAATTATTAACTGCCCAAATCGAGGATTAGATTGGCTAAAATCATGAAACCATCTACTATTAGAAAAGTACTTTGTTAAATATAACAAATCTATCATCAGAGCACATCCCAGCACCTTCTTCCATTTAATTTCAGTTATTAGACAAACATCAATACAATCTCTCTTTTTTTTTTTCACTTATGTATCGTATAAAAAGCAATCAGTTAGTTAGATTGAAGAAGAACATATAAACACATCTTTAAAAATAATAATAATAATAATAATAATAATAGAAGAGAAGGAACAAATAACAATTAAACTTACAGCTTCTCTCGTAAAGACAGAAGAAGCCGCGCCTTTCCACTTGGGATCAGAGTCGGGAAAGATCTGCCCAATATCAGGAAGCCCCAGCGCTCCCAAAATCGCGTCCACCACGCAATGAAGCAGCACATCCCCTGCACCCAATATCACCAATCAACACGATCCGCCATTCCCCCCGAATAATCCCCCAAAAATTTGAAACCCTAGATTCCGATTACCATCCGAGTGGGCCTCGCACCCGCGATCGTGGGGGATGTTGACGCCCCCGATGATGAGCGGGAGCCCCGGCTCGAGGCGGTGGAGGTCGAAGCCGTGCCCGATTCGGTAGGGCAAAGCGGGAGGAGGAGAGCTGGGGTTGGTGTCAGGCTCGACGGCGTCGCGCCGCTCCACCTGGAGGGCGGAGACGGTGGTGAGGGAACGAGGGCGCGGCGGCGGAGGAAGACGACGACGACGAAGAGATCGGAGGAAGGAGGAGTTAGGGTTGGGGTTAGGGTTTGTGGAGGGGAGGGAGAGTCCTCCTCTCCTTGTGGTGGTCGCTGGGGGAAGCGGAGAGGCTACGAACATGGCGGAGGAGGCCATTGCTCAGCACAGCCACGAGTTAGAGTGGTTCACGAAGCGCGCTCGGAAAAATAAGAATGGTAAAATGAATGGAGCTACTATAGTTTACTAAGTTATTAGTGTCCGTAAATTTTTAACTTTTAAATAAATAATATGTGATTAGCATGATAATAGTAATCTAGGGTTAATTAAAAAAAATTAAATTTATTGATGAAAAACTTATAAATACTAAATATTCTATACTTTTAAATATTTTCATTTATATATTTTTTTTTTATATTTAGAGTGCACGGAAAAATAAATATAGCTGGAATTTTCTAACCGAAGAGACTTTTCAAGCAAAGCACCAACGGTCAAAATTTGGCATTGATTATCTTCTCTAACTACTTTAATTTAAACAAATTCTCCGATTTGTATCTACTCAATAACTAGTTGATGACTCAAAAAAAAGTAGAGACCACCTCTATCAGGAACTATCTTAATAAAGTAGAGACGGACCGTTCGTAGAGTAAGTGACAAAAGACTTGATGGTTGGTATTCAAGATTCTAGTTCGAATCCTAATTGATTCATATTTCTACTAAATTTATTTTTAAATAAAATAAATAAAACGGATAGCGTATTATTTATATCTTAAAAAAAAAATTTAACAGAGTAGAGACCACATGGTGGACAATTATATTGGTTTCTCTTAAATTTTTTTATTTTTTTATCATGAATCTAAAACTGTAATTTTTTTATATGATACGAACCAAATGTCTCCTAACAAATTTGCGTCCATAACACCAATGAAGTTGTAAGGCTTCGTTTGGTATTGCGGGGAGACTGCGTTACGTGTGGTGAGAAAGTACGTTGGAAAAATACCCTGTTTGTTTCCGTACGTAATATTACGTTCCGCATATCGCATGAATGAGTCTTACGATATATTTTCTCGCGTTACCAGGAGAACGCAGAAGCATATCCCTATATGCATTTTATCTAATAACGTTAGATAGGCGTCAATACCAAACTAAGCCTAAATCTCCGTCCCTCTACTGTGTAGTTTGTGTGGCTCGCTTTTCTTTTGTTTTTTTTTTTTTTGATAATTGTGGCTCACAGATAATCACTGCTTCACTTCCTTTATTTATTATTATTATTGTTATTTTAAATTTTATTTAACGAAAACTTCGTCGGAACACGCGGCTCACACCGTTCCCACGAATCGAGCTCCCGAGTCCCCAACAGTGTCGTCTCCTCGAGCGAGGGAGCGCGCGCGAATGGCGTCGGCGCTCCGCGCGGCTCCGGTCACCGCCCTCGGCTCCGGCGGGGCCCCGCGGCGGCGCTCTCCTCCGGAGCCCCGCGGCGTCCTGCGCTGCGCGGCGAAGCGCGGCGAGCCGGAGGGCGGCCCCGGGGCGGGCTCGCGGCCGGAGAACGCGGTCCTGAGGGCGGCGTGGTACGGCTCGGAGCTCCTCGGGATCGCCGCCTCCTTATTCCGGCCCCCTCCCCCTCCTGAGGCACCGCAGGAGCTCGACGACGCTGGCGATGGCGATGGGTCGGGGTTGGGGACGATGAGCCGCGCCCGCGTGATCGAAGCCATCAAGGACGACTTCGAGCGCTCCTATTTCGTCACAGGTTTTGAAATTAGAAATTGGAATTCAAATTTTGACTGCAAAATTTGACTTACTTCGAGTTGGTTCTATTTAAGTAAGAATTAAGGAAAGAAATTGCTTCCCATGTGTTGTAGAATTCGTAGTGAAAGTTTGAAAAATCCTATCAACATGGACGATATATAGATGTTCCCTGCAGGAAAGCTATTACCATTGACCTTTAGGCTAAATGCTAGTTGGAGATGCATGGCAAAAAGTAAGGAAGAATATACGTCATAAAATGGCAGATGTGGGAATCAAACGCATGCAGAACTTCTTTAAATGGATAGGTTTCGAACTATTATGTTGCCCAAAAAATTAATACGGTAGAACGGTACAGAAATAGTCTTAACGAGAACAGGCTATCAGGTGATGACTAACGCATTCCTAATGTATGATTTCTCTTGAGTTGTTGATGTAGTGTTTTCATGTGATTCGCTAAGTCAATAAATCGGTTAATTGTCCTTCATGTTCGTAAACGTTTTTCTTATTCTTTAGGAAATTTGACTCTCAAGGCTTATGAAGATGACTGTGAATTTGCCGACCCAGCTGGTTCATTCAAAGGTCTTAAGCGCTTTAAACGAAACTGCTCAAATTTTGGGTCTCTGCTCGAAAATTCTAATATGAAACTCACAAAGTGGGAGGACTCTGAGGTGAAAACCAACTTTTTATTTTACTTTTTCTCCGATGAGAAGTTGTTATTTGTAATGCTTCAAGAATGCGGAAATTAGTGCCAAGATCAATCTTTTGACCAATAATAAACTGCGTGCAGGATAAGTCGGTTGGACACTGGCGTTTTAGCTGTATCATGTCATTCCCTTGGAGACCTATACTTTCCGGTACATTTTCACAACTCTAAAGAAAAAGAATCGCACCTGTTGTCGTTCGTACTTTTCTTTTTCGGTAACCATTCTTGTGCCGTAAATTAATCAAAATTGCATCAAGAGTCCTCAACCTTTCCGCTTTAGTCTTAGTTTGGAGATCAACCTTACAGTTTGGTTCTCAATTTTAATGCCCTGTTGTAATCTTTGTCGATCGGTTATCTTTCTCCATTAAACAGAAATGCTGTATATGCTATGAACCTGCCATATAAGAAACTTCTCAACTTTTTCGCTGAGTCAACTTAAAAATTAAACGGAAAATGAAATATTGCAACAGAATGCAGTAAGTCCTGGGATTTTACTACACTATTTTAAAGATTGAGGATCAAACTGAAGCTCTGCTAGAAGGTGGGTTCTTGATGCAGTTTACCCATCATTTCTGCAACTTATCTGTTTCCGCAGCAGCTGTGACAGTCTATTCCCCGTGCTTCCTTTCAGCCACAGGGTATACAGAGTACTACTTTGACGCCGAATCAGGGAGAGTGTGCAAGTACTGTCGATCCGCAAACTCCTGCAGTACATACATGATTCCCCACATAACATCATCTCTCATTTTTCGCTTTCGATGCAGGCACATAGAACACTGGAATGTTCCCAAAATGGCACTCCTCAAGCAAATATTCAGGCCAAGCCGCTGGGTCTGGGAGAAGCGCTGAAAAGGTTTACTACCGAGGGAGGACGCCGAAGGAGTCGAAGTGTTCACATATATACCCAAGGGTGTGTGCTCAAGCCTCAGCTCTCAAGCCTTTTAATGTAAGCAGCTGTAGCAGAACCCTACAATCCAGTGTACATAAGAATCAGAGGATGAAGCAAATGCAGCAGCATTCTTGGGAGGTACCTGAGTTTATATTAGATTCGCTTCATCGCTTTGTCGATGCTGAAGCAATGCTGTAAATTTGAGGAAATGGAAAAATTAGAGTTTTTGGCTGTTATGGAAGAACAAAACATGCTTCTGGGCTTCATAAAAAGGCTGGTTTCGAGCTATAAGAAATTATAGATGATTCTCAGCAAAAACTATTGTACGAGTAGTGCTTTTTTTATTTTTGTTAAAAAAATCTATCTAATATAGTAATAGTGGATGTTAGCATCGAGGTTCGAATCTCTGTATCTGCATTATAAAATTTTTAAAAAAATTAAAAAAAAAAAAGAAGGTTTCTAATATCCAGCCTCTCGTCTTCAATATTATACCTGTTTTTTTTTTTTTTTTTGAGGGATAGGTAGCATGCTACCCACTTTATTTATTTCGTTAAGAAATAAACTTAGCCAGAAATATGAATCAACTAAAATTCGAACTCCGGTCTCAGGTATCAACCACTAAGTCCTTTGTCATTTGCTCTAGGGACGGTCGGTAATATTATACCTATTCTAATGAGGGTTTCTTGGGACAGGTAAGTCTCCGGGCAATTTTCCTTTTATAGAGAGAGGAGAGTTCAGCTTTTACTCAGATATATAGCTTTCAAATCTACGATTCGTATAGTTAAATATAACTAAGAGCATTTAAATATTTTAAAAATCAAACTTTATATTTTTTTTAGCATCATATATTTTGCAATCAAAAGCCTCAAAATTGTATTTTTAGCAATCGGTATGAGCTGTTTTCAAGTTAACAATATAGAAAAATCATAATTGTTTGTTTTTTAAATAAAAATCTTTATTCACTGTATGAGTCAAGATTAATACTTCTGATTTTGAATTTAAAAATATTATCCCCTATTTTTAAAAGATTCTTCAATTTTGACTCTTTATTTTATACTCACTTAATGAACTTTATTATAAATTTAAAAAATTACGAAATTCGATTTTTATACACTTGAGATACTCTAGATCATCTTTAATGACATAGATTATCAAAAACTACTTACAAATATGAAAACATCTGTGCTCATAAAAATATGAGAATGGTACTTTCTCTCTCTCTCTTTAATCTTTATTATAATATTATATTGGAAAATTTTAAATCAGACTAAATGGGCCCATACGGCCCATATATCTAAATCTAATACGAACGCTAAGTGGGCCGTTCGGCCCACGTTGTATCCTCCTCGCGCTCACGCGCTTTAATGGGATTTTAGGGTTTCGTCCGAGTCTATAAAAGGAGGGCAATGGAGTGGCGTTCGTAAGAAACCCAATGCCGCGATCGTGTTCGAAGCTACTTCCTTTTTCCTCTATATTTTCTCTCTTTTCCTCGATTTTTTTTTCTTCTTTCTCTCCTATTTTTGGATCAAATGATGAGGAAAAACTGCAACAATATGATGGATCTATATCCTCGCCGTGATTCGTAGTATTTAAGTCTCTGATGATCGATCCTCTTCGCTCTCCCACTCAATCGGTTCCAAAATTCCCTCGTTTATTTCGATTCTTCTTTTATGTTTCAATCCGTATCCATTTTCGTTTGCACGAGGCTTTTTCTTTTATTTTTCATGTGCGGGAGATGATGAAGAAATTTTTGGTCCGTGTTTCTGATTATTCAGTGACTGAGACTCTATTACCTATCTCTGATCCCGCAATTTGATATAATCTAATTAAAACAAAAAAAAAATGTTCTCGGATTAAAAAAATTCCTTCTTTTTTGAAGTGTATTATTACTTGGGCCAAAAATTGGATTTTTGTAAGAAATTTTGTTCTTTCTCTACTGTGGCGCAATTTGTTTTGTGGTTTTGCTGTTTCTTCGTTGCTGTGATGATCTATGAAAAGGATTTTCGCATGTCAGACTTCAGAGATACTGAAAAGTATCAATGAGATGATATTTCATACTTCTGAGCAATTTCTTTCTCCGATTGAAAGGGTTTTTTTTTATAAAAAAAAAAAAATTGTTTGTTTTTTTTTTATAAACGGTTTCTGAAATTAGGTTCCAAAATCTGGCAAAAAAAAGGATTGGCATTCGTAATCCTGTAAAATGCAGATGTTTAAAATTATAGACTACTTTGCTTCTGCGTTGATTTACTACCATAATGTCTTTTGTTTGTGAGTGATTCTGGAACCAGAACAGCTTGAATGAATGAATAATACCATCTTGGACCAAAATTACACTATCATGAGAATTTGTGAATACACACATCGCTCCAATTCTTTTGTGCCCTACAAATTTTTCCGATCGTGATTCTTTCAAATTGCAACAGCACTACCACGGGGATAAGTTTGAAGTTGTTTTTAGAGCTCTAGGATTCAAAAAAAAAAAAAAAAAAAAAAACCGAGCAAGAGGGCTCAAGAACTTTTAAGCTCTTGTGCATACAAGTATTTAAATTTTTAATTTTTACAATAAGATTTTGAATTTTTATTAAAGAGTTTAATAGGTTTATTTATTCTAATTTATTTATTAATTATACGGTCTGTTATGTCTTGTATAAAATTTTAAAATATTACAACTTAACTATTTTATTCTAGTATGAAAAAAGGTAAATAACTATTCTACTTTTAAATCTTTCTATTTAATTAGTAAAATTTAAAAAAATAAAATTTTCAGAGTTTGCAGTTTTGTAAGTTTATGACCACGGCATGTAATTAAAATTAATTTATTACTTGATTAATAATTTGATTAGAGAAAGGCTAGCTTAATTTATTTCATAAAATATATGTTTTTTTTTAAAAAAAAAGGGTTAGTTAAATTTATTTAATAAACAATGGTTTAAAGTTATTTAAATGAAAAAGTAACCGCGGTTAAACGAGAAAACGAGTTCATTATTTCCCACAATTTGAGCACCACCAGAATTCGATTATAATGTTGATTTGATTGATGACTAATTGTCTCCTCTTTAATTAACATGTCGCAAGTAAGTAGATGTAATCAAATTACAATCCAATAAGTGGGGCATTGCATTTTGTAATAATAATGCCATGCCATTCCCAATTGTATCTTGTGACAATTAACTTTACAACAATAATCAAAACACTCAGAAAATATCAGCTAAACTCAAATAAATTCAAGGGCTACGCCAGATCGTAATCTTTAAACTCGCAACGTTTAACTCCGTTACAATGAGCATCAGACCAGTATAAACCCCAGCGTCAGAACGTAACACACAATTCCTAAGTAGATGATAACATCAGCAAGTTTCTAAGTAGATGATAACATCAGCAAAGTAAGAACATCTCATTAATGAATACAATGATATATGGATGGATCAATCCGAATAGTGCGCCTTAAAATTTTAACTCAAGCATAAAACACACATATTAAGACTAAGCCGCTACAAAATTTTTGGCCTCTTTCCCCAAGAGACTTGTTGAACGAAATCACTCACGACAAATACCGAACAATATTGGCTATGTTTGGATGTAGAAATAAATTATCCAGTAATATTCTATTTGATATAAAAAATTTTCTATTGTGATTGAAAATTAGAGAAGTGTGATCCAATTATTATTAAAATAACGTTTTTAGTATCGACATCCAAACAAGGCCTATGTGATTGGAAAAAGGCTTGGGTACAACATTGCAAACAAATCATGCTCTCCAACTCCGTGGCGAAAGACTCACTTTCTTACCCTCCACAAGGAATGTCCTGCTGCCTTCTAGCTGCATAAAATGCACAACATTAAACAATACTCAGATATCATGATAACAGACGGTCTAATGAAAGATGATGGTGCATAAATTAATTCAATTGGAAAACAAAAGGAAAATATAGGTTTCAAAGGAATCTGACTAATGTGAAAATGTTTTGAAGTTGCATAAAGTTCTGTGTCACCAAGTATATGGGTTATTAAATCAAAACAAATTAGCCAGGTATCACCAGCTCTGGACAACAGAGTTATCACCGAAGTATAAAGTGACATACCTTCTTCTTTAAGTGCAACAGAGCATCACGTCTGGAAGAAAAGTTCGCGAAATAAGTTGCGGAATGAGCTTCAACAAGGGCTTTGAGCTCTTTAAACCTCAGTGATTGTGAAGGTGCCTGAAACAACTTGAAGTGATGAAAAGATTGATATTCCAAATACTAAAAAGAAATTCACAGTTTAGAATGTATACCTTACAAAGGATCTTTTTGCATAACTTTTTTAGCTTTATTTTCTGTTCAACATTATTGCATTCCACCTTACTGCGAGGTTCTACATCCTCACTCTCCCTCTGTTCTGTTAAACCACCAGAATCAGCAGAACATTCACCATCACTATCATCAAAAGATGTCTTCTTTCCCCCCCAGTAGCAACCAGCTACCTTCTTGGGCCGATCCTTCATGCCAAGCCCCTGTTTCCCTGAAGTAGCTTTATCCTATAAATGATAAAACAGTTTTTAGAGTTGGGGGAGTGGAGGAGAAGAAAAGAAAGATTGATCTCGCACACCAGCAAACCAATATGTCCGCTATGAAGAAATCTCAGCTAAATATAGGATAGGCACAGCAAGTATTGCAAGAAGCATGTACCTGGACAAGCTTGTATAGATTTTCTTGATCTTCTTCAGCGAATGTGTTGCGTTTATCTACAGAATTATTCTTAGAATCTATGGGTTTGCTGGATTTGCGGGTAAGTGACCGTGCTCCAAGAAAACCTCCCGAGACAAACCCATGCTTATGGCCCCACCAATTTACATCTTCAAGTTTTGGGCCTGTCCAATTTCAAACAGGACAGAAAAAGAAAGAATGTGTCGTCAAATAGCTAGATAGATTTAGCAAGATAGACTACAAAGTTATCACTAAACAATAAATTATATGAAAAGAACAAGTTACAACTTATTACTACGAATTCTCAATAGGAAAATCACTACACTGGTGGTACATCATCTGCAGCCGTATACATCATCTCTATATGTGCGATGAAAAGGATAATGATGCACAGCTTGCTGGATATACAATTATTAAAGATAATGTGAAATTGACAATTTAACTCTTGATGATGCTAACAAAGTATTTTAAACTGATAACATCTTGAAATGTATGAATATAACATCAGTACGAATATGATTTACTTATGATTAGCTTGCATGCATGCTTAGGCTGCAATTGAGTTGTTCAGAAAGAGCTCAGTAGTGGCTCGGGTAAAGCTTGCAACAATATTGAGAAAACTTTAATATAAGTTATAGACTCCGCATGGTTTTATAAGCCTCGGTTAATAATTTAAATGACTCCACAGTCAAAATGAAAAGAGATACACAAGCAAATCGAATTGTTTAAGGTGCAGTAAGAGATTTCAGGAACTTGTATTTGTAGGAGTCACCTATGGGATCAATGTCGCTAGCAGAGTAGCAGTACAGGTAGTAGGAAGCAATTAACTAAATAACACATCAGTCTACAGAATAAATCATAAGTATCTCGGAAGAAATGCACATGGAAAGGGTAAATGGAAGGAGAAAGAGATATCTCAAAGAGTCAAAGACACATATTTGATATCCTCATAAATACCTTCTTCCTGCGAGATATCGGATTGTGATGCATCAAAACTTGGCGGGCAAGCATTTAGCTCAAAATCCATGTTACAATCATCCTTGACTTTGTTTCCCTGAATATAGGGCCAAAAAAATATATATATTGCTGAACCCAAAAAATATCACATGAAACAGAAAATTCTGAGAGACGAATAAACAGAGGACGTCGAATTATATTAAGATATGCAAAAAGTATGCTCCTTGAGACAAGAATTATATAATCCAAGAACAAACAAGAGCACAGAGCACGAAATATGAGTTTAATTAAAAAGGAAGAAAAAAAACTCATGTAAAGAGGATTGAGCACTAACGAGAATTCCTTGAAGATCCTTTTCTGAGTAGCCGCTCACAAGTTTGCCTCTCTCTCTTTTCTTATACCTGATTAACATAAAACAATAACAAATAAAACACAGGAGCAAGTTCTACATCATAAGAAAACGCCTACTTCCAAAAGCGAAAACCGACCTTCCTTGCGGCCGAGTAGCTTTACAATCCTTATCTTTTTCTGATGCATCTTTTGCAGATTTAATAGCAGCCTCACTCACATCAGAAGCTTCTGTGAGTCAAATGCAATCAATAATGAACACAATGCATACAATAAAATGAGCAAGAAGCAATTGTCGCTACCGCAATACCTTTGTTGGCCGGCTCAGCCGCTTGCTGCAATTTTAAAAAAAATAAAACCAATTGAGATAATACTCTAAGAATCAGAGAGATAGTGTCAAATATCGAGAGATTTCGAGGAACGTTTTCGGCATTACCACTTTCAATTGCTTAAGGATATTGTCGAATTGGGAGGTGTCGAAAGCCCAGTTATTCGCCGGCTTCTCTAAGCCCACGCCTGCGAAAAAGACCATTATTATTGCATAGTCTAACAGTGAATCAACAAAATACTACTCGAGTAGTTGTAAAATTATAAGGAAAGAGAGTTGAAATTTAACCTAGAGTATCCTGCTTGTTTTTCACCCTGACGTGACCCTTTATCCCTTGCTTGTCTTTTCCAAGGCCTTCACCCTCTTCCCATCCCTTTTTGTTGTACAAATTAGAAACTAAAGAACTTATTTTGCAGATCAAAGAAGATTATCATAAGCAAATAGGCAAAAAAGTGTCTCACAAACTCAGGAACTAGGGTTTGTGGGCGATAAGAAGGTAAAAAAAATTTCGGGGAGTTTATACCATCTGCTTCATGAGGCGGAAGGCGGCGGACTGCCTGGCGACGCCGACGTAGCAAGCGGGAGCTTCCGGCGAAGCCATTTTTTCCGGTCCGCGTCCGCCGTCGCCGCCGCCGACGCCGGAGAGGGAGAGAGAGAGAGAGAGAGAGTTTTGTGCAGCAGCAAACTCCGAAATCAGAGGAGAGGTAAAGAGGCAAACCCTAGCAACGGAGGAAGAAAGGGTTTTGTTAGGTTAGGAGCCGAGTTCGACGAGTCGCTGAGTTGGGGCGCAACCCGGGCTAGCGGGTCGCAGGGAATCGAAAGAACCAATGCGACCCGATATGTAAAAAAGAACAATTTTCCTGGTAAATTTCAATTTAGTACCTGGGTTTTAGTGTATCTTCAGGTTAGTCCTCAAACCTGCCAAAGTCTCGAGTTGTGGACATTGCATTTGCATATACCGAACTTGAAGAAACTTTTCTTGTAGAGCACTCACCTGCACTGTTAGATAAAGAAAATATTGCCTGCACAAGATGCATCATCAACACCTCTTACACCACGAAATGTATTACCCAAAGTCCTCAATGCGTGTTGTGCTTTTCCAGCAGTTCCAAATTTGCAAGTAGCGGGGAAAAAACAAAAGGTCACTCAAATATAAAGCATACGTACCATGTGACCATGTCTAGAAATTTTGTAGCTTATTGAAATTCGGAAGCTAGTAACGCAAATATGGACCGATAGTATTCTAGCTCAATTATATATATATATATATAAAAATTTTCCCCTCCTGTGGGTTTAAACAGTAGTAATTGCCATCTGAACATGCTGTTATTCATTCAAGAGGATTCTGCTCCAGATAAAATTATTCTATAGATCAGTACGACATATTGAGGAACTCTAATAAGAATAATGTTTTGTATACCTCAAAATCATTTCTAAATATTACTAATAATAAATTAGCATTAAGCTTGATGCCATTCCGAGGCGTACATAACTGTTCCTATGGTACGGGCTAAATTTGTCATCATACCGTGCAGTGAATATGAAATTCCTGTCATTTACAATTTACTTTGTCAACCAACCGTACCAAGCAAAATTGTCTAAGCAGCGCTTGATAGTTAGTATCAGAAATTCCCAACTCGAAGTCTTAGATGCTAAGCACTTTTAGTTGAATTCATTTTTAAAAATGAATGAATGATGCAGATAGCTACCTTGTTTAAAAAATAAAAAAACAAAACAATTCACTTTGTCCACAGCGCGTGAGAGAGAGAGAGAGAGAGAGAGAGAGAGAGAGAGAACTCCATGAACATAATCGAGTAGATCCACCATAAATATAATCAACTAGATTCAGCTATCACAAAAATATGTACACAAGCCTCAGAAATGGAACTCACCCTCGTAATGGGGATGTACAAACATGTACAGGGATGTGTCCCAGAAAACCATCCCTTACAGCTTATGGAGACATAATTACATTACTACTGCAGCAGTCAAGGCTTCTATTGCCAAAACTCTCTACTTGACAACTGTAGAGCTAATGCAAGAGCCTTGAGATAAATATTATGAACAGTCAAAAACACTTGGCCTTGTACTGATGTTCATACGCCATCATTCACTTTTCACCCTGAATTTTTTTCTTCTCAAGTTCAGCGGATTCATGTAAACATACGAATATATGTTCGAGTAGGATTAGAGGGGGGAATAAATAGAATTCAGATTAAGCTTACAAGAATGGAGCAATCATGGGTCTATCTGCCTGAAGCTTGTGTTTCGCACCTTCTAGTTTAAATTCCTCTGGACCGAGGTCGTGTGATAAGAGCAACTTTCTCTGCACAAAATAAATGACAAACAAATCAATTTTCATGCCTTTTAGTTTTTACACTGGGTAATACCTGAAAAGGATTATAAATCCTCTTTACCTACTGGCACTTGAGATCAGAACTACCCACTAGTAGCAAGATGTTAGATCCTAAGGACAAAAGCACCTATTCCAAAGCACTTACATGATCCTCGAAGTCAGGGCTAATCAAATTGATCGAGAGATTTCTCATCAACAATAAAACCTAGAAAACAATCACAGGAGTGTCAATTCTTCAAGATGATATAGAAGAATGTAAAGATAGGGAACAAATTCAATAATCTACCAGATATAATGTACCATTAAATTGATAGAAACCCCAGCGGGACACATAATAAAATCTACTTTAGTACAATGCTTTGTCCAGCAACAAAATCAAAAAAAAAAAAAAAAAAAAATTGTCACCAAAAAAAGGAAAAGTAGAAGAATTAATAGCAAAAGGATAATCTGATCTGAAGCATTACATCAGCATGTACAACAAAAAGCAGATAATTAAGATATGCTTGAAGGTTTAAAATGAAAACATGGAAAAGAAGGCAAGTCTGAATAGTTCCTAATGAAGAATAAGAACTCAAAGATACAGCAGGAAAGAAGAAATGGTTTTTGTAGTATCGTAGTGACTAGTTTCCTTACGAACAACCGCTTAACCCTATAACTCCTGAGTCCCCACCGCACAAAAAGGCCTGACATCACTAGTCTGAACAATATGAATATAACTACATAAATAATAGTGGTGTAGAGGAATAGTATACCACACTGCTAGTTCGATATGCTAAAATGCACAGAACAGATACAAGAAGTGACATCAGATGATGAGATGACAGCCTAGGCAATGTAGTGAAACGCAGAGGAATGTGATTGATCAAAACAAAACAGTAATGTTTATAGAATGAGATTTGTGGAAATAAATTTGTTCAATACAAGTGACATACTGTTTCTACATCAATTGGATCCATCTCCTTCAGTTTCTGCAAATGACCACTTGTGCTTGGATCAAAAACACTACCCAAGAAGCTGTATACCCGTGCAAAATCTGGCATAACTTCACCAAAGAAAATAAAGCAACATAAAGATCAAGAATATCTTCTAAAGTAGTAAGTAGTAGGTGCAGAGATTATATAGCATTAGAAAATGAAAAATTAATATCTAGATAATCTTCACTTGATATGCACTTTAGCAGTGTGAAAAACAAGGTATAAAGAGGCACTAACTGTGAAGTGATGGGACTTGATTCACTTGGTCAGTTGTTTCACCAACTGGCCGTGCTCTAGGCGGGCCTTCAGTGCTGCTACTGCAGCAATTATTATTCATTACAGCTGAAGCTCCAATATCCTCTGTAGAAAACAGCATTGTAATTGCTTAATAAGATATGAATGATTGATCAGTACGCAAACTGAGAAGGATCTAAACAAAGAAAGTTTCAAAAAGAAAAAGGTCAAAAAAAGGTATATCAAATATATATTCCTGCAAAATCATCTATAATATGTGCATATACCTGTCTAAATATATCATATATACCCTTTGAAAGTGCATTTCTTGACAAGAATACCAATATTGCAAGTTGAGGAGTCATCAAACTCAGAGGGGGGGGGGGGGAAATTGTATTTGAAAAAAAATTCGAAGAGAGAAATTTCAAGTAGGCATATTTGTAAGATATTAAGTTATTAAAGGGCATGAATTTAAATTTTGCAGGGATATATATGTAAGCAAACAATTTTGCAAAGGTACATACGTACGTTTTGAACTTGTATGTACAACATACACACGTTAAAAGCAAACAAACATACCTTTCATCATAGAAGAGGCACCAACAGGTTGAACAGTATTGTGAGCCCAGGAAGAGACTGTTGCACTGGTACTAGAGTTTCTAAGCATGGGAGATGAATCTATTCCGAGTGCAAAACCTGGTTCAACCACACAGGAAGATGAAACTTGGTACGGAGTTGTCGGTTGAGAAAAAATAGGAGCTGCATGTTGTGAGGTTGAATTACCAATCAGCCCCAATATATTAAGATAAATCAAAAGGATATAAAACAAGACAAACCATTTTTAGAGGCTTTCTGAGGGTATGGATGAGCTGCTTTACGCTTTGGGCGGGGAGGTGGCACATGTGCACTGGCCCCATTTTTCTGAACCTTCAAAAAGTATTTTTGTGCATGGCTCCTTATCTGCAAAAAGAGTTCATCAGAAAACAATACTAATAAAAAAGACAGTATATTACTTCAAATTTAACCCAGACGAAAAACATTTACATAGAGCAAACTGGTAGTACATGCGTGCATAAAATAATTGCTAAAATAAAACATGATGTAACATTTATTGCATATAGAAGTCCTGGATATGTGCTTCAATTTAGTAACTAACTGGAGGTTACTATCAAGTTAAGATAATTTTATCAGCTTCTAGCTAGAAACCCAAGAGATAGGATGATAAAAATCTGATTGGTTAACTATATCAAGAGAATTAGCATGACAACTGAAATTCAGAGATCCCATCACTCAATCAACATTTATCAGCTCTCACACAAATACCTGGATAACTGTCTTTGAGCCAACAAAAGCTTCTATCTTTTTCCAGTCGCGGTCAAAACTGCAACAAGTACAAGAAGGAAATCATTAATGACTAGAACAAAAGAATGTGCTTGAAGTTTTGTTATGAAAAGCAGTATTTTCCCATTTCTCTCCAGTATTACAGTTAATTATATACCTAAATTTCTCTGTAAAAATGTTTTTAAGCAGTAAAAACAGTTACAGATCACATTCTTAAAAAACAATGCTAAATTTTGCTAAAGCATGATAAAAAAATAATCAAAAGATTAATCCAACATAAAGAGGAATACACTACAACAGGTGAAGCAGAAGCATATTTTCCTCATAACACAAAAATATTCAATGAGGCTTTTGTAAGTAAAAACCCCAGAGCCTCTAGCCGTGGCGGGCAGTCTAATGAGCTCCTAAGCCCAAAAAGCAGATGCTCCATTTTGAAGTCTGTGATTCTAGCTGCAGCAGGAAGCTATTGGGCAGTTTCTAATGAAAAACAACATAGTGTCTATTTAGCAAGTCCATTCAAAGAAGCTCTTGTAGATAAGCTCAAGCAAAGACAAACGGATCCAAATATAATAGGTCATGACAGAAGCATTTAACCATGTAGTTTAACAAAATTAACATGATGGTACTCCAAAGCGTTTTGATACTACCATCCTTAAACTAGCTGATGAATATCATATGGATAATATTCTGGTGGATAGTTTGATGACCGGCGCCAAGGTACAGACATACCAAGCTAACTAAAGTTACAAAATTGTAACCTGTCAGACATTGGTTTAAGCAGTACATAGAAAAATGGTCCATAAACAAACTCCAGAGATTGAGAGAGAATACTGAAGACTCATAATTTGCCTTAGTACAATCCCTACTACAAGTGTTTTTGAGGCACTAACTGACTCACCTACAGAAACTTTTCTTGCATTTTGGCATGCTAATACAGTTCATTTTCACCTGAAAAAGCGCCCCCCCCACACACACCCAAAGAACATAGGGCAAATCATCGGAATCAAGCAAGAAAGACTCTAATTAGCTTGAAAAATCTAATTGTATAGCTAACTGAGGAACTCCTTTGTTTCAACACCAGAATAAAGCAGTTCC